>CAVLJG010000003.1:68351837-68735389 GCA_963669975.1 Acanthoscelides obtectus | reverse complement strand
CTCGAGATCAACTCTGAATCGGTTAACACATTCCAACATATCTTTTTGAAGTCCTTCTTTCAGCGTGAGTCCTGCATCACTGGCCATCTCACCAACTACCCGTATTTTACTACGAAGCCGTCTTCTGTTGAAATAAAGGGTTGTCCAATAGGGACGCAGGAAAGTAAACGTCAATTTGACATAGACGCCATCTTTGTTTTCTGTCACCGACATGTCATTTTGTTATTGAATGTTTACCATTGATCGCTATGGAGTCGTATTCGATTGAAGACCACATCAAAGTTATTCAAGAGCACTACAAAAATGGTGCAAAAATAAAAAACACTGTTTCGCGCGCTTCGTGAACATTCGGTCGCAACAACCGCCCAAACGAAACAACCATCGGTTGTTTGGTGCGTAAATTTGAGGCAACAGGTTCTGTGGCAAATCTGCCAGGCCTGGCCGGCCAAGGAGCGTTCGCACACCGGAAATATTGCTGTTGTGAAGGAGAGTGTGAGAGACAATCCGAAACAATCAACAACGCGTCGATCCCAAGAATTGGGCATTTCGAGAACCAGTTTGCTCCGCATTCTCCACAAGGATTTGAATGTACACGCCCTACAAGATCCAATTGACGCAAGAGCTGCGTCGGGCCGACCATTTTTCGCGCCGAACGTTCTCAGATTGGCTCCTTGAACACCGCCAAATTGATGCCAAATTTTCATCAAAAATCATGTTCAGCGACGAAGCGCATTTCACTTTGAATGGGACGGTAAACAAGCAAAACTACCGCATCTGGGCGAACGAAAATCCCCTTGCGTATCAAGAGCAGCCGATGCAACCTCAAAAAGTGATTGTGTGGTGAGCATTGTGGTCAAAAGGCATCATCGGACCTTACTTTTTCGGAAAATGCGGCCGGGGACGCCGTTACCGTCAATTCTGAGCGATATCACGTGATGATAGAGGACTATTTTTTGCCGCAACTTGAAGGAATGGATATGGACGATGTTATTTCCACAAGACGGTGCAACATGCCACACAACCAACGTCGATATCCATCGATTGCAGTCCTTCTTCGGTGATCGCGTGATTTCGCGCAGAGGAAATGTGCCATGGCCACCAAGATCGTGCGATTTGACTCCCTTGGACTTCTTTTTATGGGGATATTTGAAAAGCAAAGTCTACGTCAACAAATCAGCCACCCTCCAAGAACTCAAAAACAACATCATTGCCGAGATAAATGCCATAGAACCGACCATGTTGCAAAATGTCATTGAAAATTTCGACCATCGCGTGGACGTCTGTAAATCCAGTCGTGGTGAACATTTGAGCGATATTATTTTTCATACATAAATGGTATAAATGAACCTTCAAAATAAAGTACCCAACTTGATTTGCATATCAATCTTTCTTGTTTTAATATGCGTTTACTTTCCTGCGTCCGTTTTGGACAACCTTTTATGGTAGTCTTCCGATTTTTAGCAATATCTATTGCTTCTTCCACAATGTGACCCCGTTTTTCTTTGTTATAAAAGACGAAGTGACTCTGTTTTTGTAGCAGTTGCGTCAACAGTTAAGCCTTTACTTTAAAAGGACGAAATCGACAAGTTAGAGCTATTGGACGTCAAAGATCGTTATATGAGGCAACTAGCACTTAGAGATCGATTTTTCATAACAAGGGCAGTTGCGAACCAGTGATGGTTTGATGCTGTTGTAAGGGCATTAACAATGGGGACACGATTTTGGTTGTATTACACTTACAGTCGATTCCGTTGGTGTCCGTCCAAAGAAAATTTCACTGTACCACCTTGTTTGCATATATTTAGGTTCGTACTTACAGTGTGATATACTAGATCAATCTTGAACGAAAGCGGATCGTGTTCAGTTGGTGGTAAACTGCACAGTGCCTTAGTTATCTCTGCTGGCCTCGTGAACAAAAATTCAGAGCTCTTAGAAAAATCTGCTAGCATTTTTAAATTTCTGCTTATTGACTTGTACCGATTGCTGGAAAAAAAAGATCGAATGAGGTATGAAGGTATATGAATATAAAGTTCAAAACATCGCGAAAATAAAACCGCAATTCTCAATAGTGCAAAAATTAAATAAAAACGACAGATATTGCGAGAAATTTCAAGTAGTCTTCAATTTAATATAATGACATACATATATTTGTAGGCTGCCAAACTCGCCTGATTTGAGTGAAAGGTGCTATTCATGGAAAACATCGCATGCGGATGATACAGATTCTGTATCGCCCCTCTATTTTGTGAGTCGTACAACGTAAAATAATGCTCCAGAAATTGATTTATTAGATCTAGACCTTCTAAACTGCATAAAAAGTTGGGCCTCGTGGCTGACAGATCGTTCACTTTTAAAGGAACGCCATCCTGAAAATAAAACAAAATGCAATATGTAATTTGGCATTGTAACAAAGTGTAAGTCATAATTTTTGTTTCTCTTATTATGACAAACAAAGTCATCGCAGGATAATCGCGATAAGTAGCAACATTTTCGAGGTATTACGAGGGTGGTCTCAGAAGTACCGACCCAACGGAGAAAACAACAATTTTGTAAAAAAATGTATTTATTTTTCGAGATGAGCTCTATACACTTTTCCCAGCGATGTTCAATAAATTCGATACCCTTTTTATAATAAGAACTGTTTTGCTCCTCCAAATAGCCATTAACTGCCGACATCACTTCTTCATCGTTGGAAAATCTTTGACCACTGAGCCATTTTTTCAAGTTTGGAAACAGAAAATAATGCGAGCAGGTTAAATCTGGTGAACATCGTGCATGAGGTAGCAATTCAAACTAATTCGTTAATTTTGGCCGTTGCAATTACGGATTTGTGAGCTGGTGCATTGCCTTGATGAAACAACACTTTATTCTTAACCAAATGCGGCCGTTTTTGCTTGATTTCATGGCTCAAACGTTGCAATGAGTTCGCAAAATATTCGCCGTTGATAGTTTTACCTTTTTCAATATAGTCAATGAAAATTATCCCACGCGCATCCCAAAAAAAACCGACGCCATAACCTTGCCTACAAATGAAACGGTCTTCGCCTTCTTTAGAGCCGGTTGTCCCTTTTGAATCCATTGTTTTGATTGTTCTTTTTCTCGGGTGTGAAGTGATGGACCCATGTTTCACCCATGGTTATGAAACGACGCAAACATTCTGCTTTGTTGCTGTGAAACTTCGCTAAACACTCAATTGAAACATCTTCACGACACTGTTTTTGCTCGATTGTGAGCAATGGCGGCACCCATCATAGACACAGCATTGTCATGTCCAAATTTTCAGTTAATATGCGATGAACCGAACTTTTTGAAATGCCTACTATGTCTGCTAACGCGCGCACTTTCAGTCGACGATCATTCAGTACCGCTTTGTGAATTTTCTTCACCATTTCTGGAGTCGTCACCTCATTCGGTCGGCCGCTGCGATGCTCGTCTTGGCAGCTCATACGGTATCGTTTAAAACGCTGCTACCCAATATTTTACTGTTGTAAACGAAGGAGCAGACTCACCCAGAGTAGAACTTTTATATTGGTTGGGCTGACGCCTTTGAAATAAAAGTATTGTACCACATAACGATGACCAATTTTCACAAATTCACTGAAAACGTTCACTATTGATGGCTGCCAAACAATTCAAACTTGACACATATGCTTTATAGGTTGCATACTTTCTAATACAATGATATTTTTCAAACAACTATCGCCATGTCTAGGTCAAGCCGGGTACTTTTGGGACCACCCTCGTATACCGATAAGTTCCATAAAAATGAGGATAGTTCTATTTTCAAAAATGAGATAAATATATTTATTGCTTATACATGTATGGTTCGCATGAAAGGCTTGATAGCATACATACATTCAAAGAACGCAGTAATTTGACTAATGAGAAAACCTGTCATGAACAACAGAGTCATTTTCATCTATTCTGGTACTTAGCTGTATAACTTTACACATCCCACTATTCAGCCCAACGAAATGACAAAAATTTGTGGTGTGGTAGAAGTAACAACTGATTTTGAATATTCTGATGGGATGATGTCAAAGATTTCTTTCCTTTTTTTTCTAGATATAAGCGATTTGATATTTGAAAAGGTGCATATAATCAAAAATACTCAAATTCAGTTCTTGCTTTTCCAGCACCAAAGTGGCTGTTGAGCTGTGAAGACCTTTGATCCGACTTTCGTGAAACCATTTAAATAAAAACCTTACCAAGGTTTCCAGATGAGGAAACATATTTAATATGTCCCGCATATACTGTGTAGGATTAGAACTGTATTCTTCACATAGCGGATTACCATCTAATACCAAATGGTGTAATTTATATAATACCAATGGTGACAACAGACTATGATCCTTAATCTAAAATAGAAATTTATATTAAAATCGGTGATAGACTGATATCAATACAATACAATATTGTGCAGTTCACAGTACATGATAATTATACGTCACCAGTTCTTACCTGATTATTTCCCAAATCTATGCTCCTGATACTGCTTATACACACTTTTAATGCATCGAATGAATGTAATAATCTGATCTTATTCTCCCTGAGAATGTATGTCTCAGGAATCAAATTTTTCGATAAGTGTAGAACAAAAAACATTATTTTAGGTTGTCCCAGAGGGCAAAACTCGGTCAAATCTAAAATGTATCAACTAGCAGGTTCAACGATTTAACTAAAGGTAAAAGCTAATACCTGGATCATCCTGAAACCGGGTCAGATCCAAACACCGTCTCGTTGGATCAAACCGTTTCTCTAGCACAGCAGATATATTTTTTTGCACGTCTACTTTAAACAGTGTTGTTGTTGTGTATCTCAAAATTATCTCCATTCTCAGCTAAAATTCATCAACAGAATTGTCCACTGTAAAAATATTATTAGCGGCAAAAGGAACTTATACTACTTAAATTCAAAGGATTTCATCATAAAGAGGTGGTTACTATTTGAAAAAAATTTACTATTTGGATTTTTTAATATCCAAGTTTCACTCTAACTGTTACCATCCTATACTATTTATCTGAATCTGAAATAAGGTCTATTAAAGAAGGTCTCCTGCTGCCAGAAACATACTACAAATCATATGGCACAGGAAAAAATACAAGAAAAGAAATGGTTGAAACTCAATGGCCTGTATTTGTGGATTCTTATGCAAAGTTTGAAATATCTCAAAAACAATTAGACTTACGTATATCATGATATACATAAAATGTATTCTGAATCTCGCATAGAATCCAAAAATAGATAATATACAGGGTGATTTATTCAAAATAATGAAAGTTGTATCTATTTTAAAAATATTACATAAGATATATGGTTATCAAAAACAACTGTCATATCAATGTAAGCAATGTCAGAAACCAGTGTTCCAGTCCGGAGAAATAATTTCAAAAAATAGCAGTACTTATGTATGTCACATAATATTACCAACGTTACTTACAGGTTGAGATCGATTATAAGGATTTGGCACAATCAAATGGTCCTTACACAGCTTCTGTATGGCTGCAGCACAGTTTCTGGCCAAAAAGTAATTAGAATTGTTATTATCTTTTCCATATGAGACTGGTATTAAGTCAAATGGAAAAACATGATCCAGGACTGCCGTCAGTAGATCATTCCTACTCAGATTGCTGGGGTTGTGGATCTGTAAATGAAGAATTATGCATGCACTAGGTTATTTAAAAACTCTATATTTTCAGTAATAAATGTGAGCATTCAGAGAACATGGGAAGGAATGTACACTGTAGTGCTTAATGTCTATATACAATTTGAATGGTTTCCTACATAAATAACTTCACTACTGTCGTTTCCCAGATCACTGGGACCCTTGTAGTTAATTCCTTGATATGTTGTGTATTGTTTATATCTCGCACGTGTACAGGTACATCTCATCGCTGGAGCTGGTTCATTATTTCACTTCGATCAAAGAAAAACTGTATATACCGAGAGTTAGAATACTAGCACTGTAAAGCACTATAATTTATACTTACAATAAATTTATGCCAAAGATTAACGTTGTCGATCATCTTTTTGTTTTTGTATACGATACCGGTTTGTATATTAGCTTCTGTAATCGTGATGGCGCCGAGTATAGGTTTAACATTATCGAAACTCATTTTGACACAGGCAAGTGTTGATTTTCAAAATTGCCAATAATAAGAATTAAATGGTAAATGGACTGAAAATCAAAATATTTAGGAGTTTATGTTTACGTCCTAACCTCCTTTTGGATATTTGACATTGACATGTGTTGTCACGATGACAGTATGTGACTAGTGGTGAGTAGTCTGAATCCGGTCAATGATTCGTTTAAGAGATTCAGTTGTTTACCATAATGGTGGAGAAAGATGACGTCACCTAGATCGATTGGTCGACTCGAACTTTCTGTCAAGTGTAAAAATTAGGAATACCACCGATTCATGGATCTTGAATACCCTGAAATTCAGAATCATTTAAAACCGTCTAAGCCTTTTTAAAACTTACAAAGGAGAAGGGTGAAAAGACTAAAAGCATTAGCAGCAATGCGTATACACCGCATGCATTTTATATTTACTAAATATAATTTTAACTATATGTAATTCTCTGTGTAACTGTTTTTTTTTCAATTTAGCAGGTAGAGATGAATCATCAGAAATTCAACAAAAATGGATTTATCAACGTTCTATAATAACCTCAAGTTTCATGGTCATATATAAATCGTAATCGTACATTTTTCAAATTCGTACGGACAACCGATATTTCTATAAAAGACGACCCCTTTACCTTGAAGCACTGCATGATCGAATCTATGTTTATATTGCTTTAGAATCACTCAACTAATCACTTCTCATAATAATTAGAAATCTACTTTGAAAGATTAGTTGGACTGCAGCGCCATCTATGAGACACGAACTTTTTCCAAATACTGCGAAGAGGTGAAAAATAGCTGTGACAAATTCTCATAGATGGCACTACAGGGTATCTCAATTCATCTCGGACAGAGAACGTTAATCAATGCCTCCACCCATCTACCGCGATCAATGAGTCTATCAGAGGTATCTTATCAAACTTATACATGATATTTGTGCAATCTCGTTCGCTTTTGCGTTTTAAGTAGATTTCGTTGGGTAGTTTCAAAAGCGTACCACATGTCTAGGGAACTGCATGATAACGGTAGTCAACTTGGACGACTTGCTTGGAGGAAGAAGTGTAGTTAGATACACGTGATATTACTTGTATTCATTGTACTTGTTGAACGCTGGATTTTTAAGTCAAAACAGCAGGTTGCACAATACGAATCTTTAGATTGACGATTCATTTTTGATGCCCATCTTATTCCTAACATTGGCTCATTGACTTAACTTATGCAACATACATAGCATGTAGAGTAGGTGGGATTATCCGTTGGGAACCAACCAATCATAACGCAGTTCATGAGGTTATTTGAGTATCTTTTTCATCCTTTTTCTCTGTTCAATCAGTCCGTGAGGTAAGGTGTCGGAGGGCAGGTTGTCGTCGTTTCTTCACTTTTAAGAAAACTCGTTATACCGCCCTGTCAAAAATACAACGGTTTTTTGTTTAGATTCGTGTGAAATGTCGTGTTATTGAACGGGCTTCCGTTAAGTTTTTTCAGGAATACACCATGGCTATGCAACGAGAGGTCGGTGTCGGCGATTTTGTCCTTTTGGACAAAATCGACCTGGACAGCTTCATGAAGAATCTGCAATTGAGGTAAATGTTCAATACTCGCACCTAAACTGATACGGGAGTGTACGTGTGTCAACAAAATGAAATGAATAATCGATGATGTCAATCCTAGCAGTATCGGTTTCAAAATAAACGCGGTATAACAGGACAGGTGTACATAACAAAAGAGTATCGAGGATGACCTATTCGCGGTTCACTTGATAACGTCGGCGACGGCGGCAGAATGTTAATGGAGAATTACAGAACACGACTTGAAATAATTATCATGTTGACGGCACTTTCGTGTTCTAATGTACTCGAAGGAATTTGCCCTCGCTGCTAAACAAATGTTCCATAAAAATAAACACAGCTAAAAATTCTAAATTCTTGTGTCTGCTTGCAAAATTATCCATTACACAGTTCCTCACAGGCTTCCAAGCTCCAATTTGTTATTCTTAATCTCACCATGCATCAGTCAATCTTAGGGAGTGTAAATTTAAATGGCAACACTGGCTTGGTGCTGCCCAATCAACGACTTGTGTTTTCATAAAGCAGAGCACAGACAGAAGGTCGGAACACACGCGTACGACCGACCTGGGACAGCGTTGATTTTTCGCTGATGCTTGAATTGTATAATAGTATTGGTAACATTACAGTATACCTTTAGCATCACTGGTTTGGGCCCAACCATACAAAATTATTGATGATCATGTTCGGAGCATATTTGTCAATTTTTAGGTGAACCATTGAACCATTTACTTATTAATCTCAAAATTTGCAAAGCAGTAGATAATTTACATGTTCAAAGCTTGGGAATTGGGATGCTTTGGAACTGAAGGGCACCAGCCATCAGCTTCAATACTTTGATGGTGATAAAGTGTTAGGGCTCCAAATGTTCAAAAAAATCTATCACAGATCCATAAGCACTGTGTCATCTTGCTTCTCATTTTGCTATTACATGGCTCTCGATATGTGTATCAAATTTTAAGGATGATTTGTTCAAATTCGTTTGTACGATGCATATTTCGTGCCCTTTGAAAAGATATTGACATAAGTATTTACTTTGTGCTGAGTCACAAAGTAGGTATATGGAAAGAATGATAACTTTGCATCTTAGGAACAGAAACATTGTCTTCTGCGATTTTCCTAGCGAGATACATGTTTATTTTCAATTAACTTGAATTGTTATTGAACTCGGCAACGTAAACGTCGTTGGTCCGGTGAGATGAGTCATCACAAACTCTTTAAATCTCGTCTGAGGATTACATCATTCACTTGTTAAAAGCGGGGTCGTCATGTGAATCATTCTAGACTATATTCTTTTAGGATATTTTGTACACTGGACCATGGGGCAGACGCCTAGTAGGTCGTGTGTCATTATTATATTATTAATCAACCATACACTTTCGTGCAGTGGCGTGCCATACGTATAAAGTATTTTACCAACTTGCGCAAACCTTTTATATTTTTTGGTCTCCAAAAACCACCGGATTGCAACGTTGAGTTAGCACCTAAGGTGGTTGATAAAGCATCTGGGTAATGTCGAAATAATATAAACTATGGAAGAGAAGCGTCACTCCGTCGTTAAAACAGCTTTTAGCTGTGGTATCGGTGATATAGTAGTGAGGAGGAATGTAAACATCCAGATAATGAGTGGCACCGCAGAACACTGTCAGAAGTGTTTCACGTGTCTCAAAACAAGCAAGGACTGGGGTACTGAGATTTCGAAGCCCCTCTAATGATGTAAATGCGAGAATTGTTATTCCAACACATTTGGAATTGAGATATAGAACTAAAAAAGTTAAGATATGCATTTAATTGAAAAAGGCCACCGTGATTGCCGAAACGTTATCAGTATAAGCATATTGCATGACATTCGGTAGCGAATCCAAAGAGCAACGGTTCTTTTTGCTCTCCTAAAAAGTTGTTAGTTTTTTTTATTAGACAGCTGTGGTTCTGGTGTAATTATCGGAGAATATCCATTCAACATTTTGAATTTTATATTTTTATGGCGTTTCATGGTATACCCAAAAGTATGAATTCCTTGTTCCAACATCGGTTGTAGATTGTTCAAGAATGTTGCGAGAAAATAGCTGTGTTCCATTTTTTTACTTTATTTTATACCCTTTAGTGAAACATAAATACGAACTTTTGCAAAACAAAAAGATTGTTTTCATCTACACTGAAAACGCTTTTAGGGTGTAAGCATAAAGTTGGGATATTCTGATTTCTTTTCTGGCTACTTTTTTAGCATCCTTACACCCATTTTCAGACTTGTGACCAAACAATAATCCATTCCAAGCTTTGTAAGAATCCGTATAGCGGTTGCTGCGATTTCGCAGTGTCAAGTAAACCAGAACGACAGGTGGGCTATCCACAATGTGTGGAAAGCTAAAGCCCCTAGTTATCAAACCGCAATATTTCCCAGAAAATGCTATTTGTCGTATATATACTAAGTGACATATAACTCCGAACACCCAGTTTAAATGGTTTTATTTTAATAAAATTTTGTATAAGTACTTAATGAAGCATAATAAGTAAATGATAAAAATTTCAAAATGATTGCACTGCTTTAAGGCCCTTTGACCTTTAATAATGTGTGGATGCATCCTGATGTGCTACGCATTCTCCAACGCGCCTAGGCATGCTTCTGATCAGGTGGTCAATGTCCTCCTGTGGTATCTCATTCCAGGCAACCACCAACTCCTCTCGAAGTGCTTCTAGAGTCTGAGGAGGACGTTGCAAATTGAGCAATCTCCTACCCATCATATCCCACACGTGCTCAATTGGGGATAAGTCGGGAGATCTTGGTGGCCATGGTAACAATGTGACATCATTATGTTGAAAGAAGTCTATTGTGACTCTTGCAACATGCGGTCGGGGATTATCTTGTTGGAAAGTTGGATCTGCCAGGGTGTCAAGATAGGGTAAATGATGGGGTTCTAGAAGTTCGTGGATATAACGCTGCGCGTTCATGTTACCTCTGATGAAGATTAAAGGTGACCTGGAACCATAACCTATAGCACCCCAAACCATAACTCTAACAGTGTGTGTCTTTCAACAAAAACTGTGGATTCTTCCTTTCACCAAGTCGCCTTCTAACCCTGGCACGACCATCGTGCATGCCTAAACAAAATCGAGACTCGTCACTAAAGACAATACTGTTCCATTCCTGATCCCAGAGTGACCGTTGTCTGCACCACTCAAGGCGATTACGTCGGTGTTCTCGAGTTAAAGGGAGGACCCAGTGTGGCCGGTATGAAAACAAGCTAAAACTTCTCATTCGTCGGTAAACACTTTGCATGCCAATAGGTCTTCCGTGTTCTGCAAACCATTCATTTGCAATGGACCTGGTAGTGGAGAAACGGTCCCTTAAGGCCAATAATCTTAGGCGGCGATCTTCACGGTCTGTTGTTCTACGGCGGCGTCCAGTGCCCCTTGCTCTTTGCGTACGGCCTTCTCGAAGCCATGTCTGACAACACCTAACCTTCAGTGTCTACACTTCTTTGCACTCTAACTGCAATTGCCCGAAAAGAAAGTCCAGCTTCCCGAAGTCCCACTATACGGCCCCTATCAAACTCACTAAGTTGACGAAATCGTACAGGGCTCCGTACTCTAGGCATCGTAACCGATCGTAAAGGATGTCAAGAACCAAAATCCGCCAACGTTGATTCTTTACTGCGGCTGAAATATTCATTTTTAGAGCGTTAGTGAATTAAAAAAAAGCAGTATAAAAACCGGAATGTCCAACTGATAAGGCTGAAAATTTTTCACTTGTTATTTACAGTAAGATAAATACATTCACCAACTTTTATTAAAATAAAACCATTTGAACTGGGTGTTCGGATTTATATGTCACTTAGTATAGTTTAGTCAGAATCACCTTATATAAACACGATTACTCTATGGCATACCAAATTACGCATTACTCTGTAGAAATCAATAAAAGGTAAGAAACCGCTCCAGACCAGCCGCCAGTAACCCTTCTTCTCATTATTCGTATTCCTTGTGCTAGCGTCGCAGCAGTAAATCATAAACAAAAGAAAGGCTATTGTATAGCGGCATGTGTGATGGTGTATCCAAGCTTTGTAAGAACCCGTATAGCGGTTGCTGAGATTTCGCAGTGTCAAGTAAACCAGAACGACAGGTGGGATATCCACAATGTGTGGAACGCTACAGCCTCATTTTGTCAAGCCGCAATATTTGCCAGAAAATGATATTTGTCATATATAGTTTAGTCAGAATCATCTTATATAAACACGATTACTCTATGACATACCAAATTACGCATTACTCTGTAGAAGTCAATAAAAGGTATGAAACCGCCTCAGACCAGCCACCAGTAACCCTTCTTCTCATTATTCATATTCTTTGTGCTAGCGTCGCAACAGTAAATCATAAACAAAAGAAAGCGGCATGTGTGATGGTGTATCTATCCAGTTGAAGGGTGTATGTAAAGCTAGACATACACGCTACCAATATGCAAGACAGCCTGGTTTACAAATTAAAGAGATTCAGATTCATGATAGTGTGCAGCTCGGATCGGTTATCTTTGTCCTGAGTGTGAACCTATTATTGCCGATCTCATAATAAATACTCGTATACGTTATATAAAAGTGAAAGTGGTTTATGTATTTTTATCCGTACTCGAAATATAGATCCATGGAATGGGTTAATAACTCTAATTATTGTTAGATCATTAATTATTATTAATGTTTATAATATACATTGTATGTATAATTAGGAAATAAGCATCGCGAATTGTGAATAATTATATTCTACACAGAACATCAGAAATCATAAATTCTGAAATTAAAAATTGTCGCGTGTTCAATCTGATTGACATAATTATACGGTTAAAATAGTAGGAGAACGGACCGCTTGAATATGCAGGTAGTTGTGTTTTTTTTTTTATAAAATTCAATTTTTATGACTGATGAATAATGGCAGAAGAGATCTGAAACCGACTGAAACTTTTCAACATCAACATATATAATGTTTGTACATTATATCATTATCGTGTAACTATCCGACTATCGCAATATTTTCAGGATGTGGTTGTTTGGATTGATGTATTATCTCAGTTCCTTAACACGTAAAAATCGTTAATGCCAGTGGATAATCTGAAATCCATTCTTAACCCCGATTGCTTAAGTTAGAGAGTCTCAAATCCTTGTTCATGCTAGCTTGAGATGTGATTAAGCAAAAACAACCCGGAAAGTTTTACACTCGGTTACGCTTTATCGCAGACTTTTATCAAAGATTATGATACACGTGTTTCATATGTTTTTGGCCGCTATCTATATTAGGGTGTCCCAGTCTATGAGGAGAAATAAATTTTCATTTTTTTGAGCACCCTGATCTACCGGGTGCGCCATCTTTTATGCCGGTATTGAAACATCGATTGATATTTACCAACCGAGTGATTTGGTTATACGTGTTTTGGAAACGTCAATTTACTACAATTTTAGTCATGAATCGCTTTACACCGAAACAACGGGCATATCGTCGAAAATATCGTGGCAAACAGGCACCGTCTGACAACACTATCCGTCGTTAGGTTTCGATTTTTTTTGAGTACGAGACAGTGAGAGATCGTCAACATCGAAGACGTTCCAGCGTTGCCCAGAACCCAAAAGTGTCGTATCGTCACCGCGCTCAGCATCTTGGCATCGCGGAACCACGTTGCTGCGCATTTCGAAGGATGATTAGCATTTGTTTCCTTATCAGGTGCAATTAACACAAAAAAATCGCCAACTGACCGTCCACGTCGCTTGGAATACGCCCCAAACAGTCGCTCGCATGGTTGATGCTGAACCCGATTTTTGGAAGCAAATTGTGATGACGGACGAGGCCCATTTCACGCTCTCCGGCCGCGTTGATAAGCAAAACTGCCGCGAAATGCCGTTGCATGTCCGAAAAGTGAGTGTTTGGGCCAAAACCATCATTGGGCCATTTTTCTTCAACGAAAACGACACAGTCGATGGAAATCGATATCGGTCGATGTTGGCTCATTATGTCTGCCCACAAATGCGTGAAAAAGGTCTTGATGGTTACTGGTTTCAACAAGACAGTGCGCCAGGCCACACTGCACATGAAACAAGCCAGTTTCTGCAACGTTAATTCCCTGGACGACTGCTGTCAAAAGAGGTGAATTATTCATACCAATAAGAACTCTAACATTCAGTTTCTCGACTCTACTCGGTTGTCTAATCACTAAGGCTACCTAGAAAAAAATGACCGTATAGCTATATGACTCCAGGTTAGTTTTCATGATCCTGATGATCCTAAAGAGCACGAAACAGTACCGGCATCGCCACGGTTTCTTGGGCAGATCAAACCAGTTCTACTTCGAGCTAATTTGCCTGTTTTATTATTAACGTAAAAAGTGCTTGTTAAATTAGTACTATTCCACCAAGGAAAAAATGTATAAAACACGATCGCTCTGGTCTACTTAAACGTGCATAAAGGTGAAGGTACGCTAGACCTGCACGTGAGGAGGTGAATCGATGTCTCGGCATTCTCATCAATGCTGCTACTTTTTATACTATACAGGGTAAAACGAGACAGACATATTTACTGGCAGCTCAGTTTTTTTTTTAAAAACGCTCAGACCCGTCGATTTTGTTTACGAGGGGGACACAATTTTGGCAAAAAAATCACGTTAGCACGTGCGGGGGTGACACCACCCCCAAAATCTTAAATGGAAAGGGGGATCGAGTGATACCTTATTTTAAAGGTTTAAAGGTCAAAATTAATGTACTTCAGTTCAGTAGTTTTGAAGATTTATTGATTTAAAGCTTAAATAAAACTAATACATCATCATTAGTAGAGATGAATACATTTGGCAGCAAAGTAATTTAAAAATGAAGAATGAACTGACCCGTTAGGCAAGTAAATGTTGAAAATGTCCACCATGACTCTCCATGGAATAATAAAGATTTTGCTCAAATCGTTGCCGCACATTTTTCAATATTTGAGGAGTGATTTGAAGGCACTCATTCACAATTCTTTGTCGCAGGTCTTCTAATGATGTTGGCTGAGTAGCATAGATTTTGCCTTTTAAATGACCCCACATAAAGAAATCCAAAGCTGATAAATCTGGCGATCTTGGGGGCTATTCAATGGGCACCTCTTCCACCAATCCATCGATCAGGAAACGTCTGATCTAAATATTGTCGAACACGTAATGCGTAATGTGCTGGGGCACCATCCTGTTGCAACATCAACCTATTAGCAATGTACTGCCGATCATTCTGATTATCAATTATGACTGTTAATTCAGGATCTATGGCGTCTTCCAGTAATTCCAAGTACATTTCACCGGTCATATTTCCAGGTAAAAAAATGTGGCTGAAGAACTCTGAAAAAGTATGTTCCGGACCCCGCTCGAGCGATCGACTATCATGGGCTGTTAGAACACGTTAAGTTGACCGGATATCAGTGAAAAAATTTTGGGCGTAAAGCGATTTTGAAAAATGACAGGTGTTTTTTCGAATTCTGATCGAAGTGCGGATCGGGGTGTTCCGGACCCCCTGGGGGAAACGGCTTGGTGGGATGTTAGAACATGTTAAATAAACACGATTCGCACAAAAAATTTTTGGGCGTAAGCCAATTTTTTTGAAATATAATTTTTTTAGCGCGATCGCCATGTAAACTCACCCTAACTCTGAAAAAGTATGTTCCGGACCCCGCTCGAGCAAACGACTATCATGGGCTGTTAGAACACGTTAAGTTGACCAGATATCCGCGAAAAAATTTTGGGCGTAAAGCGATTTTGAAAAATGACAGGTGTTTTTTCGAATTCTGATCGAAGTGCGGGTCGGGGTGTTCCGGACCCCCCTGGGGGAAACGGCTTGGTGGGATGTTAGAACATGTTAAATAAACACGATTCGCATAAAAAATTTTTGGGCGTAAGCCAATTTTTTTGAAATACAATTTTTTTAGCGCGATCGCCGTGTAAACTCACCCTAACTCTGAAAAAGTATGTTCCGGACCCCGCTCGAGCGATCGACTATCATGGGCTGTTAGAACACGTTAAGTTGACCGGATATCAGTGAAAAAATTTTGGGCGTAAAGCGATTTTGAAAAATGACAGGTGTTTTTTCGAATTCTGATCGAAGTGCGGATCGGGGTGTTCCGGACCCCCCTGGGGGAAACGGCTTGGTGGGATGTTAGAACATGTTAAATAAACACGATTCGCACAAAAAATTTTTGGGCGTAAGCCAATTTTTTTGAAATATAATTTTTTTAGCGCGATCGCCATGTAAACTCACCCTAACTCTGAAAAAGTATGTTCCGGACCCCGCTCGAGCAAACGACTATCATGGGCTGTTAGAACACGTTAAGTTGACCAGATATCCGCGAAAAAATTTTGGGCGTAAAGCGATTTGAAAAATGACAGGTGTTTTTTCGAATTCTGATCGAAGTGCGGGTCGGGGTGTTCCGGACCCCCCTGGGGGAAACGGCTTGGTGGGATGTTAGAACATGTTAAATAAACACGATTCGCATAAAAAAATTTTTGGGCGTAAGCCAATTTTTTTGAAATACAATTTTTTTAGCGCGATCGCCGTGTAAACTCACCCTAACTCTGAAAAGTATGTTCCGGACCCCGCTCGAGCGATCGACTATCATGGGCTGTTAGAACACGTTAAGTTGACCGGATATCAGTGAAAAAATTTTGGGCGTAAAGCGATTTTGAAAAATGACAGGTGTTTTTTCGAATTCTGATCGAAGTGCGGATCGGGGTGTTCCGGACCCCCCTGGGGGAAACGGCTTGGTGGGATGTTAGAACATGTTAAATAAACACGATTCGCACAAAAAAATTTTGGGCGTAAGCCAATTTTTTTGAAATACAATTTTTTTAGCGCGATCGCCGTGTAAACTCACCCTAACTCTGAAAAAGTATGTTCCGGACCCCGCTCGAGCGATCGACTATCATGGGCTGTTAGAACACGTTAAGTTGACCGGATATCAGTGAAAAAATTTTGGGCGTAAAGCGATTTTGAAAAATGACAGGTGTTTTTTCGAATTCTGATCGAAGTGCGGATCGGGGTGTTCCGGACCCCCCTGGGGGAAACGGCTTGGTGGATGTTAGAACATGTTAAATAAACACGATTCGCACAAAAAAATTTTGGGCGTAAGCCAATTTTTTTGAAATACAATTTTTTTAGCGCGATCGCCGTGTAAACTCACCCTAACTCTGAAAAGTATGTTCCGGACCCCGCTCGAGCGATCGACTATCATGGGCTGTTAGAACACGTTAAGTTGACCGGATATCAGTGAAAAAATTTTGGGCGTAAAGCGATTTTGAAAAATGACAGGTGTTTTTTCGAATTCTGATCGAAGTGCGGATCGGGGTGTTCCGGACCCCCCTGGGGGAAACGGCTTGGTGGGATGTTAGAACATGTTAAATAAACACGATTCGCACAAAAAATTTTTGGGCGTAAGCCAATTTTTTTGAAATATAATTTTTTTAGCGCGATCGCCATGTAAACTCACCCTAACTCTGAAAAAGTATGTTCCGGACCCCGCTCGAGCAACGACTATCATGGGCTGTTAGAACACGTTAGTTGACCAGATATCCGCGAAAAAATTTTGGGCGTAAAGCGATTTTGAAAAATGACAGGTGTTTTTTCGAATTCTGATCGAAGTGCGGGTCGGGGTGTTCCGGACCCCCTGGGAGGGAAACGGCTTGGTGGGATGTTAGAACATGTTAAATAAACACGATTCGCATAAAAAATTTTTGGGCGTAAGCCAATTTTTTGAAATACATTTTTTTAGCGCGATCGCCGTGTAAACTCACCCTAACTCTGAAAAAGTATGTTCCGGACCCCGCTCGAGCGATCGACTATCATGGGCTGTTAGAACACGTTAAGTTGACCGGATATCAGTGAAAAAATTTGGGCGTAAAGCGATTTTGAAAAATGACAGGTGTTTTTTCGAATTCTGATCGAAGTGCGGATCGGGGTGTTCCGGACCCCCTGGGGGAAACGGCTTGGTGGGATGTTAGAACATGTTAAATAAACACGATTCGCACAAAAAAATTTTGGGCGTAAGCCAATTTTTTTGAAATACAATTTTTTTAGCGCGATCGCCATGTAAACTCACCCTAACTCTGAAAAGTATGTTCCGGACCCCGCTCGAGCGATCGACTATCATGGGCTGTTAGAACACGTTAAGTTGACCGGATATCAGTGAAAAAAATTTTGGGCGTAAAGCGATTTGAAAAATGACAGGTGTTTTTTCGAATTCTGATCGAAGTGCGGATCGGGGTGTTCCGGACCCCCCTGGGGGAAACGGCTTGGTGGGATGTTAGAACATGTTAAATAAACACGATTCGCACAAAAAATTTTGGGCGTAATCCAATTTTTTTAAATATAATTTTTTTAGCGCGAAGCGCCAGGTAAACTCACCCTAACTCTGAAAAAGTATGTTCCCGGACCCCGCTCGAGCAAATCGACTATCATGGGCTGTTAGAACACGTTAAGTTGACCGGATATCAGTGAAAAATTTTGGGCGTAAGCGATTTTGAAAAATGACAGGTGTTTCTCGAAATCTGATCGAAGTGCGGATCGGGGTGTTCCGGACCCCCCTGGGGGAAACGGCTTGGTGGGAAGTTAGAACATGTTAAATAAACACGATTCGCACAAAAAAATTTTGGGCGTAAGCCAATTTTTTGAAATATAATTTTTTTAGCGCGAACGGCATGTAAACCCACCCTAACCCTGAAAAAGTATGTTCCGGACCCCGCTCGAGCAAACGACTACCATGGGCTGTTAGAACACGTTAAGTTGACCAGATATCCGCGAAAAAATTTTGGGCGTAAGGTGATTTTCAACAATTACGGGTTTCCGATCTGATTCACATAGTAATTTTTTATATCTATATATTTTTTTGGAGGTAAACCACGAGTTAATGCCATGTCCACTCAAGGACACTTGAGGTATGTTTGTCTTATGCGATAACGCAAAAACCGCATTTTTTCATTATAATTTTCGCGAAATAATAACTTTTTCGCGTTACTCACAACTTTGGGGATGTTTTTGGGGAAGGGGGGCTAGACTTCAATGACACATAAAAACACATAAAATAAACGATACTGCATGAAAACCGCATTGATTTACGCACATTTAAAGCCAAAAGACGTGGTTGTACGTTGAAATGACAAATTTTGTGCACTGCTGCCTTTATAACGTTTTCGATCGCGCTCGATCGATCGGTTCTTCAGCCACATTATCCCTTTATATATTTCCATCTCCCTCATACATACACATGCACCTATCCCTGTGTGTGAACGCTTGTTCGGTAAGCTCAAAGACGAACGTTTTTTAGTTGTGTGTCTCCGTCTCGAAAACTTTGTCGTTACGTATGAGTGCCCTTCATTCATATTTGTCAGAGTGACAACTTACTTGACATCGGTATGCAATTCGAGTTGTCCTGTTATCAATCTGCAATAGAATATTGTACAATGCCTGGAAATATGATCAATGAAGAAGGCCGACAGCTCGTGCTAAATTTATTAGAGTATTTCCAAGAAGAGAATGAAAACAGCGGTCCCCTGTTACCCATTTCATTAGTACTGGAGAGAGTAGCAGATGCGATGAAGATTAGTTTGCACAGTGTTCCGACCGTGGCTCGGAGACTCGATCTGTTTACTTATTTCATATGGCGTTGATGACGTAACCGCCAAGAACGGTGACTACAACTATATCGACATTGTGAACAATCAACCTCATGAGGCTTTTCCCAATTCTACTAATGCTCTGGTGTTTAGGCTTCCGCCTACGGGGCTGCTTCGGTATAAAAAAGAATAGTGTTCAGTTATGGTTGCGTCAAAATTGGTATGATGAGCGATTGCGAATGAGGAGCCTTAGCGCAGGGACTATAATATCGAGCCAAAGCATGGAAATGTCGCATATTAACCGTCCGTGTCAAATAATTCTTATAACGTCCTGCTCTTTGGCTTCTGTATAACATGTCATCACTTAGAACCGTTGAGAGATCATAAAATTTTAAGTTTAATTAGAAAAGAGAACTTACTTCACTTGTTCTCTTCGAGAATCAAACCTGTTTTCTGTTCAGTTCTCGGTTAAGTTTATCTAGAGGCAACCAGATGTTCCGACGCATTTCTGAATTTAGTAGATGTGATCGTTAATGACGATAATCAAGGAAGATATGTAAATCAAATATGGCTATTTGGCTATACATTAGTGCAATATAAATCTCGTTTGAGGAGGCCGTCATTGCTCTCACACATTAAAAAAAGTAGTCGACCAATAACTACTTGAGTACTTACTCCTCAACTTAGGTACCTAATATTGTATTTCATGGACATGTAAAATAACTTTAGTGTAATCCTATTTGATTTTCTCAATATAGTGACTTATAGATTGCGTTTGGTCATAGTTAAAAGAAATGCGTGAAAGTTTTATATATTCCAGGCCTTGTATTTCCACTAATTTTTGTAAAATTAAAATTGACCGCTTTTGTTCCTGAAATAGTGTTTATTGATGGCATCTACTTGAGCTATTATGAGAAACTTGATATTTTTGAACCATTTATTTTCAGTGACCTGGACAAATGAAACTTGAGAATTAAAATGGTACCCCCAGAATTTAAAGTTCACCGTCTAAAAAACAAAAAAAAAATAAACAAGCAACATTAAAAAATAACATTACAATGTAATGTTTAATTTACAGGCATAAAATTAGAAATTAAAACTCGGCATCGTCAATCGCAGTTTATACAAGTTTCGACAAGTTACAACATGAAATCTACGCGAACCCCGCCGCGCTCCGCTTAACATTCATCACTTAGAAAACAATTGTGTACCTACCAGACGAGGATGAGCATCTGTGACATTAATTCTCACAAACCTGCGAAAAATTTGACGTTTCGATGTACATGTTTTTGTTGATAAATCTATTTGAATGTGTCAAATTATTCTGTCTCACTGTTAAAAGGTAAGTTTGTATATTTACAAACTTCAGTTACCGTTTTTATTTAATTTACTAAATTGTTGATTGAGTGAAGATGCGTTCATAGGCCATTCTGACTTTTTACCACATGACAATCAACCAACGTGGCGAAATAATTTTGAAACGACGAACTTTAAGTACCTAATATTGATTTCAAGTATATTTAAAATTACTATTGTAACGTCAACCTGACTACAAAAATATAAATCTCCCGGTGGCCAATATACTGTTGAATACATTACGTTATTAAGATAAAATAATGGGCATATAATTAGTAATGACATGTAGGTATTTTGATTGATTGATTGATATCTATTTCTCGGCTGTTCGAAGCAATTAAAAATAACATACTGGACGCAAATTTAAAAGCTTACATAAAAACTCATTTGCAAGCGCTGGAAGACGAATTTCGGCGATACTATCGAGACATCAATTCAGAGTCACCAATATGGCACAGGACAAGTAATCCAGTTGTTGTCAATGTGTCACAATTACCACAAGTTCAGGAAGAATTTCTAGAAATGAAGGCTGACTCGTCCATGAAAGATGACTTCCATCTTTTAACATTGTAGAAAGTTTGGATTAAAAGGTTGCCTGTTAACTCGACACTTGCCTCTCTTGCTTTACGAATACTAGTTCTTTTTTTCTTCAACTTACTTATGTGAGACAGGCTTTTCTGATCTAGTTTTATTATAAACTAAACAGCGAATTCGTCTTGATGTCGATAGCGACCTGATGATACCTCTGGCAAAAACAGAACCTAGAATCAACCAACTGGTACAGAACATCTCATGTCTCATTAGTACCGACTCTTCTTTTATTCAAGTTTTTCGATAAAAAACGTTTATTAGTTTAATTAAACTTTTAAAGTTTCTTTATTAGAATTGAAATAAAAGTCTGTGTACTTATATAATATGAGTTTTTTTATATTTATTGAAATGAAAATATAATTTATAGTCCGGAGAGCCCCAACAAAAAAAAGGTCGGGTAACCGTGGTCTAAATGATAGATGCGTAGTTTTCACAACACCGATTTTTGTTTTTAATTGAAAAATTAGAAATACTTATGGAAGTAGGTAAAAAAATGGCAGTATGTAACTTGACTAGCATTAAAAAGTCATTGTACAAATGGAAGATAATCATCCACTCGATTTTTGAAATACCATATAATATATATCTATATATATATATATATATATATATATAGGAACGAGTAAGTTGTTTGAAATTTAAGTCGGTCTTGTATTGGTTGCTAGCATCACAATTGTGTTTTCAGAATCCTGATGAAGGCTCCATAGAGAATGCCGAAAGCTTGATTCTATCGTCAAAAGAGCCTTAAAATTTTCCGATTTCCCAATTAACAATTAATTGTATTTTTTGCCCAACTTGTCGTTGGCAATGGCAATGACTACTGATCATATATATATATATATATAACTAGAAAGCTCATAAGACGATTGGTGCAACACAAAAAATAATAAATACTCATATTTTTGAAAGCACCTTCATGTTGCACCCGTGAAACTGTTCCTCAATAATTGTATGCACATGGTGGTAAACAGTTTTGTTACGGAAAAATATTACTCTCAAAAATCCTCATAAAACAAAATGTAACGCCACTGCTCCTATCAAGAGATGATGGTTTTATGAAAACGTTACGTAAACATGCGGTTAATGTGCATGGGCATGATCAAATCAAACTGGGAATTTTGTTATGTTATCACACAAACGCTTATTGGCATTAGCTTTTAACGCCTATGTTGGCTACTATGGGTATATGTAGGTATATGGAGTTAAGGATTATGGTCCCTAAAGCCCACTACAGGCTACATTTTTGAATACTATTTTTTTTCTGATAATCATTTTGTACATGTCCTGTTATAAAACACAATCACTCATACCTTTTAACATTCACTATCAAAGTTAATTGCGTCGATGCATAGGACAAATTTTTACTACGGATATAAAATATTTTAGTAACATTTGTTCAAGTTGATAGCTAGGGGTGTAACTGTAAATATTTATCTAATATAGCAGCTACTTGTTCTCCATTCAGTAAAAAACATATGTGTCTGTTATTTTAACACAAAGGGAAAGAAAGTAACATTAGCTATAACAAACACAAGGCGAAAATGCGCGTGCTCATTTGCCGTTTGGTGACCATTAATAATTGTTTTTTCTGTGACGGGAAAACGTTGACAGGTAACAACAGGTCACAAAATGTCACTTTTTATGAAATTACTTTTTTACCGGGCAAAAAAATTATTCCTTTTTTCCCGGATATTGTATAAACGATTTAGCTGGCAATAATTTTTGTGGCGCTACTTTAGCTACTTCTACTAATTCCGGTGGAGTCAAAGAAAACTCGGAATCAGACATGTTTTACTTTATAGTACTAAAAATAACTTCTAAACAACCGCTAAGTTCACAATTTTTAAATCAAATCACAAAATTGAGTTGATAGCTATTCGATTACTTTGAAAGTTTCCTTAGCAAAGCAGGTCTAATTGTCGCTTAAGTACAATATAGCCTACTAATCTCAAAATTCAAATTTCACATCGATAATTTTATGACTTAAATATTGCAATTATATAATTTTTCAATATTAAATCGTCGTTTTTCCCGTCACAGAAGAAAATTGTGTATTATGCACGGGAAAAATTCTAGATTTTAGCTTTTTGTTTTTTGTCTCCCTCAGCTGCGCATCTAGTTTTTTCCCTTGTATAATAAATAACTAATGTTAACAGCGCAAACTGATACTATGCCGGCTAAGATCTATAATACTATTTTCAACAAGTTTTGGCAATCACAAATACCGCATACGTAAACATTAACGTTTGCCTTTTTGCCATTCAATTCAATGATAAAACAAATGTCAAATGAGGTTAACATTTACGTGTGCAATTTATGATTGCCAAAATTCTCTATTGAGAAATAAAGTAAAACAGTTCATTTACAATGTCGCAGAGTTCATATTACTACTTTGGTCTTTTCCGACAATATATTTTGTTTTCTGTCTTCCAGGCCACATTTCGTTTCACTTATTTTTTAATTCTTTCAAATTCCTATACAGTGTGTTACTACAATAGTCTGAACGGTCTGAATGGTTCTGTAGCATGCCGAGATTGTGCGAAGCCATCATTGCAATTTTAAGATGACACCACGCAAAACTAGCAAAGTCCAGAACTATCTGGGGTAGGCATTTCCGCTTATAAAAGAACGTCCAGCCCCCCAAGCCAACAAGAGAGCATGTGGTTATCTGTCATTTCTGATTTACCAGATACGTGCTGCGACTCCCGTACGTGGTTCCACAAACTCCAAAATTCCTCTAAAAACCCGGGAACCCACCCAGAACTATTATCGCAATACGCCGGTTAATTGTTATGCAATATTCGACTACAAATGCTGCATGTGCATTGTTTATGGAAATGAAAATCACAGGATAAGTTACAAGAGTTAAATTCTTCAAATGGACTTACAAACGATAAAATATGCGTTATAAGAGGAAGAATCGTGAACTGTATAATGGACCATTCACACCAAATGCCTAAATATGTAAGTGAATCACTTTTATATTCTATTTTCTATAAGTTATAATACGTTACTGCAACTTCATAAGAGCTTTGGAAAAAAGGTTTGTGTCTGTCACATTTTTACGATATTTTTTCAAAAAACAGGGTATGTAGACAACTTTAAAAAGCCAACACGCTGGGCGGTAGTAATTCTTCCCTAGTTACTATAACAACGAGCAATCATGGAGCACTCGTAACAAACACTTAGAAAGGGTTTATGCTATTTTACTTCTCTAGAACTCTCGGAAAAATAAAAAATAGCGCGGCTGGCAATATTTTGGCCAAGATCAGATTTCCAAATCTTTCCCCCACGGCGTTACATACACGAGCAAAAAATCCCAACGCACAACTGGGGATTGTAATTAAAATTTAATATCGAGAGTCTCCGTATCATCCGCTATCCACTCGCCCTCGTCCCTAGCCCCTCGGTGCCCTGGCGCCAGGGTCAGGGGCCAAATTTTCTCATTAATATCACGTTAATTAATTAAAAATAAAACCTTCTAACACTGCGCATAAGCCTTCACACTGGTTCGTTTCATGTCCGCTACATTTGCTGCTACACGTTGTTGCCGCCCTGAATTATGAAGAGAGTGTCATTAGGCTTGCGCTTTTTTATTTCAGTAACTTTTTGGTTATATTCTGGTCTCATACTTCTCTGACGTAGTTTATAAATTATAGTATGAATGATAGAACGTGAGAGAATATTAACGGCTTTAAATCCAAAGATCACCTTGGCTACCACCTTGTCTTCAAAGCCATATCAAAAACAATTTGCTCTAGTAAAAATGTTCGACAGCACAGTTGTGAGGTTTGTGGAGATCACTCAAAGCTGACTTTGAGCATGACCTTTAAGGTCAATTCAAAATTTCCAAGAGAAACCTCTCAGTTTTATAATGGAAAAGTAAAACGGAAATGTTACTTCCGAATGTGACCTTGAACAGTATAAAAATAAAAGGGTTTATTTAGAGATTTTGACTTGATCTTCAAGGACTCGGTCAAGGTCACACTGCGGTTACTAATTGGTTATTCCTCGAGTTAGTAATAAAAAATATATTAAATACTAAGTTTGAGGGCTAAAGAATTAATGATGCAGCACTTGAAGCTTTCAATTACCAGCAATATTTGGCATGTAGAAATTCAAAATCATACACTTACCGATAATTACTAAACAGCAATATAACTGACTCACCTGAAAAAAAAAATAATAAATTAGTAACTTTCACGTGTATGATGCTTAGAAAATTACATACATATCCTGAGGTCGAACAACGAGAACGAGAAAATAATATGCGAAGAGTATTATTAAGACTTTCTCAACTGATACATGTATACAGTATGATAGTGCAACATATAATCTCAGTATCATAGTGTAAATCAGATTGAATTAGTTGATGTAAATGAAAACGCTAACCTTACTATAATATATAGTAGCAGTAGTCGTGAGGAGGCGAAGCCAGGCAAGTTGGCCATCTTTGGTCTTTTGACTCCTTGCTATCAATTCGGGCATGGTGCGGATGATCAGACACGACACCATTTTCGTTGCTAGATTCCCTAAGATATGCGAAATTGTGCAATAATACTGGTAACGTTCTGTAGCGCTTTATAAAATATTTGAATCGGCTAAGTGAGCAGACTTACGGTGAATTTCACCAGGATTGTCAAATCTACAGTCCGTTATTCTCCACCTATAGGGTAACAGTCCGTCAAATACAGCGAATGAGCTTCAAGTTCCAATCAACAAATTTTAGCAACCAATAGCTATGAAATGTTGAAAAAAAAATAGAACCGGATTTTTCGGTATTTGTACCGAAAAGAGAATATATACCGATAACATCCTTCTTCACGAGGTACATGAGAGGCGTAGATTTGGGTTGCCTATGATTACGAACGCACATCCTCATCCCTTACTTCGCTTGCCCTGAATTGATTTTTGTACATACAAAAGGTTCAGCCTGGTAGATTAGCGTCATTACCTCATCACCGGACAAAATAAATATTTAATTAAAATGAGAGGTGAGTTCAAGAGTTCAGGGGTAAAACAGAAAAATATTCACAAACTTATAAGCAAGAATCGAAAAAGGAGTTTCCAGAATGGTTGCAAAGTACTTTGAAAGAGCGACCAGTATGCACATTGTAGAAGTTGTAATACATATAGAACTATGCCCTCAAAAAATATGTTGTGTGCGCGCCCAATACAGTAACAGACGTTTTTCATGACTCAAAGTTCCTTGATCTACCACTGACCTTGGGACGGCATTTACCTTATACCGAATTCAACGACACCATTTACCGATTCCATTTTTTTGCCGGCTACACTGACGATGTGCGTATCACTTTAAAAGCAATTGATATCCCAGACGTGTTATAATAATAGAAATAACAAAAAAATATAACAATGTTTGGAGATATATTTTCATAAATAGGTATTTTTTATTCTGACATAATATCTAGTCTATGAATAATAGGTGGATGCGAATACTTTTACAAATATCGATGTTTTAGGACCCAGAAATGCAGAATGTGCTGTTTGTTTACATTTGGTGTGGATTTCTAAATCATAAATTGGCAAAAATTGTTTTTGATGTAACAAAAGATGATGAACCAGTTGGAATACGTTTTATATCTTGATTTTCAAAATAACAAAAATAGGTACATTTCTACAGGTACGTATAATGTACTACATCCTGTACGTGATATATAGACGAAACTAGATTGCCATTCATGAACAGTCGTCAAAAACAGTGAAAACATCCTCCTAAATATAATAGCTAGAAAATGGACCAATTATTTCTGTCACTTACATTGGTCCACTTAAATAACTGACCGTCTTTTGTGAAATGATAAAAATTTGAAATTCTATGAAAGTTATCCTAATTCTAAAGCACAAAGACATATTACATCTATAATGTACCCTTATTTATAAGGCAACCGTTTTCACGACTTTATTCAACATCACTGATATTCAGAGAGCTTTGACAGCTTCCGTCAAATTGCATTTCAATAAGGACTTTTCCTGTTGGTCCAACAGACCGTCAAAAATATTAATGTTGGTGGAATTGGCCCTAAGAGAGATATATCAAAAAAGTTTTCTGGATCTCCTAATGACGCCTCCGTAATCGGTATCTTAAATCGGCAATCAAAATAACTACTCATTTTGTAATACTTTGAGACCCTGTCAGAGTAACAATCCGAAATTGACATAGTTGTAGTCACCGTTCTTGGCGGTTACGTCATCAACGCCATATGAAATAAGTAAACATATCGAGTCTCCGTACCATGGGCGGAGCACTGCGCAGACTAATCTTCAGCGCACCTGCTACTCTCTCCAGTACGCAAAGTGGGGTAACAGGGGAGCGCTCTTTTTATTTCCCTTCCGGGAAATACTCTAATAAATTTAGCACGAGCTGTTGGCCTTCTCCATTGATCGTAGTTCCAGGCATTGTACAATTTTATATTGAAGACTGATAACAGGACAAGTAGAATTGCACGCCGGTGTCAAGTAAGATGTCACTCTGACAAATATGATTGAAGGACACTCATACATAACGACAAAGTTTTCGAGACGGAGACACACAACTAAAAAACGTTTTGTCTTTGAGCTTACCAAACAAATGTTCACACACAGGGGTAGGTTGCATGTGTATGTATGAGGGAGATAGAGATACGTAAAGGGATACTGATAGTCTTACTTTGACCCGCCAAGAACGTGACAACTATACAATATAGTCTAATCATATTAGACGAAAATACCCCTGGTTTGTGAAATAATTGTACAGTCTATTATGAAACAAAAGTTAATCGTTAAGTTGTCCAGATTGAGAACATTTGTTATGTCGGACAATTTCTACATTGCAACCAGTACCTGCACGAGCGAAACTATATATAAAACATAGTCAAGTAGATCAACTCAGTAGGTATTTCCATTGACTAAGAGTAAGTAGATCTTAGGGGTATTAAGTAAATGTAAAGCAATACATCTAAAATTCAAGAAGTCGGCAACAATGTAAAGCCTCTTTCACTCCTATTATTTTCCGCCGTTACTCAGGCTCCCTCGAGTTTGAAAATTAATTATTATCGTACGGTGTTGGATGAGCCGATCGCAAAACGAAAATTGTAATCCTACATCGCGCTAGATTTATTGTGCCTTTCAACAGATGCGGCTACTTGAAATTTAGGTTAACTGCCGACAAAGGTTCTATATAATCAACAGAAAATGAAATACAATACTAGCCTCACGTGCACCATATAGTTGCTGGTATACCCCATAATCAATAAATAAGAAGAGGCCAAGTACGTTAACATTGTACCTCATTAGGTTAGGCTTGAGATAGAGATAGGTTAAATTGCGAAAGGGATAAATGTATTCGTATGAAGCCAATATTGTCGCCAAAGATGGTGTGGATCTTGGAAATCTAGTGGGCGTAGAGCATGGCGCAGAGCGTCTGCGCATTGAAAAATGTTAAAATAAAGTGCTGCAATCTTTATGTACCTTTCACTCACGTTTTGCCATGTTTGAATGTTTACTAATTCATAGTTTATTAATTGGCGCAGAGCGTCTGCGCATTGAAAAATGTTAAAATAAAGTGCTGCAATCTTTATGTACCTTTCACTCACGTTTTGCCATGTTTGAATGTTTACTAATTCATAGTTTATTAATTTTATCCAATATGTCTGCTTGCACTCGTCCGAACTGTCAAAATTGAAGTTGTTTACAGTCATGATTTGCTGCACAATGTACCGACTCATTTCATGGTCGACATTTTTGACTTTACCCTCTCTCCACGAGATTAACCATTTCTAGTCTTCACGGCCTGAGCTGATCGAAGTCAGTTGCTGTCACACTAACACTCCAAGCACCCTTCTTAAAGGGTTAAGAGATTACATGTAAGTTGTTGTCAAATGGCTCGAAGATCGCAATAGGACCAATGGCTGAAGCTATGATCGCAACGGTCGCTAAGAGCGCTAGTATATCACTTCTACACAGAGGAATACGTAAAAAAATGTTGAAAATGCACTTTATTCTCCTATTCGAACAATGTTGACCCATTTCCAGTGCAACCAATAGTGATGCAATGTCGGTTTTGGCATTAAATAAAACCTGACTTAGGTATTATGTTCTCTAGCTTTTGTGAGAAGAACTTGAATGAAGTGTATTTCCTACACATTTTTAGTTTTTATGCAGGGAACAACGATTTCCTTCGGAAACAAAATGAGGTATATTTTCTAAAATACATTTAGCACTCCAGTGACGCTGTTAATTTGCATTATCTTTTGTCCTCGCTGTCTTTTCATCGCTGAAAGACCCTCTTTTCTGAAATTATGTTCAGGATAATAGAGGGATGCAAGCCCCTTTTTTGACCTGTTTCGTTAGAAGCTATCCCCTGTGAAGACGGGGACGTGACTTTGATGGTGAAAAAAAGACGATGAACAAATTCAATCGTTTTTTTAAGATGCACAACTTAAACAGCTTCGAGGTGAAAGAATTAAAAAACTTCTCCAATTTCGGCAAACTCCAAAACAGGTCGCTAAAATACTGGCTAACTTAATATGCCAGCCACCCTACATTTTGATTTTAATGGTAGTTTTCGCATAACCACAGGAACAAATGTTATATAGAGGTTAATCCAAGAAATTATTGATTAACCTCCTAGCTTTACATTGTGCTCACCGACCATTAGAAGCGTTGGTTTAATTTATTGCTAAACAACGGCATCAACAACTGCCAATCGGTGACGTAGTTCGGTGAATTTATTTACGTTTATGTCCACTCAAAGACTAACCTAATTTTATGATGCTACAGCCAGTCGTAGACAAAGTTTAGTATGTATCTCAACCGTAATAAACGCTCATCTCTTGTGTTAGAGCGAACATATCGGCCAACAACCGACCAACAAAGGCCACCCGGCTGAACATAGTTTATCATACTCCAACTGCTAGTTACCCAGCAAGGGACAGTGAGACTGCAAAACTAAGTAGGAACGAGTCAATTCAAGGGGGATATTGTTTAATAAGTAAGCTATGGGTATATAACGTGATTTTACAATGACATTGAGATGTTATAAGTATATGAACGGATTTCTGGGACGTTATGACGCTTTACTTAGATATTTTGGATATTATTGGTCTATTTTGAGCAAAGGGTGTATCAATAAGAACGCAATATTTGAATTTAGCGCCATTTTGACAGTCATAATATCATAATGATTGTGACAGGACAGATCGATAGTAGATAAGCGGGAGTTTATGAAAATGAATCATTACACAATAGAACAGCGTATTCTAATTATTTGCCATGATTCGAAAAGTGCAGCTAATATTCGGTCGGAATAATGTTCCTACCCCATCCACTGTGAAAAGAATAATCAAAACATTTGAAAGTAATGGTTCTGTTAATGATGTGAAACATACGAGACGAGCTCACAGCGGTCGTTCAGAAGAAAATGCCCGAGCAGTTCGCGAAAATGCAGCCGAGAGTTCAGGGACGTCGATTCGTCATCGCGCTCAAGGATTGGACATTAAAACACCCACTCTCCAGCATATTCTAACGAAAGATTTACACCCGCATGCCTACAAGGTCCAATTGACTCAACTGTTTATGCCAACAGACCATGCACAGCGAAGAGAGTTTAGCAATTGGATACTTGGCCAACAGTATGCGAATGGTGATTTTGTAGACAAAATCGTATTTAGCGATGAGGCCCATTTTCATCTCGATGGCTTCGTCAATAGACAAAACTGCCGCATTTGGGGCACAGAGAAACCAAGGGTAATTCATGAGAAAGCTATGCATCCAAAACGTGTCACTGTTTGGTGTGCATTATGGTCTGGAGGAATTATTGGTCCGTTTTTCTTTGAGGACGAGGTGGGTAATCCACTAACAGTGAAGGGCGAACCTTATCGTGCAATGTCTTTTGTGCCACAATTAGAAGTCATGGATCTTAATGACATATGGTTTTAGCAGGATGGTGCCACATGCCATACTGTTTAAGAAACATTGGCAGTTTTGCAAGAGTTTGCTCCTGGTCGAGTCTTCTCCCGGTTTCGTGACCAGAATTGTCCACCACGCACTTGCGATTTAATACTCTTGAACTTTTGGCTTTGGGGTTATCTGAAGTAACAAGTTTATGGAAACAAGCCTGCAACCACCAAAGTATTGAAAGCTGAAAACGAGATACCATGACATGAGTTCAAAAATGTTACCACAAATTTTATTAAGAGTGCACATGTGCCAGCGGAGCCGTGGCAGCCATTTACCTGATGTGTTGTTTTATACATAATTCCAAAGTGTATACACCAGAATCAAATAAATATTTCAGTTGTTTGTTACGAACTACCATCTTTAATAGAACCTTGAAATATTGAATCCTGATTGGAGCATCCTTTATAAAGTGATGAAGATTATCGGAAGAACTATGTTGGAATCTCAATATTGCATAAAATAGTGATTACTAGGCATCTCACCAAGAATCCATTGGTCATATTTGTATGTTTTGACACTTGTGCCACATCTTCGTCCAACCTGAAATTGCAAATTAGTAGGAATATTTATAGCAGCACCGAAATATATTTACTTCATCTATGAAAACTTCTTTCTTTCTTCTTCAAATTGTAAGCATAATAAACTGTCCTGAATTACAGGAGACAACAATTTGACACTCCACCAGCCAACAGACACATGCCCGCCCCATAACACCTGGTAAAGTAAGTTCAGCAGCTGCTTTGTTTGAATGAACCTATTAAATACAATATGACACCGACGGAAACTGCCGTTATTTATACGAGTATACAGCTAGGTTATTACTTCATTATACTAAAAGATGCTCTTAGGCGAATGCTACATAATCACTATTCACTGATCATTCTGACAGTGTCAGTGGATTTGAACGAAACCCGCCTTAATCCAAGAAAGCTATAAAATGCCCGTAATAGTGCCATCTTTGAAGCATGTGTCATACCAGATCCAAAAAGTATACCTCAAGTATGATGGCGTGTGTAGGCAACAGGCGCAGCTACTACAAGTGAACATGAGGTAAATGATAGCTAGTTTTCAAGGTGGTATTTATTGCGAAAAACGTACATAATTTTATTAAAAATCGACATCTCACTTTTCAAGTTACGTAATGCGGCTGCATGTGATATTTGCGTCACTACCAGAGCCTCCTGCTCTTTGACTGGCCGTTACTTCGTCAAATAGGGGGAAATTCGACGGCCCACACTTACGACTTTTAAAAACTGATCACAAAACATATTTCCGGGGTGTAGACGAAAGAATAAAGCATAAAATGTATTTTTAGCATTTTACAACTCCACTTTCACCAACATGTTAACAGGAAACTGATCTAGTTACATATTTTGAAAGTACCTTGATGCGTTATTATCATCAAAGGTTTATAAAACCTAATAAATGATACCACAGGAACGAATCGGAAATAAAACAATCCAAATCAACAGCATTTTCGTCGTTCGTTCATTAATATGTACGAAACGAGTGATGGCTACATAAAAGAAAAAAAAACAGATAACTGTCGTATCCTTCTTTTTTAACCAGCTGGAAGAAAATATAGAACGAACGGGCGAGAAAAGAGGAAGGAACAAAAAATAAAATCAAAGCGCTGTGCAGGGTTTTGTTCGAGAGGATCTATAACGAATAACGGAACACCCGTTGTGGAACTTGATAAAAACACTCGGAGTCAAATAGATCTAAGATCGGAGCGTTATATCAAGGCAAGGGGTAGAATAAAATGACTCGGGATATCTTGCACCGTGGGAGATGTCAAGAGTTTTACCCTTATGGTACAATAAAAAATTCAGGAAGGGCGTATCCATGAGGACGACGACTATCTCGGAGAGAGGTCCTATAACAAACAAGGTCGCATTTGTGAAAACTTATATGTACAATCTGTCAGACTCACATACAGAAGAAAAATATGCCAAGTATACTATTAAACAATGTATAGTGGGCTTACCCTACGGAGGTAAGACCGCTACAGAAAGCAATAGTCATTCATTACGTCAGACATCGCTCAGCCTAAAGCTAATTTTATTCAATGGTTCAAAGACGATATTTTTGGAAAGCTTGACATTCTAGCTGAGAACAATGTGTTCTTATTTGGCACTGATAGAAACAGCCGTGGAAGAATAGAAAATGAAATAGTATTTTCGACTACTGGTTACCATAAAAACACAAATCGTTATATCCACCTCACAATAAAGAATTTCCATTGCATAATATACAAATCCGTTTGATGACTAGCCAGGTGTAGTGCTCGGAAGAAATGGCGTTATGCAGTGATGCAGTGGAATTTAAGGCATTATATCATTAGAAACCAATTCAAACCTATCTAAATGTATTTATCGCGTACTTAACTAGTTGTGACAATCTTTGAAGTGCAGCATTTGGAGTGGGTACAAACATTCTCGTAGTTACATTTATCCACGGCCGGGCATTATACGAATATTTTTTTCGGGAGTTAAATCCTACCTTTCTGCGTACGGACATTATACCCTAGGCTTGTAAAGTAACCTTAACGCACGATATCTTTAAATTAATCTATGCCCATGACCTCCCAGAGAAGCTTTGCAGATGAGTGGCCGACTTTCTTTCTGACTGCAAGTTAACCGTCGTCATCCAACAACGTCAACGCATCCAACCCCTTCCTGGTATTGGCTCCGACATTGTTCCCCTTCAATATCTACGATCTCCTTTCCTGTTCGACCAATACAGTCCATAGCTATGCTCATGTCAGCACTCTACAAGCAGGATTCAGAGTGACAAGCTCATCTCTGAGGGTAGGCTGGAGAAACAATACTAGCAGCGACTTCCTTTCTGACGAGGGAGCTAGAGATAATCTCTGCTTGAAGACACAACAATCTTGTACAGTTTACTACAGTACTGCACCTTGACGAACAAGAAGGGTCCCAGCGCTAATCCGGTTCCAATGGATGACCAAGTTCTACGAAAGAGCCATTCATTTGGGCTGGTCGGAGTCCTGATCACCGAGGACTTGATCTGGCACGAGCAATAGCGGCAGCTGCTGGGAAAAAGCTAGGATGTGTATTTGGGGCTAAGACGTACTTTTCTCGACATGATCTCCTCACTCTGTACAAGGCCCAGATAAGACTACATTATCCATGCTCGATGCTGTTCAGAGCAGGGCTGTCCGACTGATCGATGGCTATTCTCTAACGGACAATCTCGAGACTCTTTCACATCAGCGGGCCGTCGACGATCTAGCTCTCTTCTACCGCTACGCCAATGGGCTTTGCTCCTTAGAGCTCTCCTCCGTGATGCCGCCGCGCGATGTGCCTACCAGACAGACCCGCCTGACTTCGGCCTCCCATTTTAACCGTGTCGAACTTCGTAAATCCAGAACTGGCCGCTACGACTGCTCCTTTGTCCCTAGGGTAGCGAGACTCTGGAACAATCTACATGAGACGGTTTTTCCCAGTTCTGCCAACCTTAGACAGTTCAAAAAACGGACTGACAAAGTTTCTTTAATCTCGTCATAGCAGCCGCGGTGCCCTAGCAATTAGGCTTCTGCCTGCCTGGCTGCTTCGGTGTAAAAAAATACTCGTCGACCTCAACAACTGTCCCTATTTTTTTGTTGCTGGGCAATGATTTCAATACCCGACGCGGGATGCACATTTTAGCTACGATCAGCTAAAATGAAGAATTTAAAGAAGCTTTTAAGCGGAATTCAAGTAAACAATAATTGGGTAATTTGCACATAGCCGTCCGTAAACTTACTTTACAGCGCTAGGACATCAAGGAGTCCTGTGCAAAAAAAGCTGGTCTGAGCGCCCGAAGAACCTTCTCATAAACTACACTTTTCTGAACGGTCGAAGATACATGTCCCTTCTTGTGCGGCACATTGACCTTTAATGACATGCTGGGGATCATAAACTTGCACTCAAAGTCATACATAAATAACTATTATTGTGCATATACACCCTGGGCTATATCCAAAAGACAAGACGAGTGTAGCCGTTATGTAGTAAGCCCTGACGGATACAACAGTTAGAGCTAGATATTTGGGAAAAAACGACACAGTAAAGGAAGTGAGTGAGCCAGTGGGCTCGCCCTGCTACGAGCAACGAACAACCAACGGGCTCGATTAGATCAAACATAAATAAAATGGCGTCTAGTGCTATTTCACTTTATGGCCGACTCCGTCGGATGCAGTAATGAAGTCTCAGAGGCTCGCCTACATGAGCACGTGTCAAAAACCACGTATTGTTTGGTAATTTAGTTTTGAAATAGTGAACCAGGAACGGATAGGCGCTAGGGAGGAACAATGGTGCCGTTATTCATACTTGCCCTAGATGTGAGCAATATAAAGATCTGTATCGATTTCATGATAAAATAAGTCGCCTACATAAAATCTGGTACCACGAAGGCATTGTCCGGAAAGTAGGTTAGCTCCAGCCCTTTCGGATACTCTCAAATATTCCTCCAAGAGTAAAACTAGATACGGCAGTTCGTAGATAATATAATAAGAATATTTTATTTATTTATCATTTAATTTAGGATCCAACTACCAGCAGATTCAATATTTGATATATAGATGTGAGTCATTTAATTAATAGACAAGGCGAACATTTAGAGTAGTACGTAGTTTGGATAAAAAAGAACAAATATCTAAAATAAATTATTTGCTGCCGTGTATTTCCATGGGATCTTACAATTCCTTTAAACAAACAAGGTTTTTAGTAAATCTATTTAAAAATAAGTCACTTTAGAGCTTACAAAATGGCCGTTCACAAGGTGTTGAGGTATGATTAATACTCCACCATTACCTTATTGGAGAAGTATGCTATCATTGGCCAAGAAATATTTATGTAATGTGGAAGGAAAATAATGGTCTTCTTCATCGATGTATGTAAACATTTTTTAGCTACTAAATATGCAGTATGTATTACTTACTATTATATTAGACTATGAATGATAGTCATACTGTCAGACATGGCCGAAGCCACGATTGCATCACAAAAGGAGGGTAGCAAAATCAAAAATAATAATAATAATACAGGTTTAGCATACATTCGTTGTAAACAATAATTGTTAGTGATATTCAAAAATGGATAAAGGATTTAATAGCAGCGACAATGCTCAACCCAACAAACCAAAGAAGCTCAAATTGAGTGCACTCATAACAGTGCCATTATCGTTATTTAAAGCAGAATATGTAACTTGTCCGTAAGATGGTGATGCCTCAGGTTGGTAGTGAAAAAACGAATATATTGGATGTTGCTACGTTGAAGCTAAATAGCTTACTTTAAAACTTTGTTTTCAGCTGTTACTATTAACGCTTCAGTCATTATCTTGCTCATTCTGAACAATAAACGTCTTTAAGAGGTTTTCCCGAAGCAATAGTTATGACTACTGCAGAGTTTCACCACTCGCCAAATCTTGGAGTAGTTATAGTATAAAGGATCCAACATCACATATAAACGATAGTTTTCCAGTAAAATTGAAATTGAAAAAATGCTAAAATGGCCATCAATAAGGGTTCTAATGCAAAACGATTGACAGTGGAAGCATCTGAACAAATTGAATGCATCAAAAAAAATATTTTTATTGGGTGGTGGTATGTTTTTTAATGAAGTTTGGTTGCTTTTTGCCTGGATATGTAGGACCCCATAATATGTGCGTATAACTGATCATTGCAATAATATTAGGAAATAAAATAAACTCACATTTGGCATATCTACATTGATAGATGTTTATGATCTGGTAACATGTATGTAATTTTAATGATTCTTACCTACATTTATTTTGAGTTTAAAAAGAAATTTTTTATTCAAAATGATCAAAATAATTCACGTTGCGAAAAACATTGAGTAGATGTTTGCTCTTAAGTCGCACTGCTTTTGCGTAGGTAACATGTTTGTCCTTATTCTGGGACGATTCACGTATGTGTTAATGGAAACAAATAAGAAATATTTTTTAAAGCGGAGACGGAGCAAGCCGTAAACATTATTTTCATACTATTATACCTGCATGCATCTAAACCTTTCTGCCCGAATCTGTACATGCTTCTTCTTAGCTGCATTGCTACACGGTATCATCAAGAAGTTATTATGAAATATTCTGACACAAGCTGACAGGGTTATTTTGTAATTAATAGTTAAGGTGTCCTATGAGAATTATACAATAGTCCAGTATCTTCACATCTGGTTGGAAAAATATTTTGGTCCGATTTCATCTAATAGTATTATTAAAGAAGCACCACTTAACGAACCTGCATGTTGCTAGGCCTAAAATTTCGTCAATAGTACCTTTCGCTAATAAAAGCTTTTTAGGATTTTCGAGTCATTCTGATAAATAATGTTTTATCAACTTTTTTCTTCAGTTAATTGTTTAAAGATCCAAGGTTTGAAAAAGTGTGACACATACCACTGTTGACCAGGAAAAATAATATGAAAAGACGAAAATTTCAATGTTGCCAAGGTTCTCAAATATTCGTGAAATACCCATCAACAGAATCTCAAAGCATTTCAAGGGGTATTGTTATTGAAAGCATTTGGTTTTTAATTGTTAATCAGGCGCGCTTTCCACGTACATTCTCGGTGAGCGCGGGAGATATGTAGGTAGCATAGGGACGGCCGCCAGCTGGATCTCTCTTCCCACTCACGCAGAATATACGGCCCTGGATTAACAATTAAGAATCAAACGTCTACAATAAATATACACTCAAAAACGCTTTTGGAGTTTGATAATGCTGCTGTTTTAAAAATATTTAGAAACTTTGGCAACATTAAAATTTTCGCTTTTTCATATTGTTTTTCGGTGTTGAAAATGGCATACTCTACGCTATTTTAAATATCGAATCGCCTATATCTCGAAAGCTACAGAGAGAAAAGCTCATTTGAACCTTTTCTTGTTCACAATAACAAAAGAAATTTGCTCCAAGTGAAAAAAATGTAAATTGTGTAAAATAACGTTCAAATAACTTTTAACACAATTTTAGGGCTGGAAACATGCAGATTCAATTAAAAGGGGTTATTCTGAGTAAGATTATGCAAAAAAAACGAATCACAAAATTTTTCGGAGCAGAGATTTACTGGACTGATATCAAATTATGCAATAATAAATAAGATATTTAGAAAATATTCAGTCGAGTAGAACAAAATGGAATCAATAGCAGAGACTATTACAACGAAACTTGGGAAATAAAGCGTTGAAAATCTGTTTGTGCAAATTAAACAATGCACAATTTTTAATTATACAGCAAAACTTACATTTTCACGACACGTACACCCAGGTTGTCAAGCTCGTGTGATCTATGCGATAAAGCACCCATAGCATCTTGACAATTATTCGCCCAAACCCAAATATTAAGTTATTTAAAAAATGGCTCCAGTGCAATCTTAATATGTAGCTGAATGAAGGCTGCATATTTCTAAATGTTTTTAAATTGCGCTTATATATAGAGTAGTAGAATTGCATTTGTAAATCTTCTCTCGAATAAAGATTTTATTATTAATTACAAACCATGCATAATTCGATAACTTTTCTATCTTGGAGCCAGGCACGTTTTGATCATCTTGTAAATCAACATCCTAGAAATCTCTTCTCTGAAGCAGAATCCAATTAGTATCGAAAATTGCTTTCGGAGCAGCATGTAAATGCATTCCCTCAGAAAATCTGCATAAATGAAAACATTCTGACATACGGATGCATTTCAACAGTATATGTATCATTTGTCTATATCTACAGCGCTATTTTCAAAGCCCAGGATAAAATAATAATTTATCGACTCGGATTCCAAAATTAATAATAGACCTGAATGTATTTAAAAAGGTAGCCCTATTTATTTTTTGAATGGGTTTAGTTAGATTTGGGTTGATGAAACTATTGCATGAAAACTATATTCTAATGCCAAAACAGCAGTTGAAAACTACGAAATGGGGGATCGGCGCCATCTTAGAATATTTTTGAAATAAATTGAAGAGTTATGCGATACATCATTTTGCAGCGTCAGGGCTTTATAACCATAGAGTATAAATTTATTTTATTTCAAAATTACGATCTGGCAGGTTGTTCAAGTTGAGCGTTCTTATACGTTGAATCGCTTATAACTCAAAAACTAATCCTCTAACTGAATATCAACCTATTAAAAGCTTTATGCTATATTATTTCAGTCATAAAAAACAACTCGACGGACATGAAAGATGGTCAACAATGAATTCAATTTTACATGACGATTTTATAGTACAAACTATGGTTCCTGTTTATTTTTTTTTTTGATTGACATCAGCTACTTAACAACTTTTGTTTTTTTTTGCATGGGTGGTTGAGTGTAAGAGTGGCGTGTTGCTAAACTTCGCCACCATATGCAACTCTTGTTTCTCTGTACGAAATTGAACAGTTTAAATAAAGACGATTATTATTATTATTATTATTATTATTATTATTATTATTATTATATAACAGACAAATATGCTTTTCTGGGACACTCTGTAAGCTTGCTCCAAGTCTGTGATCGAGCACATTGAACTTCCATTTATACAAGGCTTCAGTTTATTATGCAAGTACTTCTTCCAGCTTCTTGGTCAAATTGCTCGGTTCAATTTAAACAAGTTTATTTCCGGTATCAAAAACTAAGCAACCAGTTAAAAAAACGGAGATAATAAACTTATATGAATGTAGAAAAAAACGTGGCATTATATCTGTCGAGATATTACTAAAATACACCCTACGTCAAGCACAACAATCAAAATTCGTGGTTTACATTTTGTAACTTCTAAACTAATCGTAGTGATGTGCTAACCCTCTTAAAAAAGGCCACAATAAACCTAATATAAATCTCGCTGGAAGCTTTAGCGTAATGGAAGAGTCCGGTTCCTGCCGAAAAGATGCACCGCTGCACATAAAGCGAACACAATACTACCACAAACATACATAGCAGCAGTTGCACCAACGCAGACGGAAGTTCGCCAGCTACCGCAACGTGTGTATATCAACTTTATGACTGTACCACTGCGATACGTTACAATAAAATTTCCCTTATTTATCTTATGCTGTGAATCATTTTTACGAGGAAATTTTGCAGTAGCCAACATTTTATTAAAAACAGTTCATAAAAATAACGCATCTGCATTCAGCAAAGATGCTTTGTGTATACATACATACCTAAGTTGAACAGTGAAGCGTTAATAACAGTTTTTTAGGATACATTTGGAATTCCGATTCGGATGTCAGACTTATTGCGCAGTGGGCATCTCGTCAGCAGAAAATGTATAATATCACTGGCCTATTCATGGCCGAAATTCTGCATGCGTGATACCTTGCACTATAAGGGGCTCAATTGTCTGAAGATTAGTGTGAGATTTTTATATTTCAATGTCCAACAGGGGCGCGTATGAAAATCACTTGGTAATGTACCGCTGTACACAGAAATGGAATGAATGCATATTGAGTGATGAAATTTTACTCTGGAATACTGCGTAACCTTATTTTTAGAACGCCTAAATTATTACAGAGTAATTTACCATTATTTTTATTTTAAGAAACGAGGATACGAGGTAGCCCATTTATCGTGCAAAATATAATATTGTACGAATTTTGAACACTTTTTGATAACCAAATAGCGTACACAAACGGTGAACCATGAGAATGGCAAGTGACAACATTCTTGTTCCCAAGGTTTTGAGCAAGCGAAGAAAAGTGCACTTTTCCAGTAGGATTGCTTTGTTCTATTTCTGAACGCATGGAACTGGTACGTCAAATAATTACTCTGTAAGCTCTGTAGGTCTGCCTACGAAGTGAGTTATGTTCATCCTGACGTATAGATGAAATTTTAAATTTAGTACCTACAGCAAATCTAAACATGATTCAACTCTGATATGGCTATGAGGTGTGTTACCCCATGAATTCCATTTGAATATCATCTCTAGGGTTGAAGCCCATATATCAAACTCAGTTTTACCAACCTTAAATTTCCCAACGAATTCTTACAAATTCATGTGTATAGCCCTACGGTTTAGCGATGCACCATGTATAATGTACCGTAATCAACACGTTATCAGCGTAGTTGAATAAAACCACCATTGAGATTAGTCAGCAAGATAGCCAATTGATTAGCTTCAGGAGATATTGGATATGCTGTAGACTGGTTTTTGGTTTTAGCATGAGAAAGGGCTTAAAACGACATTTTTCATAAAGATCGGAGCTATTAAGGTTATGTTCAAACAAATATACTTGTAATTACTGTGCTAGACATCAGTGGGCAACAAATTAAAAAGATGATGTCCTTTCAGAGTTAAAAAAAATGAAATGTAAAATGACAATCGTTCCAATTTTGACTAAAGGTTACTACTATGCCAAGGATGGAAAATCTTTGTAGTTTTTGGAAATTGGTCTATTGGTGCCGAAGCTAGGGGCAAAAATATGAAAAAAATAAAAATCACTTAAAGTGCGTTTTTGACTTGTGAATAGAAGTTCAAACATTATCGCGAGTTTGAATACTTCCATCGTTTAGGTAGTCGTAGATTTTGAAAAATGGTTCAGAGGCGGCGGAAATAAAATCGCTGGAGTACAGTGTTACAACCTTTCAGAGATTCCTGCTCATTGTTTGGAGGGGATGAAAATTGTCGGTTGGAAGCTGTGTGCCGTAAATGGTTGTAAATTGTTGCATATTTGGTATCAGTGACCTTCTATTATTAAGAAGCTGCTGACCTCAGTGATACTATGCACCTGTAAGATATTACGAGTCACACATATTTCCTTACATTTCCCTTGGAAACAGAAACATGATAGATTTTCTTTATACAGGTCGATATGCTGAGGTCGAAGATTCATTGTACCTAAGTGAGCTACCTAATCACGATTCGATTTCGCCTTTTGAAAAGATTTGACTCATCAGTGGTATCTTTGCAGCCTCGCCTTAAATATAGCTTAATTGCAAGGTGGCCACAGATGGAACATAGACATCACTCATACATAACAAAACTTCTCATATTTAGTTAAGTGTACACAACTGGTAACATCTAGCTCCAATTAAGTAGAATACGTAGGTTGGTTTGAACTGCCATCTGACGCATGACAAATTCTCAACGTTTATCAAATGGCTTTGACCTGTTAACTGCTGAATGTTACCAGTGGAAAAATATGGTAAAGCAGCAAACGTGCTGATTTATTTTTATTGACTTCCCCTTGGCATTGACACGTCCTTATTTAGATTTTATACGTGAGACATCGCTTTTATGTTATACGCTTCCGTGGTATGAAAATGAAAATGTTTATAATTTGAATTATTATGAAGCCATGCTAAGGTACGTTTCTAATATAACAAGATACAAGCACATGTGGCGGACACATGTTGCACAACATGCGCATGTAGCTAGTTTAGTTCAGTCAAATATAGTCTGATATGCGCAAAGTTCATTGCAGTAGATTTCGCGCCACATATCGCGCCCTAGTAGGTGGCGTATTTTTGTCTCCGGCGCTTGTTCCTGAATATGTTAATGATAATAATATCTTTACCGCCCAGCATTTTCCTATTTATATGTTACAGACCGAAGAATACGCGAATAACTCAAGTTATTGGAAATACCAATAATAAATCGGCTCGGACTTGATATATATACCATGTACCACCGTACTCACAGGGCATCACTGTAGCCATCTGACATAATCTTAACACACCGGATACCTTCGATATATCCCCAAATCCCTAACCATAATCTTTATTATTTATAACCTCATCATAGGCAGAGGTATCAATAACATATAGGATAATTTTCAAACGTAATACAAAACCTAAACATCTACCGTAAATTAGAGCAGAAAATAAATATGCCTTAAAAATGCAACACGGATATAAATAACTAACGTGTAGCTATTCGCCTAAGTAAACCTTTGCTGCCTCAAGCAGGCAATTAAAAATACGTCACACTAACACCCTATTCTATTCACGTTAGAGCACATCAGATGTAACAGTGGCTTGAAAACAATGTTTGTCCTACCTCTAGAAGGCTTGGAGAAGATATGATTGCAAGATGCAAATGCTGCAGTATGAACTTTGATTTGTTATAGGATCAATCAAATTACTGAACAGTTTGTACGTTGGTTATTTTCAAAGTTGACATATCTAAACAACTATATAGTTCTCCATTGCTTGTACCTCTGTCTGGATATGCCCCATTAATCCTGAACAAAACAAACTTCATAAACTTTCGTTCTACTCTGAGTACTGAGTAGCTTTGCTATTGCATCCATGGTAAAGGCTCCAGATGATACAATATTCAACTTTGGAGCTAACATATGCATAATAGAGCAGCTTAATGGACTTTATGTTACGAAAATTCCTGCACCTTCTTACTATGAAGCATCATGTCTCTGACGTTTGCTATATGCTGATGTGAAGAACGAATGAAATTCCTGAATATTTAAGGAACACCCTGAGGACGCACATGCTGAACACTCAACTGACGACAGAACATGAATGCTGCAGTCACAAATGTTCCAGAATGCAACATCATGAAATTAGATCCACAGTATTTTAGCCGAAATAGTTCCGAAAGTTTTATGTTCGCCCATACTCGTATAACGATAAAAGTAGCAGTCGTTCGCAACAAACTAAGAAATCGTCTACCAAAACAAAAGATTTAATACAATGGAAACTTTTGTAATTGTGTCTAAACACCAACTAGATCCCTTGGGAAAACACCCTACCGTGTATATCTATTCAGATCTCATACGAATTTATAGGGAAAGTTTCTGCCGTGCCAGCACAGCAGAAACAACGGCAGAGCTCTGAATGATAACAGATAAAAGTTAAATAGTATGAACTACAAGCTAATCTAATTCCGTACTAAACTTGCAAAATGGAGATATATGTATCTGAATATATATGCACAGTAAACAGCTACCATAGCGTCAAGAGAGATATATTTCGCCCTAGGGTTTTGTTTTTTATGCACTATAACTGTCTGTGTATTTTAAAACTTTAAGCAGATTGTGACGATGCAACAAAGTACAATGATTTATACAGTGTAGATGGCGTACTAACAGGATTGTTTTATAAATATAAACACGAGCATTTAAAAGAGAAGGGAAGATGTCTGACGTTCCAAATTTGCAATTTTATGATCTTAATGTAACATCACAAAAACATGTCAGCCGTGCTTGTGTGTGACATGCTGATATCAAGCGAGAAATTGTTTGTCAAATACCGGTGGGAATATTTAAATACGAGCCTGTGTTTAGAGTGCACCTTTTTGACAAGTAATCGTCTTGCCACTCAGGTGATGTCTAATGCCCCGTCCATCAATCGCTAATTAAGATTGAAGTTTAATATAAATATATCTTGTAAATTAACTATAAGTTGTCAGTAAATTCTTTTTCAAGTTCTGCTTACCTAACCCGAAACCCGTGTTTCCAGGTGTACCGTTTTTACGGTAGATCCACCATCCTGGCCTCTGGCTATCGTTCTACAACGCTAAATTTTTACAGTTTTATAATGCGCTAGCTTCAATTATATACAACCCCTAGACGCCTGGCACTATCCATTTTTTGAAAAAAAAAACACAGAGTCTTAGGAGCTGGACATCTCCTCTGCTTTTCAATTATCTTCCCGAGGCATATAAACCCCCCTGCGTTCTCCAATTATCACCGACTATCTCAGGAGAGTTACTTAAGCAGGCCCATTTATTACCCCCACCGCTTTCTTTTAAGCACCAACCATCAACGGTATTCGTTCTGTCTGTAAGATGCAACAAAGCTGCTTTTCATCGGTCCATTACTATAAATTTTAACATCTACCGTTTACCCATTTCGGCATTTTTGATCCGTCAGATCTGGTCGTTACTGTTGATCTGGCAATGCTGCTTCTAAGTCTAAGGCCCGTATTGTCGGTCGTTTCTACAATTGTAGGACGCCTTTATGGCCTCCTTGATTGTCATAGTTTTCTACTTTTCCGTGTCAGCGCTCTATATTGATCAATATATATCAAATTTTGCATGCCTTTGATTTGTATCATGTTTTATCAGCCTGAAATTTCCTAAAATTCAAAAAGAAAACATATCTTCACAATAGGAGAGCGCTGACGCTGACACAGAACAGGTGCAATCTAGAAATTTTTGAAGGAGAGAAAGGAGTATGACAATAGTAGGACGCCTTTATGGCCACCTTGATTTTCATAGTCTTTTCTCTCCTTCACTTCAGAAAGGTTGGGCTATTTTTATTTATTTCACATAACCTCAAAATAGAGCGCTGACACGGAACAGTAAAAACTATGAAAATCAAGGAGGCCATAAAGGCGTCCTACAATTGTAGGAACGACTGGGGATACGGTCTTAGCCTCCTTGATTTTCATGGCCTTTCCTCTCCTTCAGAAAGGCTGGGATATTTCTATATTGTCAGGCTATGTTTTCTTCTTCAATTGTAGGAAATTTCAAGCTATATAACAGATGATATAAATCAAAATAATAATAATAATATTTATTTACTCTAAAATACAGGGAACATGAAACGAGTAAATAAATATAATATATCCATAGGAGGACAACGCCTGTGCATGGATCATATGTATGTTGAATTGCAAAATATAATAAAATAGAGAGAAAAAAGAAATTATTGGTAAGAATGGTAGAGCATTTATTGTGTAATATTTGAGATTATTTTATTAATTTGATTTCTTCCAATCGTGTTAATAAATTTTTTTAATTTTTTTTTGAAGCCTAATGTATTGCGTAATTGTTTTAAATTATTTGGTAAATGTTCGTACAATTTTGGAGCTATATACAGGTGACATCGTTTCATTAGGGATTTGTTTGGTTTAGGAACATTTTTTGCGCGTAATTTATATCTGGTTTTGTGATTATGTTTAATTATGTCGTGTTCACTAATAGTTTTGTGATAATGAGTGATGGTATGTAAGAAGTAAAGTTGTTTAGTATCATATACTTGTGCATCATTATATAAGTCATTAGTTGGGTATAATTTTGATTTGCCTAACATTGATTTTAAAATTCTTCTTTGAAGTACATCTAAATCGTTAAAGTATGTCGTGCATGCAGCACCCCACACTACTATACCATATGTTATGTGTGGCTCGACTAAAGCTTGATATATTATTCGTAGATAATATTCAGTTAACATACCGGTGAGAAATTTTAATTTATATGCTATGAATCTAATCTAAGCAAGAACAATTTGATGCAAACAGATATTCGTAACACAACCTCAAAATAGAGCCCTGACAATGTTAGATACTCAAGAGATACCCAAAACGGGCTTCCAGAACACAACATAACTTTTGTTCCCAAAACGATAATCCTCAAAACTTTCCGCAGGCTAGCCCAATACAGAATTTTTGGGCGTTACTGTCTAGGAAGGTTTATCATGGAGGCTGGGAAGCCCAAGTTGAAGAACAATTAAGACGGAGAATTTATGAAAAACTATGATCTGAATTTCGTCCTGTACCTGATGACAGACATTCTGGTAGAGCAGAACATAATTCGTTAGTATAGTTAAGTATTGAGTTGTAATTTATGATAACTAGTTAGTGTTTAAATAAATTTCTTCATTGAAAAAACAACCGATAAATATTTCGAGCCAAAACTTTTTAAACGTTAGACACCTTGGTGTGTGTATAGGTATATCTGTGGTTTGTTTGAACACAAACTAATGCACGGAAAGTATAGATTCATGCCATGTGATGCAAAATTTGATGTCGTACTTGACATTTCTCAAGAAAGGGCTAATTTGTACGGCTGATTTCCGCTATTAATACAAAGTTAGTATTAAGGGAAAATATAATTACTAAGTAAATATAATTACTAAGTATAGATACCATAGATACTCCTAACAAACAAATAATTATTTCACTCAGATTCATCCTGCTGCAAAATTCCCAGGCTTTTTTTATCTATGAAAGATATGCATTATTAGATAACATAAATGAAGAGACCCTAATGAGCAAATACAGTTGGACTGCTATAAGCCTGTGAATGGTTTTCCTGGTGCATATGTACCGCTCCTCATTTATGACTCAATACAGCGTAGCTATGAGTAATGCTTTCAATACTCATAATAAATGGCAATTACAAGGCAATTCCTCCGCAAGTGCCATTAATTAATCATCGGGTTACTAATCAAATAACTAGGAATACTCACTAATCAGATTGCCGTTCTGGTATAACAACTACGATGAATAAAATATGGATGTCAATATAGTATTACAAGGAAATAATGTGTGGCATCATAGAAAGTAAATTTCTCAAAGGTATTCCTACACTCGCAAATAACGCGAAAACGTCAGATGGAGGAAACAATATTTCCATGCATTTTTTTTCATAACTGCCTTCGTGGAAGGTCCTACAAAGTGGTTTGTGGGTTTTGAAGAGAGAAACACAGTCTGATCCAATAAGGCAGCCGCCGCAAGATGACGATTTATAATTTCTATACTCACTCCCCAGGATGGGTATCAAGTGAACGGGCTTTGCGAAAGAAACACAACACGCAAAGTGATGTCCTCTAAATCCAATATGGCGGCCGCCACAAAACTGCGATTTATCGATTCCACAGGAAAATATGTTGTAATGGTAATGTCATACCGTAAATATAGATTGGCAGATGAAATTTTATTCTGGCATACTGTGAAACGTTATTTTTAGCTGACAGATTTTTAACCATGTTTTCTGCGGCCATTGTATGTGTATTATAAGAAACGGTATGGAAACGAGATTATTTATTATTTATCGTGAAAAATATATATTCTGACAATGTTGAGGACTTTTAAAGTAAACAAACAATGAATCATGATAATGGCAAGTGACAACACCCTTATTCCCCAGGTCTTGAGCAGGGAAAGAAAAACTCACTTCTAACATTCTGGAATGATTACTTTGTTCTATTCCAGAACGCATGGTATGGCTTTTTTCAAAGTAGATTTCTAAATAATTTTTTCTGATCTGCTACCGTCTCTTAGATGATGCATGTATCTTTCAGATCCCTGCATAACGTTTTCTGTCTTAGAATACGTCACTCAGTGCTAAAATCTAATGGAAGATAATCCGGTTTGTAAAAAATGGTGGCCCTAAGCAAATATTCCACAAATGAAAAATAAATCTCGCCCTCTGCATTGATAATAATTATTTTGCACACAAACGCCAATCTGCAAGTAAAACTATTAGGAATAGATCTTGAAAACACAGAGCAGCACCGTGAGTCATTTGTTAGCGGACTGCAAACCGCAAAATACGTCTCATGACTGGAAACGAACGTATAGAGGTGAGCTGGCTGATGAGAGACAATGGAAGAAAATAACCTGATTCACATCGTCGGCGGTGTTTGGGTCGAGCCTGCCAATGCCTAGCCCGCAACACGACATGACAATGGTGTTTATTAAACCCATTAGGGATTCAATCGGCGTGCTTGTTTGAACAACAGACGAGAAGCGGTCGATTTTCTTTTTCATTAATTGCGATGGTTTTACCTCGCACACCCATGAACATTGTATACGTCGAAAATGTTGATTCATGCTTTTTGTGGTCTTTAAAGTAGGTACACGCCAAGAAATAAAAAGGGTTAAGGAGTCGAATACAAAATGCACATGACAGAAACTGAAAGCATCTACAAACTACTTTCAAATTATTGGAAAATTACCGTAATATACGAGTACTATGGAAGCTTGCCTAAGGAGATCTAAACGAGCCATTTTTTTGGTCTACTCCACATATTTTAGAATGAACTTAGGAGCCCGAAAGTATCCAGGAGCGACAGCTTTTTAGATATATCGGTAGTTCGTTTACAAGAATACGAAAGAATCTATTTAAATCTTCCTTATGAGCAATAGATAACATACTAATTACTATTTTGTTCATATTTAATAGATATTATCATATCATTATCATTTGAGGGAGTCTTTTGTTTGTGCTGTCATATTTTGCATCACTTTTATATAACACGGACGTAACTAAGTCTTTAGTCTATGAATTACGACCCTTCAATTTCACAAAATGACGTATTTACTTTTTTTTTGAAAATCTTTAACACATAAAATGAAAAATGGGTTAATCGTTGCTCCTTTTTGGAAATCTTGTAAACATGAGCAGATATACTCACAAATTCAATTATGTAGCAATAATAATTTTTGTCAGCAACAACTCAAATCTCGAGAAAATATTTAAAGCGCTCTACTGTAAAATTGGAAAAAATGAGATACGCCACTTCGTGTTATGGACGACGATTTGTATTGTCACCATGATCTGTTAATAAGACCGACGAAATTTGAAACTCAGGATGCGTGGTGGTACAAGTAAGGTGTCGCAATAACAGGCAAGTATTTGTGTGCTACGAGTTGAATATCCAACGTGGAATTTTATTCAATTATATTAAAATATTTGCACTAAGAACTAAACTTGGGCAGCGTCCCAGATTGATAGAGCTTTGAATTAGGCACAAATTCAAAATATCCAATTACACTACTAATTATGTCATTCATCTTATATACGAGGCTGTCTCAAAAGTAAGGTTACCAACGCTGTATTTTTGCCGCGCATGATGCTAGGCGAAATCTGGCAACACCTTCGCGTTTGTCGGCTCCCCCACCACCGATCAAAACAAAAAGCGCCTATTTGCGATGCTCTGTACCGGCCCGGTAGCCATGCGCAATGGAGCCTTTCATCGCCGTCACCTCCAGGTCTGACATAGCGTTTCCGAAATTGAAGGAGCACCTAGGCGGTTAGAGACGGACGATGAGTTGCAAGGAGCAGTTAACGGGCTGGCGGCAGGCTCTCTTGAGGCAGGAGTGCAAAAGAGGATTTCACGCCTACAAGATACGTCAAAAAAATGGCGACTATGGAGAAGAATAGCTTAAAGATCAACGTTTCCAATGTTTATTTTTCCAAATAAAACATCCTTGTGCCTGAAAAAAATGTGGGAACCTTATCTTTAAAACATTCCTATGTTCTACGCCTCAACTTCCGCTTGGCGTAACACCTCACTAGTAAAGCAGGAAACGTATTCTGAGTTCTGATGCATTCGGGCGGTGGTGTCTTAGATGGTATCTTTATGGATTGCTCATTTTTCAGAAAATTATTCAATCGCCAAAGCACCAATTCCCAAAAGGAACCTTTCAAGCTTTTCCGTACTTGCAACAGTAATCTAGTTTCACAGTTTTATTGCCGTTAGTGCTGTTTTCTGACTTGGATGGCTGGATGAGCCGATTGCGTAATCGAACAGAAACACAAAGCTTACGAGCCCAACTTCTGGTCGATGTTTCGCAATTCAAGTATTTCCCTCGTCTATTGCGGTGAGAAGTAACGGTATAGAAGCATATATAGGTTAGGACCTGTTAGACAGAGCACATTATGATAAAAACGCCACAAGCCTAGGAAAACTGGTCAAGAAATGGCCATCAGCTTAGATATGTATTGTGTGAGCGTTTACTTACACACATATGCACATACCTGCGTAGGTTGCTCTTAAATCTTTCGGAATCCATGATAATGCCTTTGGATTTCCTGAACAGGGTCGAATTTAGGCTATATCTATAATATGCATTTAAATAATACCAACTCAAAATTTTTTTAATCGCATTAGTCAATTCTATATTTCCGAATAGAATGGCTATCGATGCGGACGTGACATAGAACTAAAACAGCTACTGGTAGAACTATGCCCTTTCACAACGGGGGATCTTGTTACGAAATAATAATATAATAATAATAATTTATTTTCCATTAGACATGCATGAACATGTATAGGTTTCGTCATGGTATGTCTGTCCTTACGGGGAAAACGCCGCATGCTGATTTATCCGCTTCTCGTTCCAAATCAACATTTTATGACGCCCTGATCTATCTGCTTCCCGTTAGGCATGACTAAACGTCTTTGTATTTTTTATAATATTCTTTAGTGAAATAGCGATAATTTAAAAAATAACATTTCAATTTTCAAAGTCATTTTCATACAAAAATATTATTCAAAAATACAAATACATACATATATTTATGTATATAACAAAAAAAGTAAGTAACAAAATCTGAATATACACCTACAAATGCAAATGAAACGTTTAAAATTTTAACACAGTGTTGCACATTTTGCCGATGGTAAGAATGTAAAGCTTCCCGACTTAAAATTCTCCACGCGAGACTTTGGGAACATGGTAACTGGGCTGCAATCCGCCTAGTACTTGTACTAGGATCATCCAACGCCAAATTTATGACTTCCAGTTCCTCTTGAACAGTATGCCGGACACAATGGCCTCTAAATCCGGGAAGTTTGGTCTTAGAAATGAACGCGTAAAAACCTTTGGGATAGGTTGGCGTCTGTTACGTTGATACTCCCGAAAAGCCGCTAAAGCATTTCCATCACAGAACCCGTACACAGAAATAATATCGGTGTACTCATCATTGCTAAAGTCCATTTCACAACACACAAAAATGGAAAAAGAAACTTTTTACTTGATTTTTACAAAAAAAAAAACAAATTGTAGTAGTAACATAACAACCGTATAAAACATAACTTTGACAAACAATCTCCCAAGAAACGTCAAGTTGGTATCAATACCTCCTATTTTATTTTGAAACTCATTGTATCTCGGCTCTTCATGAATGATCAAATTTGTTTATTTTTATTTTTACGAAAACTGCACAAGAGTAATAATTATTCGCTGTAAATTGGAGGTAAAATTCAAAAAATTGCGCGAAAAAAAAAACAGTGCCGTACTATTTTTATTTGGAAAAATAATGCCACTGATCCCCTGTATCTCCACCACCGGTGCACGTTAATTTTGAGTAAAGACTTTGAATGTGGACAATACTTGGGTACATCCACATACCAAATTTTAGTTCATTCCAGTTGACGGTTTTGAAGATATTAAAAAAAATGTTTTTATTTTTAAGCTTCAATACCCCGTATCTTTTTAATGAAGCCCTCGAGGAAAAAACATAGAAGACCCCCCTCAAAATGCGGTCCTGTGTATGATATTTCACCTTTCATCACGACTTGTGAATCACCCAATATTAGATTGTTCAACAATCGTTTTGATCATCTTTATCGGATATTTTCCCATTCCTCGGCGTCGCCATCGAAATCGCCCTCAGAATCGCTATTCCGTGATATTTCTAACAACTCCTAATCTGTTTCACTATGAGACATTTCGAAGATAAATATAACGTAAAATAACTAAAGTATCAGTACTCGCGTTCGAAGAATAACGGTCAAGTAAACGTGCTGCAACCTGTCTTGACGGTACCGCCTGTGCGACAATTCTCTGCATGCCTGTAGCCCCACCACCGAAAATTTTTACTTGTATGCATAGTGTTTGGTACAAACAAATACCGACATATGCTGATCAACACGTTTCTCGTTGTTAACCGGGACCTCTGTCCGCTGTGTATATATACGTTTCCCGTATACCAGGCACTACCTTTTCTTGCGAATATAACCGGCTCCCGTCGCGAAAGGGCTAGAAATGAGTTATGGTGCGCCCAGGCAGCTGCATAATAATTGAGTATAGAAAGCTATATGATGAAAATAAAAACGTATCACTATACCTTAAAAGTAGATACGTTACTTGTAAAAAATATATCTTGCAAATTATTTCTCGAGAAAATGTTCAAGTTATGGTTTAAGAAACTGGCTACCAAAAGGACACGCACGATTTTTCTGTCAGTACTACTCAACTTGCTATTTAGCATTTTTGAAAGCTATCAATAATAAATAATCACAATTGCAATACTATCACAATATAATTCTACTGAACATGGTTAATCAAATACAGAACATAGTTTTAAATGCGATCATTTAGGAATATAGGAATACATCATGTAACAATTATGCTGTTCAAATGAGCTGTTTGGTGAGATTAACTTTAATCCGAATAAACTGCATTATTATATGAAGTTTGATTCAGGAAATTTTGCAGTTTTTCAGAAAATAAAATCTTGAACTGGGGAATTCTGAAAAAACTGAAATGATGTGACCCAGTTCAATCCTCTGGTATATGGTAGATGGATTTTGAGTAGGTGCAATATCCGGAGCAAAGTGAAACTATGTTACACTAATGAGGTGTATGTACATACCAAATCATAATACAGACAGTATACTGTTTATCTCAGCTAAATTCACTTAGCAAACAACTCGGTATATTTTAAATTTCAAGTGGATAAAAATAGCTGACTGGTTTGGTGTTCATTGCAGTATTGTTATTTTTCAGTATATAGCAAGCATCCTCAAGTGTTCTCTTTTCTACCTTAAGCAAAAACTGGTGATTTCAGAGCTAGATGGACTTATCTTAAAAAACGTAACGATTTTTTCCGATAAGAATAATTTCTCGCATACTCGTAGAAAGTAAAACAAGTCCTATTTTTTAAATTGAGTTATGGTTTAAGAAACTGGCTACCAAAAGGACACGCACGATTTTTCTGTCAGTACTACTCAACTTGCTATTTAGCATTTTTGAAAGCTATCAATAATAAATAATCACAATTGCAATACTATCACAATATAATTCTACTGAATATGGTTAATCAAATACAGAACATAGTTTTAAATGCGATCATTTAGAAATATAGGAATACATCATGTAACAATTATGCTGTTCAATTGAGCTGTTTGGTGAGATTAACTTTAATCCGAATAAACTGCATTATTATATGAAGTTTGATTCAGGAAATTTTGCAGTTTTTCAGAAAATAAAATCTTGAACTGGGGAATTCTGAAAAAACTGAAATGATGTGACCCGGTTCAATCCTCTGGTATATGGTAGATGGATTTTGAGTAGGTGCAATATCCGGAGCAAAGTGAAACTATGTTACACTAATGAGGTGTATGTACATACCAAATCATAATACAGACAGTATACTGTTTATCTCAGCTAAATTCACTTAGCAAACGACTCGGTATATTTTAAATTTCAAGTGGATAAAAATAGCTGACTGGTTTGGTGTTCATTGCAGTATTGTTATTTTTCAGTATATAGCAAGCATCCTCAAGTGTTCTCTTTTCTACCTTAAGCAAAAACTTGTTCATAAGAATTTGCTTCATAACTTGGATATGTGTAGCAAACATTGCTCATTAACCCTTTGTCTCCCAGAAGTCAATTTTATGTCTACTTTAATTATTACCCAAGGGTGTTTTAAAGTCTTTCATTTTCGTTCTCTTACTATTTTGTAATACCAAACCGTAGAGCTTAGAACGCTGAAGGCACTTCAAAGTACCGAATAAACGAACTTATATTTGAGATATATCTTGGCAACACCGTCAGTAACGTCATGTATTAGCAAATGTTATGACAGCTTGCAGGTTAGAAAGTGTAGTGCGATTTGAGTCGATCTAAAATTAAGTAATTTTGACTTATAAAGTTCGACATTCGTATTAACTTGAAGGTAAGCACTTGACTTATGAAATCCAATATATAAATATTATTTTCTAATTATTTTGAAATATATATACCTCATTATTTATTTGGTACTTACAAGTACCGTTGGTACTAGGTTATGTTTATGTAGCAGTCCTCATGATTTCATTTTTGCAGAATGTCATCAAATTGGGAAAGAAAGCGTTATTGGAATTAGTGGAAAATTATGACATAGACGATTTTCTACCATTAGATAATAATATAGAAACAGACATCGAACCTGCTTCTGATGAGGAAGAAGTTCAAGATAATCTGCAGCTGGAGGCTGAAGAGCAAGAAATTCAACCACAACAATTTGAAGAGTGTATTGAACAAGAAAATGAACCTGAGCGTATTTGGAAGAAAATAGAAAAAAGTGCCATTCCATTGCCTGAATTCAATTATGCTTCCTGGGAGGAAGTTTATTTTAGTGAATGTACAACTGCAAAGCTCTTAGGTGAAACACTACATATTATTACTTTTCAAACAAATTTATACGGCACACAAAAAGGTAAAACTTTAAACATTAGTGAAGAAGAAATTCTGGCATTTTTCGGAATAAACTTTCTTATGGGTTATCACGTTGTGTCAAATATTGAAAGTTATTGGACCACTGCAGATGATTTGAAAGTACAAGTAGTACCTGAAACAATGTCAAGAAATAGGTTTCAAATTATACTATCACATTTGCATCTCAATGATAATAACCTTATTCCAAGTAATAATACAGAAAAATTATATAAAGTCACGCCATTTATTCACTCCTTGAATTCGATGTTCCTGAATTACGTGGGAGAACAAAAGATGTGTGTGGACGAATCTAATGTAAAATTCAAGGGCCGCTCTTCAATAAAGTAGTACAATCCTACGAAGCCCATAAAAAGAGCTACAAGTTTTGGATTTTGAGTGACATGTCCGGATTTGTAAAGAAATTTGAAATTTATCAGGGAAAAACTAAACAGATTACTAAAAAATTTGCAAATTACAGTTTGGGAGAGAGAATTGTTGTACAATTGACTGAGCAAGAATGACACAAAAATAAGATCATTTATTTTGATAATTATTTTACCAGTATTAGGTTGCTTCAGAAGTTAAAACTTGAAGGAACATTGGCATGTGGTACCATCAGAAGCAACAGAAAGGGGTTACCTAAAGGAATGACAAATGATAAAAGTTTGAAGCGAGGTGAATTTGATCATAAAACTTCGAATACATGCATTACTTTCTACAAATGGAAAGATAATAAACTAGTTACATTTGCTTCTAATTTTCATGGCACTGAATCTACTCAAATAAAGAGAAAGCTAAGAGATGGCACGACTTGCTGGATCGGTGGACCTCAAATTGTTGAAGACTATGACAAATTTATGGGAGGAGTAGATTACCATGATCAACTTCGCCAGTGTTATGGTATTGATAGGCGCTCAAAGAAATGGTGGCACCGTATATTTTGGGGCTGTCTTGAAATAACTTTTGTGAACGCATACGTCTTATACAAAAAAACAAGAAATGAACAAAAATGACACTTTTATCATTTAGAAGAGAAGTGACTCTTGGGTTACGTAGCAAATCTCCAAAATTCACTGAAAGGAAGAGAAAATCTACAAACTCAGGACCGACTCCCAGAAAAAGGCGCTACAACTACAGTGAATCATCAGAAATACGATTAGGAAACAGAGGAAACCACTGGCCTAAATTCGTTGAAAGACGTGGACGGTGTGAAATGTGTAGTGCTCAAGGAATTCAATCTAAACCACACTCAACATGTTCTAGATGTGGTATTTTTCTCTGTGTAAATGAAAAAAAGAACTGTTTTTCACTGTACCATGATGTATCATAATCTAATCTATGAATCTAATCTAATCTAGTGTATTATCTAATGAATAAAAAATTAATTATTTTATTTTTTATTTTCTGACATAGTATGACTACCAAAGGTACTTAGTAGTACCACTTACAGAAATATGTCAAAATGCTATTTTGCTTCACTTTCAGACCTATTTTTCAACTTCTGGCATTTGAGGGTATGGTAATTTGTGGTACTTAGAAGTACCTTCAGGAGACAAAGGGTTAAGCCCTCAAATGGGTTAATGTTTAATTGTACGTTTGTTGCTTTTTCCGTGATCTATCATATGATATTTCCATTAAGCTAGGCTGTAGAGTGGGGTAGTGATAAGTTGTGTCATATGACGTGAATGGCCATATGCCAGACTACTAACGGTACTTGTGTATGTGTTACAATCGAAGCGATTTAATTGCATTGAGTATGAGTTAACTTGGAACATGCTAAGAGCCACGAGTCTAATTTTCATGGATTTCTCATTTTTGTTTATCTAATGTCGCTGCTAAAGGAAAGTGCGGAAGATTAGTCCCTCTTGGAAAAAAGTTAACAACTCAGATGTATAACAAAAAAGAATAGGTAAAGTTTATTTGAAAGACTTGAATGGAATCGAAACTTGATTAGGCATGCTTGGACCTTCATCATATTTATAATTAGGATAACGTTGATTATATTTGCTTTAATGAAAAATATATGGAAAACCCGTGTGATTAATATATGTATCAGTTACGGAAATCAGAAACTTCTCGACAATGGAGCTCCTTTCACTGATACCAAAGATGCAGTATTTACTAACACAACTGCAACTCCTACAATTCAAATGAGCATAACTTCTGAAACATCAAAAAACGATGCTTAGGCATTATTATAGATTCATTTATTTTTTAACCATAGCCACTGAATCGATATACAAAATCTACCTTTCTTTCATGGCACAGTTAGATGTTGAAGTTTCATCAAAATTAAATTGGTGATTTCCGAGCTAGGTGGACTTATCTTAAAAAACGTAATGATTTTTTCCAGTAATAATAATTTATCGCATACTCGTAGAAAGTAAAAAAAGTCCTATTTTTTAAATTACCATATTCTGCTTCTATTTGACGCTACGGATGAACATAATTTATGGATAAAACAAAGGTATCCCCGGTTATCTACGATATACAATTTCATATCCAACTAATCAAAGACAGCTTCTGATACCCTTAAGAAGACAAACTTTTTTTACTTCCCACGCCACCTATCGCGGAAATATTGTAAAAGCGAAAAATTTCTAAATTGAGACATTGTGTTTTTGGATGTTACATGGCATATATGGATATCAGGTAATTTATGTCTGCACGAGAAGGTTTCGCAAACTGAGCTCCGCATAATTTAGAGAAAAAGTAGTGTTCTAGTTTATTAAAAACTGTGAGTTTTAACCCAGAGGTTGCAGTTGTCTTGACGATTTGAGTTGTGAAAGCAGCACAAGGAAATCTGGATAAGTGCGTAAGTTATAAACGTTTATTTTTTCCGTTGGCCGTACATAAACAAAGTAAGCTGTCACGCCCAGTTATGCCCACGCTCTGAGAAGGGGTACTTTGGTTCTAAACGACCAAGTCTCGATAGCGATACCATCCAATGATCTTGACACTACCGCGAAGAACGATACAGTGTATTTAATATAATGTAATAATAATAATATATTTATTGCCCAACAGATACATCCATTTAAAGGACAATGTAATTGAATAAAATTTGATGTTACAATATTTTCAACTACAATCATAGCTCACCCATTTTATGAAAAAAAAAATGAATAGCTACACCTACTCACCTACATGTCTTAAATGTTATAAATTGAATAATAGTAGTCGCTGAATACAGCTTTGATTTTATCATGATGAATGTCACAATTATCAGCTATGGCGTTAAAGCTGGAGCACATAAAGTACACGGGTGACTTAATCATAACATTAGAATTTGGTGTTTTTAAGTAAAAAGCGAGAAATCTTCGGGAAATGCGGGACGGTACATGAAAATCAATTTTAGCTAATAAAGCTGAAGAATCAACATCACTGTGTACGAGTTTGTAAAGAAATGTTAAACTATTACAAACTCTTCTCAGCTCAAGAGGATGCATTTCAAATCTGAGCAACATTGGTGATTGGGGAGTCCCACGATTGGGATAAACACCATCTAATTTGAAAGTCAAGTATTTAAGAAATCTCCTCTGTACACTTTCAATTTCATTAATATAGATTTGGTAATATGGGTGCCATACACTAGATGCATATTCCAGCTTAGATCGCACCAGGGTGCAGTGTAAAGCCTTCAGTGTCGTTTCACAACCAAACGACTTCGCGTATGACACTATTGTACTAATATGACCTGTGAATTCTAATTTAACATCAAACAACACACCTAGATCTCTTACTTCTGAACAACGCATCAAACTGACACCTTCTAGTGTGTAATCAAAAACTATTGGATTCGTTTTCCTGGTAAAAGAACAGGTTTTGCATTTGCTAACATTCAAAAATAATTTATTAGTTGAACACCATTTAAATATATGATTCAGGTCAGCTTGCAAGATTAGACAGTCATCAATGCTGTTAATCTGAGCATATATTTTTAAATCATCGGCAAACAACAGAGAAGGACAGGTTAAGCAGTTAGGGAGGTCATTGATAAAATAAAGAAAGAGAAGAGGACCTATATTTGATCCCTGCGGTACACCGGATGAGGCCAAGTAAGGTGAAGATTTGAAACCATGATAAGAAACGTACTGACTTCTATCATGCAAGTAAGAAGAAATGAAATCTAATAAATGATTGCTAAAGCCAAAATGCTGAAGTTTACCTATGATTCTTTGGTGACTTATCTTATCGAAGGCTTTTGAGAAATCCGTATAGACCACATCCATCTGACCCCTGCTATCTAAGACCTCTGCAATTTCCTGGGTGATTTCAGTTAAGTTAGAAATAGTAGAGCGATTGCGCATAAATCCATGTTGCGTCTCAGATATCAGATGCGAGGTTAAAGGATAGATGTAGTTGTATACAGATATTTCAAATGCCTTACCAAAATTATCCAATATAGATATAGCTCGGTAATTTTCGATTTGACTAGGGTCCCCAGCTTTAAAAATAGGGCACACTCTAGCCAGTTTCCATTTTGTAGGAAAAGTTGCTGTACTGAGGGAATAATTAAAAATTTTCTTTAAAGGCGTGACAAATATGTGCGCCGCATCACGGACTACAAAGCTCGGTACCATATCTTTTCCTGCTGTTAACTTGTTTGGTAATTTACACAGTGCCTTTAGAATATCCTCATCTGTGAAGTTACCCATATGAAAACAGTCATGCTGACTATTAACAACGGGATGTTGGTATACATTACTATCTATAACATAAACACTTTGGAAATACTTTGCGAATAAATTAATAGTCCGATTAGAATTATCTGAGACTTCATTAGCAAGGGTCATCCTACCTGGTATTCTAGATGAGCCTTTCTTAGACTGGATGAAAGACCAAAAATGATTCGGATTTGTAACCAAATCATTTTCAACTTTTTGCAGATATAGATTGTAACAGTCTTTTATTTGTTGTTTAACAAGTGCACGGACCCTAGAAAACTGTCTATAGATTTCCTGACTTTTGGAACGTTTATATTGTTGATGCGGTCTACATTTCAGTTTTAAATTTCGAATAATATCCGAGCCATACCAACCTGGATAACGATGCTTATGCTTAATATATTTCGGAATGTACAGATCAAAAACGAAGTATAATTTTTCATGCGATTGACATCCTCCACGTTGTCCAAAAATCAATGTAAGTCAAGGCATTGTAAAGGCCAATGAAATTAGCTTTCCTGAAGTTGTACGTTGGAGTTGCTACATTCGTGTCAAAATTAATAGTGGCATTGAAGTTAGTTTCACAAACTACAGATAGAGAAGGATGATACAAATCTTCCCTGACCAGCGGCAAATTATCATGATAGGTTTTGCAGGTCATGTCAGTTATGACCAAATCCAACATTCTTTGTCTAGCATTCAAAACAGTATTGGGTTGAGAATTGGGTTGAAAATTCCAAAAATCTGTTAAGTGCAGTCGAATGCTTATCAACAATTGTATTATCAACAAAATTTGTTACATTGAAGTCTCCTATAATTAGGACATTTAATTGACTTATTGTAGTTTGTGAAAATGTTTCAAAGTCTACAAGTGTTACTTGTGGTGGTACATACAGGGCATATATAAATACCGAACTAAATCCTATAGTACATTGACTCAACATTAAACATATCTTTACATGCTAGCAAAACCCCTCCTCCGCATGAAGTGTTTGTTTTTAAGAAATCGCGGTCACAACGGTAGACAATATACTGCGGAGGAAATAGTTCCGAACTTCTCACACCACTATACAACCAAGTTTCGGCAAGTCCTACAAAATCATAATCAGAAGACAAAATATTCGACTGATAGCAACACAAAATTGGGTACGCGATCATGGCAGAAAAACCAATTAGTCTCGAGGACATCTACAATTTAATTGCCAAGGTTGAAATTGAGCACCTAAATAAGAACATCACAGAAGTAAAAAAAGAGATAGAGAACACGAATAATAAATTTAAAGAAATTAAAGAAGAAAATAAAACATTAAAAATCAAACTGAATGTGCTTGAAGCTAAGTTGAAGAAGTACAACGTAGTTGCGTATGGCAGAAATGAGGAAGATAAAGGAGCAGCAGAAGAAGCTAAAGAATTTATCGAACAAAAATTGGAAATTTTCATAGAAGCAACCCAGATAAGAGACTCCTATCGCATAGGTAGAAAGGTAGAGAATCAATAAAGTCTGAACAATTACCGAGAGGATCTGGCGTATTTGTCAGCAATGACTACATGCACATTTAAAACAAGCTAGACAAGCAAATAACTCAGCATATATAAAAAACAACAAATTATATGTGAATGGTGACGCCTATTCGTATGAAAGACTACAACCGGACGAGTTACCAGAAACATTTACAGCAGAAACTATATCGAAATCCGAAACAGGCCACAGATCCACAAACAACAATAGCGAGACCAAAAGAGGGGAAAAGAGATCTGCTGAAGAAGCTTCTTCAGGAAAGTCAAAAATCTTAGTAATTTAACAAGCCCCTAAATCAAGAAGCAATTCTAGGCCATAATAGACTAATACATTCGCGATTTTCGAATAGAAAAGATTAGTACTAAAAATGTAACATCTATAGATGAATGCAATAGCACTTTGAATTCAGAATGTAACAGAGAAAATGTTTCGTTATTGCATCTAAATATTAGGAGTATACATAGAAATTTCGACGAATTCAAAGTGCTACTGCATGGAATCAAAAAAAACATTCGACTGTATAGTTTAGTCAGAATGCTGGAAACTTGAAGATATTTCACTATATCAACTGGAAAATTATAACATATACTATAATGATGGTGATATTAACAAAAATGACGGGGTTATAGCTTATATCAATAAAAACGTTGAGTTGACCGAGAATACAATAATACAACTTTCTATCACAAACATAAAGATTTTGCAGCTTTCTATAAAAAAATGTAAAGACCGGATACTTGTTTAAGCTATTTATAGACCACCGTCAACAGACGCATTGTCATTTCTCAGTGACTTGGAGGCATACCTTGAATTTTGTAACAAAAGACGCTGCATCCATCTACTGGCGGGTGACATAAACATGAATATAATAGAAAACTCTGAGCTATCGGAAAAATACCTTAGCTTTGTATAGCCTTCGTCCGGCAATAAATGACTACACGCACAAAGCTACTGAATATTTCATACAAATATTGAACGAAAATATCACTAAATGTACGTATAAATCAAAACTCAAAAATAATCAAAAAGCAAGAAAAACATGGATAACTAGCGCTTTGGTGAACTCTGTAAATAAGAAAAACAAACCATATCGTGAAATGATAAAAAACCCAACGGAAATAACATTAATTACAGAAACTTATTAAACAACTTCTTAAAAATAAGTTAAAGGAATACTACGACAGCAAAATCAAGGAAACCAATTACAGTAGTAAGATGTTATGGGATTGTGTAAATGAGATTTCCGGTAAAAGGAATAAAAAGGCAAAAATAGATAAGATAAAAATCGAAAGTGGGGAGGAAATATCCAATAAAAAGGATATTGCACAGGACTTTTTGGAACACTTCACCAGCATTGGTGAAAAACTGGCAGAGAAGATACCACGCACTGCTCCTATCAAACAAGTAAAGAAGCTTATCCACTCAATTTATTTAGACGATACGGATGAAAATGAAGTGAGGGAGACTACTATATTAAGCTTGAAAAATGGCGATAACATAAAAGCTGAAACTCTGAAAAAAATACGATATTATATATGCAAACCTTTAAAATATATAATAAATGAATTTTTTCGTACAGGAGTATTTCACGATATTTTAAAGATAGCCACAATAACACCTACCTACAAAAAAGGTAGCAAACTTGATATAGAAAATTATAGACCAATATCTCTGATTTCGAGTATCGCCAAAGTTGTAGAAAAAATAATCAAGTCAAGGTTTTTTCAATAGGTATAACGTGTTACACAAAAATCAATTTGGATTTAAAGAAGGCATATCAACGCAAGATGCAATTGCTACACCATCCAAAAAACTGTACAGACTAGTTAACGATAAGATCCCAGCTATTTGCATATTTATAGACTTAACCAAAGCTTTCGACACCGTTAGTCATGACAAGCTGTTGGAAATACCCGAGCTTAGCGATATAATAAGGGGAACTACTTTAGATTTAATGTCGAGCTACCTAAAAAAGAGAACGCAGTGTGTCAAAATAGATATAACGTGACCAGTCATTATAAAGACGTATGCTGTGGGATCCCACAAGGAACTGTTCTTGGGCCAATATTATTTAATATATATATATATATATATATATATATATATATATATATATATATATTAGTAGTCATTGCCAAAGCCAACGACTAGTTGGGTACAAAATACAATTACTTGTTAATTGGGAAATTGGCAAAACTTTTAGGCTTAAGTTGACTCTTTTGACGATAAAATCAAGCTTTCGGCATTCTCTATGGAGCCATCATCAGGATTCTGAAAACACAATTATGATGCTAGCAAAGAAAACAGGAAAGATTTAAAATGTCAGACAACCTACCCGTCGGTGAGGTTGCAGCCACAAGGTGTTTCAGAAAGAACGTAGAAAAGATCGAACTTGTGTTCAATCACTTGTCTTCTGTCGACGCTTTACCGTTCCGTGCCTTCTCCCTCTACACGTGTAGCGGTAGTAGAAGGTTAGGGACTGCATTCCGATTGTTTCAACAAAATGTCTCCCCACGTGTAGTATTTTTAACTTGTTCGGGTGTATTGATATAATTTTTATTTTTTCTTAACTTTTAACGAAGGTATCTGTCGTTTTTTAACAAGCCCAATGTGCCCGTCCTTTTGTTTTTATACTGAACACAAGTTCGATCTTCTCTACGTTCTTTCTGAAACTGCACCGACGAGTAAGTTGTCTGACATTTTAAATCTGTCCTGTTTTCTTTGCTAGCATCACAATTATGTTTTCAGAATCCTGATGATGGCTCCATAGAGAATGCCGGAAGCTTGATTTTATCGTCAAAAGAGTCAACTTAAGCCTAAAAGTTTTGCCAATTTCCCAATTAACAAGTAATTGTATGTTGTACCCATATATATATATATATATATATTGATGATTTGTTCTCAATGGATGCGGGAGGTACAGTGTTAGGATTCGCGGACGATACTGTCATGATTTATGAAGACTCCAGTTGGCCCGCACTTAAAAGTAAAATCGAAAATAATTTTACCAACGTACTAGCATATTTCAACGCTAAGCTACTCACAGTTAACTCTGAGAAAACTAGTTTTGTATCTTTCGCATCCTATAGAAACCATATACCATAATATAACGAAATAAATGTCAGAATAGGAATTAATACGACAACCATTAAACGTCAAAGCAGCACTAAATATCTGGGAATACATATTGATCAAAATCTCGGATGGGATGTTCAAATCGAATGATAACTTGAATAAAGATTATTATTATAATTATAACATTGCTACTTTTGTTCCTCTACAAGATAGCATAACTAGAATTTCAATATGACGGTTTCTTGTCCTTCAGCATCAATTTTATTTTTTTCTCAAGGACGAAATATTGGATTTTTGCACAGGTGTTTGTGATTCCAAACATGTACATGTATAATATGTCAAACATTGACATTACCTAACCATAGTTCTTCCTAAAAAATGAAATTTTAGTACACCCTGCAAGTATTAATTGATGAAAAGTTACGATTCGATTTTACAATTAACAATTCATATTCTTCGAGTGATGCCCTTCAGACACTGATAAGACATCACTGACAGACTGAGGATTCGACTACAATGTCTGTATTAGAAGCATTTTTAAAAAGTGACCTAAAGTAACTGTCCTATATCACCCAAATTATGTGTGTGTGTGTGCAGAAGCGAGTAGCAGCTGCATTGCGGATCATCTCGTGGAACGTGCAATTTCACTTAGAAAATCAAGCTACGCACATGGTGCCATTCATCGATCTGTTTACTTATTTCGTATGACATTGCGAGGTAACCGCCAGAAACCGTGGAAAGATAGATCTAGATTCGAATACATCCCTATTTCTACGAATTGCTTAGCGGCGAGTGGATGGCAATCGTTTTGCAGAATCCAATCTCGAGAAGCGGCACGTCGCGGCTGACTTGAAGACAAAATCAAATTTAATTCTGGACAGCAGCGCGCTGAGCAGATCGATCGTATATGTCTGAAAGAAGGAACGCTTCATTTAACCTTACATTGCTTCCAAGTGCCAAAAAAACGACACTTTGCTAACAGAACGGATGTGTTCGGGTGAACTGGTTACTTTCATTTATTCAGCACACAAACGCGGACAACATCTTACTCGTCTTCTGTCATTTCCTATATGAATAGGAAAACAGTAAGTATGATGAATATAAAATGGAGTAGTTGACTGCTTTTTATTATGTACATGATAGAAAGTCAAGTGACTCACTGTGTGTTGTCGCTCTGTACCCTAATCCTTTAATTTCCCTTCTACTCAGATTGGCGTAAAGCCTGTTGACTCTGTACTTTTGCAAGCAAACATAACGCTGAACTATAATACAAAAAAATCAATCAAAGCAAATGGACGTGAAATAGATAAAAGAAAAAATATTCAATACATGTTCAAAAACTTTTCTTTAGCTGCTAATAAAACGAACCAGAAATTTAAAAACAATTGTTACTTCCCTACTGGTGGGGAAGTACATATTGTAATCACAAAAATTTTCGAAAATGAGATTATATTTTATGGATGTTATACAGATATGTCATGCACATCGCGAAAAACCATTTGTGAAGCACCGCTCGGCACGAATATTACGTGTCTCGAAAACTGACGTTATATCGTTTTTTTTACATTATACTGTTTTTTTAACATTATGTAGGTTTTTCTACAAGATGTTAACTTAGCACTTAGTTGTAATGAGGCTTCAGTTATCAATGTTTGGCTCTGATGTGATGTAAAATCTGCTTCAGAGATGGCATTTCCGGAGGTCTAAGCTGTAAGTTGTCTGCGTTGATGATAATTCCATTTTATGTTTGTCTAAAATACACTTAATTGAGATTCAGAGTTAGAAATTAGTTGCGCATCCACTTTTGCTTATCCATTCTGGAAATTACATATGCAAATTTGCTGAATTTCAAAAATGAGGGAGATAAGAAATAATTATATTCACTGTACACTGTCGAATTACAAGCCATATGCATGCTAACAGTAATTACACACAACGCGGGCGCGGTGGTGATTTCCCGTAATTCTCCTCAAAGTTTTTCGTAATTTATAACTTTGAACATAACCTCTCTCCAGAAAGCACAAAACAAATGACTTGTCGGTCACAGCTAATAGATTTACTTCATTGGCAGCATATTCAGTAATGATTTTCTCACACAGCAAATATCACATACACATGCAGACCAAGACATAATTATCCAGATGCGATCTTGCTATTCAACCAACTTTCTTCTCAGAGATGAAAACTACAGACCACACGACTTCACAAAACATATGCAACCAACAATGCGTGTAGTTTAGTTGAGTAATTACTCCATAGATGGACGCTCACAACGATCCTAGTGAGCAAACGTGGAATGACTGTTTGTATCAGTCTGTTGGACTAACTTGATCCGTTTAATGTTTTTGCTATACATGTTCGTAGCTAACTTTTTTCTCAGAGGGGAAAACTTGTGCCGAACATAATCATCTATGAACTGATGACAGCGTTGCGTAGGAAGTGCAGACTCAACCTACTTGACGCCATTTTTTCATATACTATCAACTCTGCTGCAACGTGAGTGAAACCTTAATATATCTGATGTGGTGTTAGAAGCAATCGCGCTGCGGAAAAAGGGGCACGCGCTAGCAGCAATGTCAGATGCCCGACGCGTTTCTCTTCGCGGTCTGAATAGCCAACGAACCAACCGACAATAATTTCATTTTTGCGGCGCCTCCATTGTCTTCCAGATGCGATTTTTCAACCTAAACCTAATTGTACTGTACTGTCCTATATTTCCCAAGATTATGTTTGATCACGGTGGTTCCCATGAATTTTAAGCATTTTTTTGTTTATTGAACTGAGGCAATACCTGTTAACGAGTACAGCAGTTTACGATGCAACATATCCTAACTGGCTATATCATATTTATACTAATATAAATATATGGATCTACTGATTAAAAAATGGCATCAAGTAGGTTGACTTTGCAGTACCCAAGCAACGCCGTCATGTGTTGATAAAGGATTATGTTCTACAAAAGAGTCGCTGAGAAAAAAATTAGTTACGAATATGTATTACAGATAAATTAAATGGATTGAGTCAATCAAACAGGCCCACAGATTAATGCCCTGCTCTACCGATATTCCGTCTGGCTTTTTCCTGATACCTGACCGCAGAACGAGTCAGACGCGGCAGCCAGAAAGAACGCTTACTAAGATCAAGAGCGTATAAAAATTAAGATATGTATCTGAAACGTCAAAAAACCAATTTTGAGCGATTTTTATTGTTTTTGGTTTTGGCCCTTTTCTCCACCATCACCCTTCCGATTTTCAAAAACTACAAGCCCTTTCGTCCTCGGCGTAGTAGTAACCTTGTGTGGGTACTTTTAAAGTTGTAGAGCGGTCAAGGAGTAGCGGACAGAGAGACCGACCGGCAGACAGAATAACGGAAATGAGTGACAGGGTTTTTCGTGGTGTATATTTCATATAATATCCAAAAAACATAAGCTAATTTGAATCAATTGATATTTCATTATTATTCAATATTTCGCGATTTCAGTGCCTCTTTCGCGAGTAGGCGTGGGAATTGAAAAAAATGGCTTCATACTTCCCATCTCTTCGAAAGAACTTCTAGTACAATGTCAAAAAAAAATAGGTTTCGTCTACTAGTAATGCACTATTTGCGTTTTTTCATGAAAAAAAGAATCGTCAGATTGCAGCAATGAGTGTCTTCCTACTTGGTAGCCTCGTAGTCTATATAATAATAATAATAATAATAATTTATTTGTCAAATACAATTATGCAAATATAAATTTCAAAAACTGTTGCCACAAAGGAGTATCAATGACAAATAAAAAGAAAAATCTTATGTGTGGCCATCCTATTATTGTCAGTTGTCTATCCGCAGATATAAATAAAGTCTATCAAGTACTTGCTAATGCACTATGCACTTCTAACACACGCACTGACATCATTTTGGTGTTACACGATCACTGGTAGAAGAAGCGCCAAAACTTTGAACTGACACTGTGGCACTTTAACTAAATTCAATAATAAATAACAATAAAAAAGAGTACCTACATCTATGGTAAAGGACAATAAAAACTAAAATGACATTACAAAACTGGTAGTTGCATTTGTGTTGTGAGCAATAAAGACAAGGATATATCAAGCATAGAATAGAATAAAATTAAATTAAATTTAAATTAAATTAAAATTGCAGTGCCCATCATACATGAGATACGATATAAACATATAAGTGACTATAATAAAATATAATAAAACATAATAAAATATAATAAAGTACAATAAAATATGATAAAATAATAAATTAATAGAATGGAGCAATTATTCGGTGACTTCATTTGTGTTGTGAAAGAGACTTTGAAGTTGAGTCATTAATTTTCAGATAATGATTGTAGAAGGAAGATAAACCAAAATATGTGTGTAAAAATAAAAAAAAATTACCTTGTTTTATAAAGTATCCACCCGACAAGTATTTCAGTGCGGACCTGTATTTGATCGTGAGGTCTTGGAGCACCGGCATGCCCTCCCCTGTGAGGTCTTAAGTCACCTGATTCACGAGCCCGTTGTACTACATTAACAAAGGGACGAGGGGTTGGTTGCACTCGATTGGGAAACCGATCCGCATAAACATGTGCCATTTTTTATTTCGTTTGAGCCACGCAGCAAACACCACTATTCACTCACGCGTTACCGACTGACACATTGACTGAATAAAAACATCGTGATCAGCGTTTCAAATTCTTTCGCTTTTTTGTTTCCGATGCGATGAACCGATAAGGCGGATTATATCCGTTGTTGCCAAACACGAGCACATAATATTATTATTGAGACAGGGCGGTACTCAAACTTCTAAAGGGCTATAACTTTGCTACTTTAATTTTACCACAAAAATGTTAAAGGAAAAAACATTTCTTGTGATCAGATCTACTCACTGTTAAAATAAATGACTCAACTTCGATGTCACCCTGTATAGTGTTTTGCCTTCTATATAATCATGTATTTTGCTCCTGGATATACCTTTCACCCATACTGAGATTTTTTTCATGAATAAAGCAATGTCTCGTATTAACATATAATCATCAGGCATTTCGTAGTACAATTTTGGGCAAAGATAAATCCAGGAGCGTTGCAATAATGATTTTTCCGGCCTAGGTACCATTATGTGCCTAGCAACTTTCTGTCATATTTGTGAGCGATTTCCTCATGAAATGATTTAGTAATATACCATGCAATTATAAATAAAGGTTTGCCTAATGTTCATCATTCCAGACTCATGGTATAGCTCATCAGATGGATGAGTTATGCTCTTGCTATAAAGAATTTTTAATAAATATTTTTGGGCAATCTCAAAGTATTTCATGTAGGTGAAGCCAGCTCCTCCCCAGCCAAGTATTCCATAGCACAGATGTGACTGCACAAAAGCGAAGTATAAGATTCTCATACAATCAGTATTAAGGATGTTTCTAAGACATTTGAATTTTGGAATGAGGCATCTTATTTTCTTTCTCACATATTCGAGTTGAACATCCCATCTGAGATTCTGATCAATATATATTCCTAGATATTTAGTGCTGCTTTGACGTTTAATGGTTGTCGTATTAATTCCTATTCTGACATTTATTTCGTTATATTGTGGTATATGGTTTCTATAGGATGCGAAAGATACAAAACTAGTTTTCTCAGAATTAACTGTGAGTAGCTTAGCGTTGAAATATGCTAGTACGTTGGTAAAATTATTTTCGAATTTACTTTTAAGTGCGGGCCAACTGGAGTCTTCATAAATTATGACAGTATCGTCCGCGAATCCTAACACTGTACCTCCCGCATCCATTGAGAACAAATCCTATATATATATATATTTTGAGACGTGGTCATCAACAATTTCTTACATAACATTCTGAAAATCACATCATCTGAAGTGATTTGGCAACGTTTGGCACACACCCACAATTCGTTCCATCTTTCAACACAGACATTGACAACCTTCGGCCTTCTGTCAAAGGTTCATCTCACTCATTATTCCATGACCACCATTTTGTGCAATCATCAAGTGGCTTCACGATGTAATGCTCTAATATTTTTTAAATAATTTTTAATCTGTTTTTAACTTGTCTTGTCATATTTTATATAATTTTGACCATTGTACCATCTATCCAGCTCTCACCATGTTACTGGACGTTTCCCTCATCCTATACGTAAACAACAATTAGCAACATCCTCACATACTACTGTAAGTTGAGTCAATTTAAATTCATTTTACACTTTTGTTGCTACTGTTACCATTGTAATTGCAGCTCCTGATGATGATGGCAAAGTCCATTGAAAGCTAAGAGAATTAAAAAAAGTATAAAGAGTCCTCTTTGCTTAAATTTTGTCGAAGTACCCAACAAAAAGCGGAAGCTTTAATTTTTCACCTATATATATATACAGGGTGACTTTGAAGTTGAGTCATTAATTTTCAGATAATGATTGTAGAAGGAAGATAAACCAAAATATGTGTGTAAAAATTAAAAAAAAATGTTACCTTGTTTTATAAAATATCCTCCCGACAAGTATTTCAGTGCGGACCTGTATTTGATCGTGCGGTCTTGGAGCACGTACCCTCCCGTGTGAGGACTTAAGTCACCTGATTCACGAGCCCTTTGTACTACATTAACAAAGGCACTAGGGGTTGGTTGCACTCGATTGGGAAACCGATCCGCATAAATCCGTGTTGCCGTAGCAGCATTTTGTAAAATAAGAATCATGTCCACAAGTTCAGCATTTTCGTAAACATGTGCCATTTTTTATTTCGTTTGAGCCACGCAGAAACACCACTCACGCGTTACCGACTGACACATCGAATGAATGCAACTGAATAAAATAAATGAATAAAACATCGTGATAAGCGTTTCAAGTTCTTTCGCTTTTTTGTTTCCGATGCGATGAACGGATAAGGCGGATTATATCCGTTGTTGCCAAACACGAGCACATATTATTATTGAGACAGGGCGGTACTCAAACTTCTAAAGGGCTATAACTTTGTTACTTTAATTTTACCACAAAAATGTTAAAGGAAAAAAACATTTCTTTTGATCAGATCTACTCACTGTTAAAATAAATGACTCAACTTTGAAGTCACCCTGTATATATATATATATATACGTATATATATATATATACAGGGTGACTTTGAAGTTGAGTCATTAATTTTCAGATAATGATTGTAGAAGGAAGATAAACCAGAATATGTGTGTAAAAATAAAAAAAAATTAAAAAAAAATTTTTACCTTGTTTTATAAAGTATCCTCCCGACAAGTATTTCAGTGCGGACCTGTATTTGATCGTGAGGTCCCCTGTGAGGTCTTAAGTCACCTGATTCACGAGCCCGTTGTACTACATTAACAAAGGCACGAGGGGTTGGTTGCACTCGATTGGGAAACCGATCCGCATAAACAGGTGCCATTTTTTATTTCGCTTGAGCCACGCAACAGACACTATTCACACGCTAACCGACAGATACTGACTGTATGTATAACTGAACTGAATAAAATACTTAATTGCAAAAACATCGTTCCAAATTCTTTCGCTTTTTTGTTTCCGATGCGATGAACCGGTGAGGCGGATTATATCCGTTGTTGCCAAACACGAGTACATGATATTATTATTGAGACAGGGCGGTACTCAAACTTCCAAAGGGCTATAACTTTGTTACTTTAATTTTACCAGAAAAATGGTAAAGGAAAAAAACATTTCTTTTGATCAGATCTACTCACTGTTAAAATAAATGACTCAACTTCGAAGTCACCCTGTATATATATACAGGGTGTTCCATAATTATTGCGACAAAATGATAGGTGTTGTAGAGGGCATCAAAATGAACAATTTTGAATTATAAACCCCTGTTCGGAAACATGCCGTTTGGGCTGCAACAAAAAAAACATCAGTTTCTTGAAACAGCTTACCTACAGTAATTGCTCAAAGTGTCCTCCACCTTGCTCAATACACAGCTGTGCACGATTGTTCAATGATCGGCGAACTCTGTGGCATACCCCCGGTATGTCCTGAACATGTGCGGACGCGGCCATCACTCTTCCCAGTAGCTGTTGTTGGTTGAGAACAGGAGTTTCGTACACTAAAGCTTTCAGGTGGCCCCAGAGAAAATAATCCAGTGGGGTCAGGTCGGGTGACCGCGCAGGCCAAGGAACAGGGCCACCTCGGCCTATCCACCTATTTGGAAATTTGTCGTCCAAATACTGCCGCACTTGTAAAGAAAAGTGGGCTGGAGCGCCATCGTGTTGAAACTACATGTGGGCTCTTATGTTCAGTGGCACATTTTCTAATAGTTCCGGTAGCACATGCTGTAAGAATCAACCATAAGCATGCCCATCCAAACGTGGTGGAAGCAAATATGGCCCGATGATATGCTCGTCCACAATGCCGCACCAGATGTTAATTGAAAACTGATGTTGGTCTCTATGGATGGCTATGGCATGAGGGTTTTCTTCATCCCAAATGTGACTGTTACGCTATTAAAATAACCGTCCTTTGTAAAACAGGACTCGTCAGTGAACAAAACGTAGCGACCAAAGTTTGGTTGCCTCAACTCCATGAATCCTTGCAAAAATGGCGTGATGCGGATGAGGACGTTCTGGAAATCGTTGGGCGTAGATTCGCGAGGCTCGTCTTCCGTTACCACCAGCTTCTTCGTAAATTAAATGCATAACCGCAAGTTCCGCATACGAATAACGCTGCATTTTAACACTAAGGTACTGTTATTTACTATCTAGTTTGACACACCACTCAGATAAATTAAATGAATCGGTGTGGAGAATTTACGATAACAAAAATGTAAACACAGCAGGCTTTTTTTCACAAACCGGCGAGACCATGAAATGTGCTAGACGAACATTTTGCAGCTGGTGATTTTTTTGTTTCTCCTATGAGCTCTTAAGGTAAAATTAGCGGTAGTGCTCAAACGGCATATTTACGAACAGGGGTTTATAAGGCAAAATTGCATATTTTTATGCCCTCTACAACCCCTATCATTTTGTCGCAATAATTATGGAACACCCTGTATATATATATATGGGTACAACATACAATTACTTGTTAATTGGGAAATTGGCAAAACTTTTAGGCTGAAATTGACTCTTTTGACGATAAAATCAAGCTTCCGGCATTCTCTATGGAGCCATCATCAGGATTCTGAAAACATAATTGTGATGCCAGCAAAGAAAACGGGACAGATTTAAAATGTCAGACAACTTACTCGTCCGTGAGGTTGCAGCCACAACGTGTTTCAGAAAGAACGTAGAGAAGATCGAACTTGTGTTCAGTATAAAAACAAAAGGACGGGGACAGTGGGCTTGTTAAAAAACGACAGATACCTTCGTTAAAAGTTAAGAAAAAATAAAAATTATATCAATACACCCAAACAAGTTAAAAATACTACACGTGGGGAGAAATTTTGTTGAAACAATCGGAATGCAGTCCCTAACCTTCTACTACCGCTACACGTGGAGAGGGGGAAGGCACGGAACGGTAAAGCGTCGACAGAAGACAAGTGATTGAACACAAGTTCGATCTTCTCTACGTTCTTTCTGAAACACCTTGTGGAGTGATGTCTTATCAGTGTCTGAAGGGCATCACTCGAAGAATATGAATTGTTAATTGTAAAATCGAATCGTAACTTTTCATCAATTAATACTTGCAGGGTGTACTAAAATTTCATTTTTTAGAAATAACTATGGTTAGGTAATGTCAATGTTTGACATATTATACCTGTACATGTTTAGAATCACAAACACCTGTGCAAAAATCCAATATTTCGCCCATGAGAAAAAAATAAAGTTGATGCTGAAGGGCAAGAAACCGTCATATTGAAATTCTAGTTATGCTATCTTGTAGAGGAACAAAAGTAGCAATGTTATAATTATAATAATAATCTTCATTCAAGTTATCATCTTTCAATGACTTAGAATGCGTCAAATGCGAAAACTAACAAAGAAAATTTATATGGAGTCACATAGAGGTCAAATTCCGATTATTTTACAAAATAAACGTTTGACAGAAGTTAAAGGAACCAACAATAAATAATTACACACACTTCAACACACTGAACAGGTAGGTATAATAAGATAAAACCATATACATAACAAACATTATCTAAAAATTATTGGTGTCACAGAGAAATTCATTAACGGAATAATACGATTTTTTAAGAAGAACCTTTTTAATTTTTTGCTTGTATAAATAGGGGTTTAATTGTTTAATCTGCTCAGGTAATTTATTGTAGAGCGCTATGTCGTTTTGGCAAGCCTGTGAGCCGGGAATTGCAGTGTTAAAGCATTCCTAGTATTATAATTGTGATTATCGGTTAGGCTGCGAAAGATTGTCAAATTTGATTTGACGTGTATCAATAGCTCATAAATATAGATTCATGTTAAGGTTAAAATTCCCATCTCTTGAAAAATCCCTCTACAACTACTCAACTTGTTTACCCCTGCTATTAATCTTATAATCCTCTTTTGAATAATAAAAACCCTATTTGCTAGATAAGATGCCCCCCAAGCTATTACACAATATGATAAAGCCGATTGAAAGTTAGTATGCAATTTATTTTGAAAGTCCCTATAAATAAGGTCAGAAAAAGTAGAATGATTCTGAGAAAATTCGGGTTTCTCCGTCTCTCTCCGGAAGTACTTTTTAATCAGAATTTTGTGAGTTAACTGAATACGCACTTTTATGTAACTTCGTATCTGTTACCGTTTCAGAGATCCCAATGTTGAGAGTCGAATTTGAAACACCCGGTATACCCACCCCTTTTCATAACTTTTGTAACCTTCCACTATATCAAGTACAATTGGAACATAAATACCAACAGCGACACTTTAGCCCTGGATTCTTGGATCTATTATTCCCCGCTGATTGAAATTCACGAGTGCGTGCAAGAGTGCATCCAGCCAGCTCACTGGGGCAAATAAATAGAAGAGAGTCAAATCGCTTTGAAATCTGAAATGGTCAGCGAGTGATTGCGCCTGTTCCGGCTGAATACGAACCGACGTATTTCACTGTTAGGACCCCCTGCATACGCTGCCGCCCTAGTCTGGAGCAGAAAAGGAACTTGGACATTTAAGATGCCGTCAGTTGAGCGGCGTTTATGACCCTATATAGTTGTACACTGCACGTCAAAAGGTGAACTGGAGAAAACGAGTCTAGCAGCTACTTGCTCTCTGACGAGAGACCTGAAGGTTATCACTGCTTGGGGACGTAACATACAGTTTAATGCTGCCAAAACACAGTATCGTACATCCAAAACTGGCCGGTATGACCGCTCCTTTGACCCAAGGGTAAGTTCTACTAACCTTAGGCAGTTCAAGAATCGGATTAACGAAGTTTCTTTAAGCACCTCATAGCAGCTGCAACGCCCTGGCAATTAGCTTCTGTGTAAAAAAAAGTTACTTTGTAGGTCTAAATAGGGAGAAATTGGAGGGTGATTGTTTGGGATATTTTCTCCTAGAACCATTTCCGACATACCACTTCATTTTGAAAACACAGGTCGATCCAAACTTCCGCAAATAGCAAAAATCTGATGTAAAGCTTATTAATCTACAAAATAACTAGACGTCTCGAGGCGATAATGCAGCAAACCAATCATCCGTCGTTAGAATATAAATCAATACTTAAACTTGGATACAATTAGAATGCAAACATATAAAAGCCAAAATTCGTAATAGAATGAGGGAAGAAATTTGCGGTGCAACCGGAATGGAAGAACTTTCCTTTCTTTTAAACAGAATCAGCCGTGCAGGCAAAAGCCTAAATTCCAGGGCACCGCGAGGAACCTAAAGAAACCTTGATAATCCGATTTTTGAACTGCCTAAAGTTACTAGAAATGGGAAAAGCCTCCTCATGTAGATGGGCAAAGGAGCGGTCGTAACGGAAAGTTCCGGATGTATGAAGATGGACATGGTTAGGATGTGAGTCATCGATCAGTCGGACACGTCTGCTCTGAACAGCATCGAACACGAAAAATGTAGTTGGGAGCAGCACCCCAAACATGTGAACAACTCTCGAGGCTAGGTCTTCTCTGGGACTTGTACAGAGTAAGGAGATAAGTACTTCTTAATCCAAAACAAATAGCCTAGCTTTTTCTCGACAGCTACGCTATTGACGAGATGTGTTCATGCCAAATTAAGTCTTCGGTGAACTGGCTCGGAACTGGGCCATCCATCGAAACCGGATGAGCGTCAGGACACTTCTTGTTCAAGGTACGGTAGTGTATTCTCAGATCTGTCGTCAGAGAGGAAGTCGCTGCTAGCTCACCGGAGAGATCGGCTAGTCACTCTAAATACCTGCATGTAGAGTGCTGTCTTCGACAAAGCTGTGGACTGGATTGAACGTACCTATTTCGAATTCGTTGGCTTGCACCTATACTGATACTGGAGATCGAGACGCCACACTAGTGGCATATCACTTACATATCTCGAAAATCTGTCATTGCTACCGTAAAGTATTCAAATTCACATGCCAAATTCAAAATTATTTCAATATAACATGAATCTTTCAGAGATTTGATCCGGCATATTTTGTCGTTTGGTGTATTGTCACGTGTCAAAATCACTTACTATTTTGATCACTTACTACTAATTTGAATTTCTCTTTATTAATGGGGCCAAACCCTTTTAAATTATTTTCTTTTGGTAAATTTCATAGTTCATTGATGGTAAATTTCACACGTATTATATATTATACTATTATATATTTCTTTCTCAGTGATTCAGTATTGTGTTTGAAAAACAAACTCTGTGGTTTTTCTCCGTTACTTGGTTATCTATCGTTTTAGGGTGATATCAAGATATCTAAATAATACGAGTATGAAAATATTGTACCATGCTAATTTTGAAAGTGTTCTAAAGTATGGGATTATTTTTTGGGGACGCAATAGGTTTATTCAAAAAATTTTGTTGTTCAAAAAAGAGCAGTACGTCTGCTAAAGGGGCTAAATTTCAATGAAACTTGCAGGGGGGTGTTTAAAACGGAAAAAATCATGACTGTGTATGCCATCTATGTTTATGAGTGTCTTATCCTCTTCAGTCCCAAGAAATTGTTTTATTTTCTTCTCTTGAAATTTTACGTAAAATAACTTTGCCAGGATTCAAAAAAAGCAAGAAAATATATTTTACAAATAAACTTCACTTCAAAAAAATATATAACATGTCCAGTATTTTGGACAAATGGACTCAACTATCTAATTATGAAATTCAAAGAAACATTGCCTTTCTGGAGAAATACACAAATATATCTCACATTTTACACAGAAAAATCTTGTTTTTTTGTACAACCTAGATTACGGCAGCGCATATAGGAATTTTTGTTATTTACACTGCATATTGGTAAATGTTCATTACCAGTGGTCCTAACATCTCTTGGTGGTATCTCCGACTTCTCGCATTTTCTAGCAGGTCGGCTTGATTCTTTATCTGGGGTGGATGGTCTAGGATCTTGGGAAACTGTTGTTTGTGCCCCAAGGGCAAGACATTTTCCAATATACAGTTTGAATTCAAGTAAATCCATGATTGAGCTTTTCCTATCTCCACGAGCGTTGCAGTCTTGTCGGTATTCGATCCATGAATTTGTGATTGCTAGATCGATAAAATGCCAGAAAACTATCACTGGCCATTTTTGGTTCGCATACAGATTCGATAATAAGATATGAGTCTATCACACAAGTCTACTCCTCCCATAGAACGGTTGTAACTGGTTACAGAATTTGGACATGGGACAAGAATATATTTTGAATTCTTTTTATCCCATCGACGTACGTCTGTTTGCGGTGCAGAACCTGTTGATGATGATGCCATTGTAACTGATCTGTTGTCCATCCATTTGAGAATGGTACATTTTTTGTCTTCTCTTATGAATTCGTCGAAGGAACCGCGACTTTCTGAGAGCAGCTCATTATCATTTTTCATTTTGTTTCTAAAATCTCGTGGAATCAGGTTGTTCATAATTGTTCCCGTTCCCAATATTCCTTGTCAGTAAATGATCCAGTAGACTGACTGAAGTAAAATTACAATCAAAATAAATTATGTGCCCTGGTGACAAATCTGCTGCAAGCTTCTTAACAACCGAACCACCTATTCCTAAATTTTGATCGGGAGAACCATCCGGCCAAGTTTTTGCACCTTGGTAAATAAAAAAATCTAGTACGAGTCCAGACGGTGTAGCCAAAACAAATTTTTTTAATCCCACAGGATTTGGCTTATTTTTTAACATACTGTCGTAGAGATGTGGTACCAGTGAATGGGATCATTTGTTCGTCGATGCACAATTCTTTACTTCTTGGTAAAGTGACACATTTCTTTACCTCATTTGGAAACACTAAGGTTATTAACAACGTGTAGAAAATTTCTTAATTTGAAAATACGGTCTCTTGGTAATTGAGTGGATATTTCAATTCCCTTCATGAAATATAGCCGCAATCGTGGGAGTCCAAAAATGCCCATTAAAATATGTATTTCAAAAAATGTGCGATATTATTTGGCTGTTGACTTTAGAGGTTTCTTTTCGTTTCCCTGCATGGCACGAATATTACTTTGTTCTGCCAAATTTTCCCAAAACTCAGCTGGGAAATATTCCAGGGGTGACCAATACTCATGATCATCTTGTACCTGCCATTCCGGATCAAGGTATTCTTCTCGATTTTCAAAAACTCCTCTTTTCCATTTTTCTTCTGTTTTTTTGTTTTTATTGTGCTTCTGAAGTAGCTGGTCTCTTATTTTGGACAAAGGTACATCATCGTCAGACTCCTCTTCAACGGTATCAGGAACTGTATCTGCGTCTGGCGGCTCAAGAACAGCCTCCTCGAGATCACTTGCCTCAATTGTGTCATTGACTTCAGGGACGACTTCTTCCTCATCATCGCTCAAGTAGAAGTCACTATCATTTAGAATTACCTCAAGATCTTTATCCGTCAGTATTGACTTGCCAGCTTGCGGAAAAAGAAACAAAATGAAAACAATCAAATAGGGAAGCTTACGTCAAAAATCAAAAAACTGCTTATAAACTTGAACCAAATAGAATCCCTATGTCCAAAATACTGCACATAATCAAAAACCGGTTGCTATGCAGAGAAACCACACAATTTCTGTAGGTATATTACTTGAAACACTAAATTATAGTTATTTTATTTATTTCTAACTAATATTTTATCAAAACATTAGATTAAAATGCAAATATTACCTAGTTTCTTATACCACGCCATCCCTAACCACAAAGCACGTGCACCGGAAAATTAAAACTGAAACAGCATCAACGTTGCCAAATATTCTTTACCGAAAATTTTACGGCGTATATTAGAACGTCCAGTCCGCTGCACAGCGGGCCGGAAATCCTACTAGTTCATCGTGAACCTCTACAGAAATATTACGAAAAATGTCCAGTGGGCTGGACGTGTGGACTGAAGAGGTTATATTTTTTTCAAAAATAAAAATTTATTTGAGCTTGAGGTGCAAACTGTTTATGATACTCGAACAGTCAATGTTACTTATCCAATACCCAGATTATCCTCCACAGAAAAAAGCCCTATTTACATGTGTTTAAAATTTTTTAACAATCTACCAAATGAAATTAAAAACATAAACAGTTTACATAAATTTAAAAAGACAATTAAGCAATTTCTAGTACAGTCAGAGCCTTATACAATAGACGAGTTCTATGGGAGTTGTAATAGTATAAGATAGTAGCTGTTTCAAGATAAATAACCATGTAACACAAAAAAGGTCTCAGGTAAACTACTATAGTTATGGTGACAGTGACGCAACATTTCATTTTGTAGTGGCTATAAAATTTTTGTAATGTCATTGTACAATTTGGAATATAGATTATTATTATCATTATTATTATTATTATTATCGAACATAAAGTTATAAAGTTAGGTGTTTCGTATCAGTCACTTTCCTCCTAAGATTATGGTGTGAGCGCCATTTGTTCAACCATTCTGAGATAGATGCCGAACACCAGTTTGTGGAGTAGTACCTCTTCATATAGTACCTTACGTTTCGTTGTTTTGGTTTGGGTGCTACCCCGTCCTTTTTCTTATGGGATTTTAATCTTCAGCGTGGGAGGCATTGGGGAGAACCACCATACACTCGTCCAGCTTTGCCTGTTTTGCAGCTGGTATTGCCGGAAGCCACCCCTTCCCCTTAGCAAGAAAAAGGTTACGTGATTTTGGCACGTGAACGTATATTGAGCTTTTATATTTAGATCTAAAATATATTAGTACACCAAACATGTTTGGAAAACCTGATACTGACAGCACACTTTCATATTAGCTGCAGTCTCACTAATTGGATGTTTTTGGCATCAAATCCAATATCGGAGCATGTGATGGCGGTAACAACACCAAACAACATGTTTACCAGGGAGCGGAAATCGATAAGCAATTAGGCTTGCCGATGGATCACTTAGCGAAAGAACCGAAACAACAGTAGACTATGCTGCCGTTTGGGGAAGCTGCTGAAGTTGCCATTGTTCTCAAATGAATGGAATGGTGTTTTCTTCCTTTCCATTTCTCTCATTTTGTACGTAAAAGGAACTTAAATAAGACATTTCTTCTCTCGGACACGTACGATCAATCACCGAGCAGTTTTTTTCTTGTAAGATCTGATTTCGGTCCCTTGCCACCATGTGTAAAAAGAAATTGCTTCATACAAAGATTGTAAGGATTCATCTGTCACAGAAAGGTTTTAATGGAAAAAGTATACATGGGGATTCAGTACCCAGAAATTCTACTCAACGGAGGTCAGTAATTACCAACATACTTCTTATATTTAGGGTTGTTGTTGTTTCCGATATCATATGAACGTTTTAATTTGAACAACAAAGAAGTACTCAGAAAAAGTTTCGATCAGCGTCTATATATCACATATTTTTTGTAGTCTCTCACCTTAAAAAACAATTTTCATCTAACGGCTAAAAATTACAAAAATTGGGGATTTCCATTCAAAAATCTAAAGTTTAACGCAATATCTAATATTTGGATCACATTCTATATTCGGCTATACATGAAAAGACGTCCTCCTAGAGGTCAAAACTGACGTGTCCGAGCGTTTTTCCCAAAATATACCAAGAGAGTCACAAATAGGGGTACGGCCTTTTCGTGGGGCCACCCTGTATATGTATGTATATAGAATTTTCTCACTATGATATATTGCTACATTTAATCTGATTGGACTTAATATGGCATAACCTAGTATTTTTCTCAGTGCCCGGCAACTCTATTAGACAAAGCCGAAGCAATGTCTGTATTACATTGTGGTTCATACGAGAGGTCGGTGCCGTTACCTGATAGTGTTCGATACAGATAGAAGATGTTATGTACGTCGACAGGGCATTTGTTTTCAAATATTTATTCAGTAGCTTGAAACAAGCTGTCTAAACAATGTAATAAACAGATACAACAAGCTGAAACTGGGCGAGTTTGGGACAAAAGTGCAAAACAGATGATTCTTGGAAAGGGAGAATTCTTAGTTGACGAGTTCAAGTCTTCATTTAAACCATGTCGTATTTATTCATTTTGAAATGTTTTTTTTTTTTGGAAAACTGAAAATAAATAAAAAATTTAGCATTTTAACCCACAGAAATATTATAACATATAATAAAACCGAATACCGTAAAAATATACATATTGATTTTTTCAAGAAAATGTACTATTTGCGTTTATGATCACCCAATAGAGATGATGCACGGAGTTCAAATGTTTAAATGACCAAGAAACTACGGGATATAAAGTTCGGTTCGATGAAAGTTTTCACTATATCTGCAAATGCAGTATTTGCCAAACTTATCTAAACCTCAACTCTTTTTTTTTTTAAACATCGATCACGACCCCCTATTTCCCCCTCCTCATCACACATCATCGGCTATTTGTGTCGAACAAAAATAGCATGCTTTCACAAAATACTCAAATTGAAAAAGTTTCAAATTTATTTTATTAATTGCTGTCTCACTGGACTTTAATAACTGGTTTTAGGTGTCGTTTGATAATTAGTTGTTAAATTTTATTTACGGCATTATTAAAACAAGATTACAGCGCAATGTTTTCGTCTGGTTTGTACCTCATTGCGACTCGCAATTCACACTACGCAAGAGTGATTAACGTACAAGCTGTCAAAAGTAAGTTTTATTGATGAAATATTCCGTAGCTTCAAAAATAGTGACCCATACCTTTCAGTATGGTAAATCGAACATCTTCCTTTGAAGGAGCATTTCAGAATATACTAAATTATACACGAAATTAAAAAAAAACGTATGTGTGTTCGCACGTAGTTGGGAGTCGCCCTTCAGAGAGGGTTATATAGTAAAGCGCGTATGGTTGCCTATTATTTTTGTAACTAACTTTTTATATAACTTTTGAACAGATGGAGCTATCTACGGACTACACATTAAAAACTCACCCTGCAAATGATATTTTGTCTACTACTTCTATTACCGACTGAAGTATTTTATGGTTAACGAAACTGCTGTAAAAATATGAAAGATAAGCGCAGAGCATTGTACAAGTCTCGTATACGATTAAGCACTAAACTAACGTTCTTAATTCTCAAATGGCTCTTCAGACACTGTTCTATTTATGCTTCATACAACACTCAATAAATCATGTACCCAATACATCCATGCTCAAAATGCTAAATCTGAGTGAACATCTTTTGAACTCGTTTAAAGATATTTGCAGTTATATGGAGGCCATCTAGACTAAACGCTCCAACCCTTCACATCTTTGCTTAGCCAGTATTCCCTCAATTATGATTAATATATGAAGATTATTATGAAACTACAGCCTGTTAGGGATTTAATTCAATCGTGAATTGTTGTTATCTATTTCCAATAAAAACCAGATAAAAACATTATTATTATATGTATCCGTAGCAACTCGTAAATTTGAACAGAACGTTTTGCTATTGTTTTCCAGTACATGTGGCTACCCTTTTTTAATAATGGATTTCAGAGTTCTGTGATAACGGATATTGAAAAACAATAGGAGCAAGTTGTGCCCGATGAACCGTTGATAATGTCGAAAGCTTTTGTGCTCGCAAAATATTTGCAGTCCTTGTAGTTCCATTAGAGTTTTTTTGTTTTTAATGCAAGTACGTATAAATGGGTTGATTATTATATTCCTCTTAACTCACACACACTGGGCCTAATTTCAAAAACTATAAAGTTTTTTGTCCTTGACACACTGGTAACTTTGAGTAAAAATTCAACCAATTCTAATTTACACACGCGCCAAGGATCAGCGAACAGACCTAACAATAGACAGACAGACAAACCGACAGAAATTATTGACAGGGTTTTTCGTACACCTCAGATTATATCAAAAAAAAAACGTAATATCCCATTTCGCGTTTACAGTACTTCCTCGTCAGTGATGTGGGGAATAAAAAACAATTTAACAATACTTGCTAAACCTAACCATCGTTTATTGGCATTGCAGTTAAAAGAAAATAACAGTGTGAATAACAATAATGATTGAAAAGTTCAGCAGACTGTTTGGACTAATTGGTACTTCGATCGTACATGGTTCTTCCATACTACAGGGTGCCGAAGTCAGAAGTAATAATAGTTTCTTTTTAGAATTTGTATGTTAGAATAATAAAAAATACATGCAAAAAAAGGTTTTTTATATAGGTTTTTATGTAGGTTCCTCTCCAATTTGAGTAAAAAATGACGGTGTTTGTGTTGAGGAAATCATTCCTAGCAATTATAAATACCAAATTTACCATATGGTATGACATGTCCTATTTGCACTTGCAGGATTATCCTTTCTTTTCTGGAAACCATGTATACGTTTGGGGTGCTGTCGGCCCGACTACATTATCCATGATCGATGCTGCCCGGAGGAGGGCTGTCCGACTGATCGATGACTCTTCTCTAACAGACAGTCTCGGGACTCTTTCGCACCGGCGGGCCGTCGGTGATCCAGCTCTTTTCTATCGCTACACCAACGGGCTTTATGAGGTCCCATCCTAACCGTGTCGAACTTCGTACATCCAGAACTGGCCGATAAGACCGCTCCTTTGTCCCGAGGGTGTCAAGATTGTGCAACAATCTACAAGAGGAAGCTTTTCCCAGTTCTACTACTTTAGGCAGTTCAAAAATCGTATTCAAAAAAATTTCTTTGGAATCATCATAGCAGCCGCGGTTTTCCGGCATTTAGGCTTCTACCTGCGCGGCTGCCTCGGTATATAAACAAAAAAATTATATGATATCAAAATAACATTGAAAATACAGAAACTGGAATTAAACACATATTTATACTGCAATAAATATTTAAATCGAATGGCAGAAGATACCGGAAACAGTAAAAGTACAAATGTGAAGAGGTTCCAGACCGTCCCCTCAAGAGCTGGATGGAATGCTCGACATCGGAAGAGCAATTATTATGGAGAAGAGTGGAATGTATCATATCTGTTGATAGTGCAGTTTCCGCTTTTATGACACGTTATTTTTTCCAATTTAAAGAAACATGATTAATTTTGTTCGCAGCTTAGACTGGAGACTGGAATGTTTGTGAACTTTTCCATTTTAATAATGCTTACTGAGTTGTACAATGCTATGGTCTGTAGCAGTTGCTTGGACAAAAACCTGATATTTATGCTTAGAAAATCAGTTACCTTTCTAAAAAGTCAAACAAATACGTAGAAAATCGAAAATTTAACAACTACAAATAATGCAATTGAGCCGATTGCTGATATCTTTTGTACTAGAGATCTACCGCTGGTTAGTAAAGCAATACCGCAAGGTAAATACGAAAAGCTATATAGTGCCACGAAGTCGGCGGTGTGTGAATTTCGATTTAGACTCCTCCACTACTTCTGCTTCCGCTGTCCTCAGGCAATATACATGGGGATAATAATATAGCGAAAAGTGTATCCGTCATATTTCTCCGCTATACACAACACTAGTACGACATACCCGTATATACTTTGCATGGCAAAGCTAACAACTGGGATTGGATCCCATGAAATTGAATGGAAGAACAAATTTTCTTACAGGGTCGGGGATAGACTTGCTTCGAAAATCGAAAATAAATGTATACGTTTGCTACAATAGAATTGCATCGGTAGTACCTGAGTTGCTATTTTCCGGGATAAGAGGTTTGCATTTCTATGAGAAGAAATTTTGAAAATAGTAGCAATACAAAAAAGTATACATTCAACTATAACTGTTTCAAATACTAACATTTTACATCCTTTTAAACTTAAAATTTCGAAAATTACTTTTTTGTATCTTGTCATTTGTAACTAGCCATTTACAAGGCAGTTGAAACGCTATTTTTATATGACAGTTTTACTTAATCTTTTATTTGTGGTATGCAAAATTGCCAAATGATACACGCTTAATCGTGTAAGCTTCCGAGTTAAACGGAGGCCAACGAATTTCTGACCACACGTAAATAACTATAAGCGCTATGATTGTCTTTCTCAATTGATAATATTTGTCTCTCGTCATTTGTTTTTTGTACCATTTAATCAATTGTGCTTCCAGCCGTAGTCCCTTCTAACATGGGTACAATTAGTTTTAATCCGCAATTGCGAAATAACCATTCGGTCAGAACCAAAAGTTGCAAATCAGGACTTTTTTCTCCTTGTTGCGAGCCTCTGGCGCCTGACATTTCCATGTCAGCTGTCATGCTATGATTTTCACATTTTGACGGTGACAATACCTTGGCATTTAATATCCAGCCTCCTTTCCAATGTTGTAAAGATAAAAAACAATCAGTGGTTTTGTTTCAGGGGTGTTAATTAATAAAAGAAAACAAGTAACTTGCCTACAATAGAGTGAGTAAGCACACATTATTTTTTTACTTGTTTCAGGTTTCCTAGTTTAATACTAATGCCCAAACCAAAGGGATTACCAGGTGAAACCAGAAGATACAGTACGCTGCAATATTAGATACATGAACAATAAACATTAAAAATGATATAAAGTGTATGCTTTTCGACAACAATGTGGCATAGCCTAGGTGGGTATGTACTAAGAGATACACAAAACTGTGATAAAACTGAAGTTCGCAAAAGAAGTAGTAACACAGTTTGTAATATGGATACTAGATTTTCACAAATTAAACGATGAAATGAAATATAACAGGGTGTGGGCTAAAAGTATTAAACACTGTTATATAACTTTATGACTATACAAACCTTGTTATAGTGAAATAAATGAATTTAATGTACGCAATACTGAAAGTGTTTAAGCCTGTACACAGTTGCACTCATTCCTTCCTTTAAGAATAATAACTACCACAATGTTTCCACCTTACTTATTTATTGAATATTGCTTACTGTTCTTGGATAATCTTCGCTTTAGAAGACGGAATCAAAAGTAGTTCTAGGCACATGACGATAAAAAGGATTTAATCCAGATTTTTTATAACTCCACATTACTCCAAAAAGTCGTGGCTAAATGGTATAGTAAACTGGTGCTTTTTGCGATAATTTGGAATCCCACAAACATCTGGGGAACATTATGTTAACTTGCCACTTGAGTCTAATTTGTATGCTGATTAGTACTTTTCTCTACCTATATTAGAATTACCTGTGGAAATAGATACCCTTCTACACTAATAAACATAACTTTATCAAAGAATTTCTTTTCGTCAGCCTTATTCGAGGGTGGAGCTTAATGGTCTCCCTATTGATTTTCCTGGATGGTATAAACTAGAAACGTTGTTTTGTTCTACATAACAATAGTCCATGTCACAGAGCGAAGATTGGTTGGATTTTCCTGACGAGTTCCCCATTTTAACTGGAGTTATTTTTTTCATTTTGTTCATTTCCAATCCTGCCATCGTTGATCAGCCGTAGACTATGCACCAGGCAGTTTGATTTTATTTCGATGCGTTTACTATGCAAAGTGAAAAATGATTTGTTTTATGCTTCCGCTCTTCCATTTCAATGGTCTGTTCGGCCGGCTTTTAAATTTGGCTCCGCTCTGTTACGCTTTTTCTCACATTTGAATACCGAATGTACCATGTTTGGCTATATTGCATCAAAAAGACTAATATCGAGCTGAGGTGTTACTGATAACGTTCGCATGCAGTTGATTGGATCCATTTAATATGCAAATTCGATGATAACTATCTGCTAACTCAGTGATAAATTATTTATTTCAGCATACATAATGTTGTTTTGTAAAAAGACACGAAGTACGGATCCAAGCTACTCACTTAAATTAAATGTGTGAAAAACATTTACAGCTTTTGAAAACAGGCGGCAGCCCTACGAGCAAACTTACATTTTATGGCGTTTGTTGCTCATTCTTGGGAAATTCTTTCAAAGGGTAAAAATATTGGGATTGGGGGGGTTTGCTCGGAATAGAACAGGGTATATCTCAACTCTCTGACGTTAGCAAATTTATAGGCTTTTAATCCGGGTAATTTTTCGCACCTATTAGGCATAACTTAAAGCTGAGAATGATGCATAGAAATATATTCAACACATGTTCCAAACACAACCAAGGAACGGAGATAAACCTGTAACGGGGTATGGTCGCTGGCTGGCGAGGTTCACTCATAACAACGCTGCCAGATGACCAGTACTGTCGGTATTGCGAGAAAGAAGTTACTAGGTCGCAACGTTGTCAAATGGGTAGGGCTGTGAGCTAATTGTGCCGAACATAATCCTTTATCAACTGATGACAGCGTTGTGTGGGAAGTAAAGACCCAACCTGCTTGACGCTACCTTTTTAAACTCAGTATCCCGTTTTATATTGCACATTTAGATATACCATTTAAGAAAAGGATTGATATGACATACTATAATATTTGACTATCAATTCTTGAGTTATAATTGCACGGGCCTATTTGACTTACTTGATCTGTTCAATTTTATACTTTGTCTGTAGCTAGTTTGTAGTTCGTAGTTTTCTCAGAGGACCTAACTTGCGTCTAACAATCATTTACGTAGAATGAAGTGTTTACATCCGTTAATCTGCAAAATACCATGATACTTGAATTTATAAGAAATATGGCCAAACTTCCGTATTCCACACGAAAATCTGACACGTGAATTCTGAATATAATGCTATAATTTACTTTGATCACCATATTATAAAGCGGGGCCGTATATGATGTCACAACAGCTGATTTTTGAAATGTTTCACGTAGTTTCAATTTTATAGACATTACGAGTATTTGCCTACGCTTATAAAACTGCTTCAAAATTCTGTATGATGCACTGCATATTCAAGTCACACGATCTTTGTATTTCAATTCGGAGCCCATCCAAAGTTCCAAGTTTTTACACTCATTCATTAGAGGCAGCCGGAATGTTAATTTTCAACTCGATTTTTCTATTGTTTTTTGAGCCCGGTTGCACCGCCTTTCTTAAATTTACCACTTAGCAAAGGTGGTCCGAATGCAAACGTCGACATAATTGGTTTTTTTTTGTGCCATTCTGATTTGACGAAAGCTCAGCAGAAATAAAATTACATCTAACAACAGTAAAACCTTTTAGGAAAATCACATCCGCAATTACACACAATTATGTAGGATGGTTGTCTGTTTTCTTTCAAATGAAAGCTAAACGAACAAAAAGGTAAACTCAAGGATATAATCACATGTATTTTTATTTAGGTTGATTGAAAAGATTTCCTTCCCTGTACGATTATTATATTTGCTGCTCGAAACACAATTTCTCTCATATACGGGATCGTCTTCATCAGTACTCCTTCACGTTTCATATCCAAACTTGGTTATTTCTGATGAGTAGCCACAAAACATTATTACGCGAGCTCTTTAGTGCTTAATATTGGAAGAACTTTACATATTCGTAGTTATTCATTTATCAAGAATTTCTACAGGCAGTGGTCAGTAGGACAAACTGGAAACTTAACACTTTAGGTTGGAAAATCAAACTAAGCAGAAAAATTCTTCGAATAAGGTCAATTATTGTCCTTTTAGTTCCACTCAAGTATTCAGTGTACCTGGTCCAACAAAAACACAAGAGTTAAGATTCGGCGTAACTGAAAGCTGACCTCAGCAACGCGGTGCAACCGGCCATTAAATGGATTAATTTTTTAGGTTATGGGAGCACGAGATGTCTACCAGCTGTGTTAAATTTTTGTTGATTAATGCTTCTGCTATTATAAAATCTTTATATTATATATGCAGCTAAACTAAATTCGAGTATCATCGGCATAGTGATGGATTGTGCAATTATGGACATATTGATGGAAGCCTGATATACAGTGCTTTTTTTTAATGTCCCCCTCCCCTTTGATTTTTTGAACGGATCAATTCAAAAAAATTAAAACTGGTGGTAATGAAATTGATGAGTGGATACCATATTTTAGAGTAAAATTGACAGATGAAAATGTCAAGATGGCCGCTGTTCGCCATATGAAAACGGGGGCGTTAGGGTTTGCCAAATCTACAATTCATTTATAATTTAAAATGGAAACTACCAACATAAACAGCAATTCAAGATTAGACGTGGCAGCAACCAAATAACAACCCAATTTTTTCCCCATTCTTTTCATCAACACAGATATAATGGGCAAACTGTATTTATTGTTATACTTGTTGAGTTATTTGTTGCTAAGGAAAACAAGGAATTTAATTTGCTGTCAGTTACGTTTGTGACAACCCTGGGATAGTGAAAATTAATTTATTGATTTAGATTTTACTTCCAAAATGGTTTACACGCTAGCCGAAAGAGTGGATGATGATTCTAATTTATGGTGCCCAAAATCAATGTGCTCGGCAAACTGCCGTCTCGTTTAATGCCAGACATCCGGGGAAGATAACTTCGCATTGGTATGTTTTGGACCTTGTTATTAACTTTACTTAAACTGGATCTGTTGCAAATAAAAAACGTGATCTTCGGAGAGTTTTGGATGAAGCCGCTCAAGTTTTGGGCTATTTTGGAATAAATGTTAATACTTCATTACGCAAAATCGTTACTGCGACTGGTATTTCATTAGGCTCTGCAGACAGTTACTGAACTCCATTTTCATCTATTCAAAACGAAAATATTGCAAGAGTTAACCGATGATGATTTCGATAGGCGAGTTGAGTTTTGTGAACAAATGTCTGCGGCGATTAATGATAATACCATTCATGTAAAGAATAGCTGCTCCAGTGATGAATCCTCATTTTATCTAAATGGATTTGTTAATCAGCATAACTGCAGGTATTGGAGCAATGAAAATCCGCATGCTTTGTGATTGGGCCTTTGTTTATTAATGGAAATTTGACTGGAGACATTTATTTGGATATGTTCGAAAATACCATCGATCCGCTTATCACTGAAAGCATTAAAAACCAAATCGAAGAGGATGGCAATGCTATACTAAATGAGGCTGAAATATGTATATTTCCAGCAAGACGGCGTTCCTCCTCACTATGTTCTTCCGGTTCGGCAATGGCTAGACGACGAGTTTCCAGACAAACTGATAGGGGGAAGAGGGCCTATCGAATGGCCTGCTAGATCTCCTGATTTGACGCCATTAGACTTTTTTCTACGGGGCCATTTAAAATATGTTGTGTTTAGTCTCCAACCTGAAAGTTTGGATGAACTTCGCCAACGCATCATCGAAAGCTGCCATGATATCCAACTACATGCTCCCTCAGGAATTTGAACACCGCCTATATCATTGTTTGGCCGATAACAGGCAACATTTTGAACACTAATTGAAATAAATAGTGATATTTTCGTGTGTCCTTGTTTTCTATCCGAACAAATTAAGATAAATATTTTTCCAATTTGCTTGAAAACGAGTCGACCGACTTTGAAAAATCAAACGTCTTTCGACTTCGAAAGACCTGTCAATCAAGCTATTACTCGATCCCCATTGCCTTTTAAAATTTTTAAGGTGATGACCTTGGGGGCAGAGGGTGAAAGGGGGTAAAGTAGTTTTTAGTTAAAAAGTTGTCCCAATTGACAAATCTTTTGACGTGTCTCGGCGTTTTTTTTCTTTTAATCAGTGGTTTTCGATAAATTCGTGGTGGAAAGTTTTCAAATGTATGTTAGACAGAGAACTGTTGGCTTAACAACTTTTAATGTCCTTATATGTGCAAAAATATCAAATTTAATATGTTCTCATTAAAGAAGCCTACCAAATCATTAACAGTATTTAATTGAAAAATATCATCCCAAAAATCTACTTTATAATCCAGTACAAATATACACGTCTTTAAGTGGCGCACTGGCAGTTGATAATCTTTGTACATGCACTCGCTTGAAACTCAACAACTAATCATCAAAACACCACAGTATTTTATCTATCCTCTGTACTTTCACAACCGATAGCAAAAAAGGCGTACCTGAGTACATGCAGGGCTCGCGGTGCGAAGGGGGATTCCGTGTCAAGGAGGTCTCACAACCCGGTGAGGTCCGCGTTGAGATACGTCTGCGTGAAGAACGCTGGTTTTCTTGGAAATCTTGGAAATTGATTTGAGGTTGAGACTGTCATGTCAGGTTCTGCCGTAGCTTTGAGTCACATTATTTCGTGTGAATGCAATCATCGCACGGTATTTATCCAAGACATATTTTACCATTTCTTTTGTACGAGTACGGAGTGTGCACATTTAACTATTTGAGCCACCTGATTTCAGCTGATAGCGCAAAGCAAACATCGCCGCTTACTGTTATGAAGTAGTTATGATGTATGTTCTTTGTACTGCTGGGAGCAAACATGTAATTATCCGATAACGCTACTTACCTGGCGAATCTGAACTACGACGGAGGCGATGTTTGACAACACACTTACCTGAAACAAACAAAGAACTAATTAGTTATACTAACTACCTAAATTATGTAAGGATCACAAATACAGTTTTTTTACTACTTCCCACGCCAATAATACACGGAGAATTACAGTAAGCGCGAAAATGTCAACCCCGAAATGCTGTTTACTTAATGCAATTCCTGAAACGTATAATCTGGTTGCGGGTGGAGTTGTCCTTACGATTCAGCTCCATCTCCAAAAAGACGATAAATCGAAAGGCCTTACTGACGTTTAGGCCATGGAATCATGGAGTTGTCCTGCTTGACGACTATCTGTAATCGACGAAAACCGCTTATATTTAACTCGGAAAGCATTCATCGAATAAAAAACTAAAATGTAATCAAAACCTATGTCCCACCGAACACCAGTGCACGACGAGAGTTCAGATTCGCGCGCTCCTATTGGGTAATAAACATCTGGGCAGACTGCGAAAATCGAATAGAAGCAACGATCGTCGTTTCGTCGTTGTCTGTCATGGCGGTCCGTGGGACCTTTGCCTTTGTATCAAAATATTTCGGTCAGTTTGTCAATCTTTCAGCCTGATTGCCCAGAAACCAGTCAAAGTCAAAGAGAAGAAGAAATAATGAAGGAACATAAACAGCAAATAACAAGAAACACAGCTAAGGAGGGCCATTTAAAGTGGAAGCATCAAGCAACTCTTTATCTTTGACATTAGTTGTTATACCGCGTTGGAAGCGTCGTTTCAGTACAATTTTAACCATGGAACAGTATACACCAAAACAACGCGATGAAATTATTCAGTTGTACATTCAAAACAACTTCTCAATCGTGAAAGCAAAACGTGCGTTTCGTAAAAAAAAATAAAGTTAAAAGTGGTCCAGCTGATAACAACATCAGACGTTTATATGCAAAATTTGTGAACACCGGTAGTCATTAGTAATGCCAGTCACCTATCCAGACAACGAACAAGATGTTCCGATGAAAATATCAAAGCCGTAGGAGCCAGTCAGTGTTGAAGAGACTCCATCAACATCCAGTCGTTCTCAAGAGTTAGGCATCGCTCGAACCACTCTGCGACGCATAATTCAAAAGGATATGAAGATGTTTCCATACAAAATTCAATCAAACCCAGCTGATTATCCGTGTCGCTTTGATTTTGCTAAATGTAGCATTGAAAAGACCGAAAATGAAGATGACTTTTGGCGAAAAATCATCATGTCCGACGAGGCACATTTTTCGTTACATGGAGGCGTAAGTAAACAAAATTGTCGGTTTTATGCTATCGAAAACCCTCAATTAATCGAACAGCAGCCTCTTTATGACCAAAAAGTAACTGTTTGGTGCGGTATGTGCGTGAATATGGTCATCGGGCCGTATTTTTTTAAGACGATGATGGAGCTGCGGTAACCGTCAATGGTGAGCGTTATCGAGCCATGATAACAAATTTTTTGAGGCTAATTGTTTGTGAAAATTACATGTACAATTACTGGTTCCAGCAGGACGGCGCCACATGCCACACAGCTCAAGCAACAATCGATATTGCGACCATTGTTCCCTGGACGACTGATATCGAAAAATCATTTTTGACTGGAAACCGAGATCACCTGATTTGACGCCACAAGACTTTTATTTGTGGAGCTATTTGAAATCCAAGGTATACGCTAACAAGCTAAGGACTCTAGCTGCCCCCAAGAACAATGTTCGTCAAGAAATTTCCGCCATATCCGCCGAAACGTGATGGAAAACGCCGAAAAGATGGCACTTTTGGTTATCAAGTCCAGAGGTGGCCATTTGCGCGATATCATTTTTGAAAAGTAATTACAACAAATCTCCTTGGATCAAAATAAAATACTTTGCAAATGAACAACAAAAAATATTTTTGAATGTATTTTTTATAAACAAATGCTTCCACTTTAAATGGCACACCCTGTATTACCAGAGGAAACGCCTAGACATTGTTGAAATGATTGGAATGATTCTGAATCTATAAAAGAAATAATTTTGATAGTGAAGGTTTTGATAAAAAGTATCTGAAAATGTATAATTAATTTTGTTCAGAGTGTGAGTCGCGGTATGGAATGATTGCTCGACTGTGTGGTCCACTGACTCACGCAACAAAGGGTTACAGTGCGATTCCGCTTGTTCATAACGTCGCTGCGCCTGTCGTTTAATGTGATCCCCTAAATAGGGGATGTTAGAAGCAGCGATTGAGTCCTCATATTTGTCTTGTCGCGGAGTAAATAAGGTTTGAATAGATTAGACATTAGACATTAAGAGAAAGATCATGATGTGAGGAAAGATACTTTCTGGTGTGAAACTTACAAGATTAATTTCATCGAACACTGTTATGACAGAATGCTTAGGGTGTAACGTGGTGATTAAATGGATATGCAGAATTTTCTGAGATGAAAAGATGATGGATGTTGTCTTATATGTCCACCAAGCTTACTTCGATTGAACAAGATCGAGATCGTAGTTAAGCAGCTAAGTTAAGTTGCGAACCATTAACACGCTGACTGCCGTAAAACTAAAAAAAAAATCGGTCCCTGGGGCCACCTTTTTTTTTTCTTCCAAATACTAGTTTCAGTATACTAGAACACCCGCGCGTGTTTTGTGTTCCCAAAAAAAAATGTTTCATATTCTTTTTCACGTTTCTTGATGAGACCCACCGCATGGTCACGCGGCCTCAACATTTTACCCAATGGCCGCGTGCAACAAATGTTGTGTCTCACCGACTTGTAATGACCTGTCGACCGGTGCGAGCCGAACAATGTATTAGAAGCGAATGCTATCAGTGATGTCTCAGTCTAGTTTATGCGGTGTTCATCAGATGTGTTCCAGTCTTCCTAAGAAGCTATAAAACTTGTGTAGAGGGTCAATCTTCATCCCAAAAGTAGTGCTCACTCTTGCAAAGGACTTGTTTGACAAGGGACGGATATACGGACAATTATTATACAAGTATCGAGTTGGCAAGTGCATTACTTGAAAGGAACACTCACTTGGTTGGGACTCTCCGATCCAATCGAAAAATGAATCCTAAACAAGTTGTTGATAAAAAGCTCAAAAAAGGAGAAACTGGGGCAGCTGAAAGCAACTCAGGTATAATTATCCAGAAGTGGAAGGACAAAAGAGATGTGCTTACCTTATCCACAAAACACACCGATGAGTTACTAATCATCAGATCTGGCAATAATAAAGAATTGCAAAAACCTGCTGCTGTGGTTGACTACAACAAACATAAAGCCTATATTGACTTGTCGGATCAAATGAAGTCTTATGCCACCTCATTACGCAGAGGGGTGAAGTGGTACCGCAAGCTGACCATTGAGCTTCTTATTGGTAGTGCATTAGTAAATGCACATGTTTTGCACCAAGAAGTAGCCAACTAAAAAATGTCCATCATTCAAGCAGGAAATCGTAAACAGACAAGGCTTTGACGTTGATCAGCATACGCATAGTATTTTTGAAGATCATCAACATTCTTTGGAAGATGTTGGTACCAACAACCGACGTCGATGCGCTTTTTGTTATGAAAAACTTCAAAGAGAATCTGGGCGAGCACATGCTCAAAGAAAAACTCCGCGAACAAAACTAAAGTGCACGTCATGTGAGAAATATTTTTGAATTGAGTGTTTTTCCAGGTACATAAGTGCACAAAATAATTATGTTTTTATTATACATTTTCATGTTTTTTGTTCTATATTTATGAGAAATATATTTTTTGTTGTATTCCACTTCATAAGGAGGTTCCTTTTTGAATACCTTTCGTTTTATTATCTACGTATATATCAGGCCATGAGTAACCACTTATAGGTCACGGATCCAAGAACCAAAAACAGTTTTAGACATTTACAGCCGTGATCTTTCAGTCCCATATTACTTATATAGGACTGAGACAACCATCCAGGCTCACACGGCTATATTACAGAATTTCTGACGAGACAACTAAGGTGTGTCCCTCGGCTGTTATCGAAAACAACCTGAGAAGCCACATTTGTGTCTCACGGCAGCCAACCTGTTAAATATATGTTTTGTACTGGACATGGATAGATCCATGGATTTTAAAATTATATTACTTAAAAAAATATTCTGAAATTTGGTCGAAAATTCAAGGGGTCATTATAGGAGTAGCTTGTTCTTTGACGCCCCGCCATTCAAAATACATCTTTAATTCCTGATCAACACTGTAGAATGAAATACTTTTTGACGGCATATTAACCAAACCAAGATCTGACATTTTCATCTCATAAGAAACAATTGACCCGTTTAGTTCATCAGACAATAATAATAATAAAACAATACTGTCAAGTCCTAGTTCTGGCATTATCACAATGCTGAATAGTAAAAGTTGAATACAATATTACCTTCGATAAAACAACGTATTATGCTCAAAAACAATGGTTTATTATATAGGAAGAAGAAGGCATTTCATTCCGATGAAGGATCTGGCTTTCCAGAAATACATCTTAAAGCCATTATTAAACAGGGCGTAAAAAATTCACAACATTGCGTGAGAGCTAAGATCGATGAACGAATCAGCTATTTTATATCGACACCATCGTTATCATTATGGGGTCATGTTACATCTCGGTAGGTCCGCAGTTTGTAATTTGAAGTGCGTCAATTGATTATCAAGATGTAATTCTCAAACTTGCGTTCATGCATCATCGAACCACACCAATGCATGGCATCATGCACTTCAACAGCAAGGCTTCTGATTTGTGTGATTGTCGTAACGTGATAAACTGTTGAAAATCGATTACCTGTAATGTGATTCACGTATACGTTAGGCATGCGGTACGGCAAGTCAAAGCTAATTTCAATTTTAAAGAGGCAAGCAGCATCATCCTTAAAATATGGTGATGAGACGTCATTCGCTATACATCGCAATCATCATACTTTTGACACGCCTCTGTATATTATTAAAACTCAGCTAGTGATTAGATTTGCCGGGTATACATTAAAATGTAAGCATGTTGCAGTGACGGCAGACTGTACATTGTCGAAGGGTCAAAAAGTAATAAAGTTACTTTGAATCCGGTACGTATATCATCAGTAATTTAGTGAAGAATAAATAATATTGTGGTCTTTATGTTGCCCATTAAATACGGTGTTTTCTAACTACGGTACCAAACCTCAGAGGGTAATTCATTACGTCGTTGCAAGAAAAAAACTTTTATAGACATATGTAGAAGTTTAAAAAATGATATTTATACAATATCACTCATATCCTTAAACCGATTGGCTTTAAATTTGGTGCGATAATTTGAAGTAATAAGACGCTTATTTAGTTTTAACTATATTGAAATTCACAGGTCCAGTAGTGTCTCCATATCATTTAGATTCAGATTAGACAACTAAAATACAAATGTTGGGTCTCTGGGGTTTTCTTCATGTCTGGCATCGTTTTCAAGAAATGGAATGTTCATTTTCACAGTAAGCAAGACATGAAGAAAACACAAAAGGTCAAAAAAAAACATTACATTCTTAATTATATGGCTGTGGTGCCCACTGAGACTCCCCTGGCCTAATAATTTCAATCCAGTTAGAGCTAAATGAGCGTATTATTCCAGTTGAACCAAATTTCAATAAAATGGATTGAAGGACATCTCTGATATTTTATAAATACCGTTTTTTTTTATTTCAACGCCCTGTATCTCAGAGACGAAGCAATTCCGGAAATATGTTCATAGGTTTTTTTCTCTTATAACGACCTAACAAATCATCTTAGCAAACACCCTGTATAATAACGTACAAACGCGGGACTGGGAGCTTCACGGCAGGACAAAAGCACATCAGCAATATCAAAGGGTATTGTTCGTTTTTTTTTGTCATTTTGTATCTATTATCAGTCTAGCTAGGTTACCCTATTGTAATTCGTTTCAGACTGCGTCATCTTGCCTAGCACTTTATCAAAGTTTGAGGAGAGTAATCTCTTTCATCTACTGTATCGAGTACACCGGGCTATCTGTTCAAATAAGACTCTAAAAAGTAATGGCTAAACAGTGGCCAGTTCAAGATGTCAACCTTTGTGGTTACAACTGATAGTATCTCATATTATAGATGAAAGTCTTTGTCCACTATCATAGCGAAGTATTGTTAATCAAATCAAGCTGTCAGGTGCCGACACTGATGGACAAAATGCACTAAAATGCAACACGTGATCGATCGGTAGTCAATGACATCCAAAGACTTCCTCGCCATTATTTTATTATTTTTTGAATTTATTTTTACAAATCACAAATATTGATTGATTCCAAATTGTCTATGTCTACGTTGTATACGGTTGGTTACACATTCTATATATGTACATATACTAAAGCCCCGCTTTGTATAGGATCCAAAATTTGAAAATACTGTATAGTGTGTTCAATGGACTTTTTTAAGAAAAAAACATTTTCGTACATTCGGTTTTGATCACAACGAAAGAGATCACTCATGTCGCAAAATACTTCCAAAGAATTACATCAAAGCAGGCAATTTATTCGCCAATTACGAAATGTATCATTATGTATGTAAAATTTCGAATGTGACAAATAACTAGATCCAACAAATGTTGTTCCTAATTTGCACCTTGTTGTCTCGAATTTCGAAATGGACTTCGTGACGGTTAGAGCCATTGTACAGTGTTGCGTGATTCAATACCTTTCACAGATTTGGAGAACTGAGCTATTGTCAATGCCGGCCCATTTTTCAGAGATAATGGAAGCTTCAAAAGCCACCAGGTATAAATATTAAAGGTGTACAAGGTGATAGAAAACTGTTTCATCTTTAAATACAAAGAGGCCTTGTCATACAACATCCAAAAAACAAGGTAACTAACTCATCATTAACTAATTTTTTCGCGATAACAATACTTCCTCGCCCGACACATTATTTACCAACCTTACTTGCTTAAATTTATGTTATAATGTCGTCTAAGAAATTTAATATCCACCTAGGATTTAGAGCTTTAAAGAAACATACATTGATTATTTTCCAGATTGCAGGAAAAATCAAAAATCTTACGCAAAAGTTCCGATTACCTTGCCATCCTTGTGGATATTTTCAATAAAGACTTATTGTCTTGTACGAGACCGAGTGGATCCCTGCAGGCAAACAGACGTACCGTCGCTGGGGTATTGTGGGTTTGATGTGGGTTCATATGTATGTGCGCGCCTGATCGTTGGTGCATATTTACCGCCCGTTTATTGTCAGAGGCCTCGAGTGTGGAAGTGTGGATATGTTCCGGTTTCGAAGGGTTATTATGTATGTAATAATGATGCCGTCGTCGTTAGTCATTACACTGGATAGATAGAAAGTCTGCTGATAAGGGTTAATAATTCTGACATGTACGGAATAATGGATATAAATACTAAATATTTATATCAAGTAGCCACAATACCTAACGATTTCACGCAGAGCGTGTGGAGTATTTGAATAACCCTATGGTGAGTTTTGGCGTCGATAGCCCATTTATTTTAAAAGATTTCCAAAAAAGTTAGGCAAAAAAATTGTTATTCACTTGGAAAATACGCCGCTTTCTACAGGGTGATTCATAACTACATGGTAACATATTGATAAATTTTTGAAATAGAATACCTTGTATATCTTAGTGTATTCTGAAAGCTCATTTCAACTGAAGGAGTTTCATATAAAATACTATAGGATCGCTACTCCTCAAAGACAGCTAGTAAATCAGTTACTTTTGCCAAATCGAGCCTCATATTCCATTGCTTCTTGTCACTTGAACGTTTTTTATTTTATTTTGTGCATTATCTACACAGTTTTGCAATTTATTTTGAAACCCCATCTCAAATAAAGTTAAGAAAAAGAAAGAAAAAGTGATTTTGGGATAAACCTGGTATGCGAAATAAATATCTGATAATTTTAAGCCTACCTGGGAAATTTAGTTTTTTTTAATTTGGCAATGCCAATGTATTATACATTTTTAGAATCAGAATTTAAAACTCTATTCATCTGTGCAAAAATCCAATATGATGAAAGTCATATTGAAATTCTAATTATGCCATCTTGCAGAGGAAATGTTAATGTGCGATTTATTTTGAAATCCCTATACGAATGTCAGGAAAAAATTAAAACGACTTTGGATTTTTTCCGTCTCTCTCCGGGAGCACTTTGAATTTCGAAACCTGCTAAGCGACATTTTTCTGATTACCTAAATACCCAACTTTGCCCCCATTTAAGCGACTTCGTATCTCTTACTGTTTCCGAGATCCCAATGGTGAGGGTCGAATTTGAAACTCCTGCAGATAGCAGCGTAAACCTAAACTTTTTCTCAAAAAATTCAGATAAAACACCTATTATCATTTTCTAGCTTTACGTTTTTTAAGCAATTTGATGTGTAATTATTATCCAACAAAATTTTCAATGTATTTGAGTTTCCCAGAAATTACAATTCAAAATCAATATATACCACAAAATTCGTGGAAATGGAAGGATATTCAGTGGATACTTGTTCCACATGCCATGTGAATTGAAACTGGGATAATGCAATGGATCGAAATTTTTTTAAATCTAACTCCTCAAGGATTGGATATCAAAATAAAGCTTATAAAATGGATAAGCAAAAACCATCAAAATATGCAGAGTGCTCCATCTGATCTATTGAGGAAGAGTATATTTTGCATTTATAAATACCCTGTATAGATTGTACACGGAATTTAAAACGCCTCAATGACGAGAAACCATGGATCTTTGGCGATAAGTTTGGCCAGAGTTTGTTCTACGAGGATCTATCTCCATACATTAGCAAATTAAAAATATAATCAGAAAATTAAATTAGTCACCCAATTTACAACATACAAATCTATCACCAATTCGAGTAAGCTATTTTAATATGACCTGACATAATTTCTTTCAAATTTATAGCTAAATTTATATAGCCACAGATAAAACACGTCTTCTGTTATAATGCGTTTTGTTTAGTTAAAACTAGTTTCTACAATGTGGCTATGTGCAATTTTAGTTGTAAAATTTATTTGAATGTTAAAATCAAGCCACAATCCTAAACAAAAACTCAAACCAAAACCTAAACCAGAACCCAAACGTTTGGGTTTAGTTTAGAGTTTGGTTTAGGCTTTAGATTAGGTTTTGGTTTAGTCTTTAGTTTGGGTTTGGTTAACAATTTAGTCTAGGTTTGGTCTATCCAAAAACCCAATGTAGGAAATGCAAACGATTGTCGTAGTTCGACAGGAACATTGAACTGAATCACTTTGACAAAACGCGTTTTCTCTAGTTAGGACTAGTTTTCGCTGATATTTATTTTTAAGCAGCAATTAATTCTAGTTGTAACAGCGACATTTTAGCTAGGTAATACGCGTTGTCACCGAGAACGGGTTTTAACTGTAACTTGGCTACTTTATAATTAATATTAAAAACATAGTACCATTTCATAGTTACATATGTTGAAGTAATGATGAAGAAATTGATATTTAATTGAATTAAATTGTGTAGCATGAGTGTTGATCTCTTATGGAGAGGTTACACGTAATTTTCAGCAATGGCACCGGTAAACGAGTAATATGCACAAATTGGGTAACTTTTAGACATATTTTGTTTACTATAGTTTTCAAGTAAAATTTCTACAAACTCGGGTTTTTAAGACATATAATCCAATGAATATATTGTTCCTAACTGGGCCAGTCACTTCTATGAGTGAATTTTGAAATACTTTGATTTTTCTGAAATTGACCGCCAATTGACTGACGACAGTAACATAGGACTGACAAATTATGCAGTTTCATAGAAAACATATGGAGTTTATTAGAACTTTGAACAAATATCTTCGAATCTAATAACTGCAGGTCTTATAGTTATAGTAACTGTTAACAATAAATAAGTAAATAGGGAATATCTGGTCACAAATGGAACAGTATTCAAAAACTTTTCATACCATGCAATATATATTATACACTTGCTGCATGATATTATATATTGTAAGACATTCATTCACTCATTCTTTCTTTCCAGCTGCTTGACGACTGTTAGCATCGACTTTTTGATTATTTTTTCTTTTGCAAGCTTATGTCCAGTCTTTTAGTAAGTCACTGCTCTGTTTTGTATTCACCGCAGTTTGCATTTGTCGATTACATGTCAAGATATAGTTTGTTTGAGCTGTTTTTTCTCTATGACTTTTGTTTTAGTGGTAAAAGTGGTGGTGAGGCGAAGCCTAAGCACTAGCGCTTACCTTAGACCCTTTTTGCCGACCCCGTAGTACCAACACTATACTACTCCACAAGCGGACTACTAATAACTAATTATTGAATAAACTCGCTCCAGCAATGCAATGTACCTATGTTGATCTTGCACCGATCTGGTAACTTTCCTTTTAGTGTAGTCTTCTAATTGAATTTTAATAGCTTCGCCTTCTTCACTAATGCCTTCTTTTTAACTTCACTCACTTTAATTTTGTTTTTTGCGATTTTCAACAGATTTTATAATTCTCCTTTACTGCTTTTCAGCTCGTCTATATTTTTGGGGATGAGAATTTAGTTTAGTTCAGAGTTTTTCACTTGCTTACTTCTGGACTTCCACTGTCTTTTGCTACTCTTTTCTGCTTCTTCCGTTCTTTGGTCTGCGCTAACAAAAGGTATATTTTCTTCAGGAACTGGTATTTCGTTCTCAGAATTTAGAAGAGTATTCTGATGTATAAAATTAAGAGTTTGAATAGTAGCATTTTCATCTTTTCCATTTTTTCTAGTTGCTCCAAAAGATTTATTTGCCCTTTTTTCTTCTTTAAATATTGTAACCTTTGCTTTTCTTTGTATTTAGCTTATTTAATGCAGTCGCTTTTAATTCGGCTTATCTTTTCTTCTTTAATATATATTCTTGAGACAAATTCTGTTTTTTTTTCAGGAGGTATAAACTGTAATAAGTCAAAGAAATGCGTACACATAGTTGCGGTTAACCCATTAACGCCCAAATTAAACTTGAACATGGAAAACGGATATTATGCACATAAGGTAGGTTATTAGGACTAAAATAAAACTGAAGATAATAAAACCATATATATTTTATTATTTTTACCAAAAAACATCTGTACTCATTTGAGTACAATGGGCGAAACCGTTTATTTTGTATGATGTAACTTGAAGCAGGCACCTTCAATACGTAGTGTTGACGAACCCTTGAATGGCATACTGTACATCGTAATTGCTTCTTTAGCTTCGCAGGAAAATGTCCGAATTTATGAAGGATTTCATTTCTTCTTTGGTGTCGAGTATTTTGAGATGCATATAACATGGACTGATCGACAATATGCCGCAAAACCGTATCATCAAAGAAAAGTTCAAATAGTTGGACTGGATTTAAATCCTTTATCTCTTCCACTAGTTTATCCCTATTGGCGTTCATTTCGCATAACGGTGGCGGCTCAGACCAAATGGAATATTCAGGATTGCATTTCTCCCAGTCCAAGTCATCGTGTTTAGATTTATTTAGGTATTTGTATACGTTTTCGCACTTCACTCAAATGCTCTTCGTCGCTGCTTCAGAACTCGTCATTAGCTGAACTTTGGCGAAACAGCTATAAACGACCAGAAACATCTTGTGGCATTCTATTTGCCATCAGTTGCTTTTAGTCCAATTCCTCCTCGTCAGTCAAATAACGCGCGTCTGGAGGCAAGACCACAACATCATCGTTATCTTTTAAATCATCTCGAGCATCAGGCAGAAAATTGTAATACTCGTATGTTTTAACAGGATCATCAAAAAACGCTATATACACATCTAAAACAAAAAAATAGCATTAGTCGACTGATAACGAATTTGTCCAGTGTACTCATTTGAGTACAGTCAAACTTGAACATACATTCTAATTACATCAAATCAGTTAAAATAATTTATGACCGGCAATCAAACAAACAACCTTTACATATACATAATATGAAAAGATTATGTTTATTAGATGGTCACCTTAATAGGAAAAAATAGGTAAAATCCGAACTTACCTTAGATCAAATAAGCAATAACTTCTATTACTGTAAACAACGACACACTCACAGAATTTATGACAAATGACTCTTGCGCCCTGTCGCGTGTACAATCTACAAATGTTTATAAAAGGCAGTACTTCTGTGGTTAACTCGAAGATGGCTCCGATAGGAACAAACACGAGTGTACTCGATTGAGTACAGCGGGCGTTAATGGGTTAAGATAAAAGTCCATTGACGCAATATTAGACAAAGGACTGACGCCAAAGTACTGACGAAAATGACCTTATTTTGAGATTATAATTCGAACTAATGCTTCTTTTGGTACTTTCGAATATCAACACGCTTTATTTTAACATATTATAGTTAACTACAGATGAATAAAAAAAAACAGAAGTTTTTAAAGAAACATCGCCTCACGACAGTACTGATATTTTGACTGGAACGGCACGTGTATTCACAGTAACCACGACTCTAGCACTGATTTAGTATGGGCTGCTGTCAAATGGCACGGTCTGCAGTTCTCTTCACTAACGACGTTAAAATTTAACAGGGATGCAATCTCGAGTCGGTGATATTTGGCGAGAATTTTATATTTGAACAACACACAACGACCTGACAAATGGAACTAGACACAAAATTTTTTAATTTTGTATAACTAACGGTGGGAATATTATATTAAGTATGAAAATTGTACATTAAGTACATCACAGATTGTAGTGAAATAGCAAGTTTTCTTAAATTAATGGTAATGTTCAATAGACGGATACCTGATTGTACGTTTTTGGGATTGTGACATATGCCAAAGGACTGACGTTTTGAGGATTTGTTGTATTTTTTTCAAAAACTTGTATTCAAAATAAATCGCTGCAAATGGGCGACCAAATAAAAACTTTTAGTTGTTTTAAAATAAAATTAAATATAAACAAAATTTATAAAACTTCACATCTATTGATTGATGACATTCAGTAACCCTTTTTTGAAGAATCACCCAGCTACATATACTCGTAGTGAGTTTTCTTACTGCATACTTCATCATCCAGAACGACCATCAGTTTACTGTGTATAAACACTATTTTCCTGGTATGAAAGATCTTTTGTCTCTGATGCAACTATCGTAGTCTGTATACTTTGGTGCATCCGCACAAGCTAGCACACAAACAAGTTCAACGCACGGTACCATGAGATTTGGTAACATTAATATACATACGCGTTGCTTGCATCACTGACCGGGAGGGAAACTTTATGTAAATATCAAATGAATTTAACTGTTGATTGTAATATTAATTAAGTTATACAAGGCCGAGTAAATCCCGGAAATGTTTTCATATTACACGCTTCTCTTTCGGTAGGTACGAGTATGATTAAAGAATCCAGGCCTTCAAATGTTCGGCGATATGTAAGCGCTTCACTTATACCCAATTCGTAGTCCATTTTATGCCCAGACAAAATACAACATGCCCAAAAACGAGATTGTACAGGTCCGTATTTTCCTCAATGGTCTTGGAATAATCTAACAAAATAAATTATTATTTTTATAGAAAGAAGTGCACATACTTTTCACAATTCTTTATTCGCTGAAAGTATGAACTTGAATCATCGCCCGAATGGTTAATATTAATTATTACAGGTTCAATTAGAATATCTATCATATTATCCAGATCCCACATCTTTGTTTCGATTGTCTCTTGAACGTGACGGATGCAATCTTTCCAATGGTTTGCCGCCACTCTGTTGACAGCTTCATAAAACAAATTTTTCACGTCAGAAAATTTGAACGTTCTATTGTTTGAAGCCACAAGTTTTTTATAATTGCCCAAATCATTTCAATGGGATTTAATTCACAGTGATGAGGGGGTAGCCTAAAAACGGTATTTTGGTATTTAGGCACTTCGTCAATAACATTAAGTTTATATTTATATACGTATACACAGATACAGTTTTAAATAAATTAAGAACAACAAATGAACCCTAGTTCATCGATTTCTTTGTTCTTGGAGCGTCCAACCATATTTTTTTAACTGGTCGGTTCACTGTTTACCAACTTTCTGACGTTTGCGAATAAACCTAACCTCACTTATGCTATTCTATACATTGTTTTCATCATTGCATACATTGTATTCATTGTATACGCATTGTATACATCGAGACGTAGACAATTAATGTATACGCGTAAACGCCCACCACTGGTCGAAAAATAACTGTCAAAGCTCCTTTGAAAAGTGGGTGCTAAAATGACTTTTTGCTAAGGTATAATTTGTTAAAGAAACCAAGAAAATATATGATCTCAATGCAACATTTTTCACAAGTGGAACGAATAGCACTCTTTTCCAATCCAACGATAAGCATCCGTATGATGTCCTTATTTCAAGATTTATTGCCTTTTTGTCGCGTACGATGTAATCATGCATCGTGTGGGAGTGTACTTCTTATTAGTCGGCATATATGCGCTTTGTCTGGTTTATGCAGTTGAATAATAACGCAACCAATTGCAGTATACGCATCATTATAAGCATTAACTCATTTAATTTACTTATCTGATGCCGTCTCATTACAGGGTATTGCTCCATACAATTCTGACTTGCTGCTGTATATTAGGGCCACATGACATAATATGTTTGACATAAAAAAAGTGTACTGCAACTGGCAACCGGTAGCAAGTGTCGTTATTTTGCAGTAACCTATGCCAGGGTGGCAGTTTCCGTAAAACTTTTTCATGACAAATTTCATTTCGTATCATAGCGGTCCTAATAATCCTTATAACAGCTATTTTTGAACCTACTATGTGGCCATCCCTTCCATCCATCGCATGTCATTTATCTCCGACTAGTAATTAAAAAGTAGCATCAAGCAGGTTGAGTCAAACAGAACCACACAATCAGTCCATAGTCCCCACCCATTCAGCAACGTTGCGATCTAGACATATCTCCCCTGCCCTACCGATAGCATCGACCATCTGGTATTTGCTATGACTAACCTCGTCAGCCATCCATCGGTCAGATCTCGAAGCAGGTATATCTACGTTCGTAGCGTTGCGTGGGATACGAATACTGAAAATATTTCGCCATCATTCTAAGTAACAATGATAACTGTACGGGAGAATTTATGATATTAGAAATTTGTCTAATAAGTGGGTAGAATTACCGGCGATGGGATATTGAATAGTGAATTTCCAAAGCCATCCAGTCTACTTGTTTGATGCCTCTTGACGTCAAAACATGTATGACTAAAATGTATAACCGGCGGTCGCAAATAGTGTACGCCTTCATGCAGTAGGTATTACATAACCTTTGCCTTTGTGATAAAATGGCAATTGATGTGGCTGTTTTCGGAATTATTGGTGATTTTACAAGATTTTAGGCATTAACTTAAAGTTAAAAAAAATAAAACAATTCGTGTCAATCATATCGGTACGGCAATTTTTAGAAGCATTTGGTTTATTATATTGTACTGCAATGTCTTGTAGGGGATGTGATCCACTGCAACCAGTGTTTGATATTTTTGCTCAATAGAATATGTTGTCAATTATGATAATGTTTTGTTGGAGTGATATTAATTCAAGATGTTTTGGTAAGGTGTAATTTACAATCCGAGTGGTACAACTGAATGAACCGGTTGGAAAATTGTACCGTTTGCAAACTTTTGTTTAATAAACCTTATTTTTCTAAAGCCTCTAAATTTACGTATACTTTGGTAGAATCATATAAAATATTGTTACTCTATCATTCAATTCAAATTAGTCATCTACAAGTTATTTCATAAAATACGCCAATTGGTACAAAGTACCTAAGTTTCTCCTATACTCGTACTAACACCTAAGAATTTAGATATACCCTCGTCCTCCTCCTACAACTCCAACAGCATTTTTAACATCTACATTTTTTTCTGAAAATGATCAGGAGCATCTGATTTCCAAAACCTACAATACCTTTTCGTTGTGGAAACAATCGTAACCTCGCGTCGGAGCCAAGTCAGTAAAATGATTTTTCGTGATGTACATCCTCGCCAGTTGGCTTGAGAAGAACAAATGCATCGATAAGTTCTGTTTCTTTTATTAAAACTGTCAGATACATAATGTGCAATATTGGATCACAAATCTGATGGAAAATGAGGTCCGTTCTATTTCCTAAATTGACCCTCTATGAGTTTATGTATTGTTCAATTTGTCTAAGTAAAAATACTTAAAAAATGCAGTTCCATGTTCGACCGATCGAAATACTTTTAGTTATCGGTGTTCACAACTAATGGCGGATGTTAAAATTACATTACTATGTATATCGTAAGTATACTTGACAAATAGGTAACAAATGATTCAACCTTTGCTTAGGTGGCTGTGTGATATGAAACTCATAAAAGCAAACATGGAACTATTAAAATTTAGATTGACCTATGTGTTTTGCTACATACTTGTATAATGTCCACAGTTAACCCTCTGATGAAAGCAGGATTATTATTTATTATCGAAGCAGGCAACTAGCACAGCCGACTGAATACCGCACCGTGTATAAAACCTTTATTGTTTTTACACTGAATCTCAACCCTTACACCCCCTTTTAGAAAATTACCATTTATCACTTATAATGTAAATGTACTCTTTCTTTCCCTCTTCTGATTCGTTGCTTTTGACACCCATAGTATTATAATTTATTTATGTTAATAAATTACAAGTGGACAGTATAAATAGTTGGTAATAGAAGTCTTTTGTTTAAACAGTCATTGTCTATGTTGTACACCGGAAAACGCATTTTTACCTCGGTCAGGCTCGTGTTTGTGTTGTCAATAAAGGTATGATTATAACTATATGGTGCAATATGGATATATGTACAACATATTGTACATCCGAGCTTCAAGCGTAAACATCAAGCTATTATTCGGAGCTATGTCCTCGGGATCGCTGTGGGCATTACTCTGTAACTAATTAATATGCCAACATATTTGGGAACAATCAGGAACTTCAATCCCTTTACAACGTCATGCAAAATTAATCACTTTATAATGTGAAAGCAGAAATCTGACATTTAGTTAATGTAGCACGTAAAATAGATCTGATTTCTCTGTTATGCTACGCTTTGTTCAGGGTAGAGTCTAGGTAAGATCAACTTATACTGACGAAATAATTCAAGGTTACTGAGGAAAATGACAAGAAAATCATTGAGATCAACATTCTGAACGTGAAAAAAATAATTTGAACTCATATTCTGTTAAGTTATAATATAGTCTTCCTACACAGATGGCATACACGTGATAGACAATAAATTCAGTTTACTGAAGAGTTCTGTTTTGCAGTACATCGCGGCTTTTCGAACGAGTTTATGGAAACATTCGGCAACAGTGTGAATTAAGATCATTAAAAAACGTCCCCCACTTCTGCATTTTCTTATGGTATTATAAAATATTAGAACAAACTCAGTGAAAGTACAGAAAACCATAAAACACATTATTTGTAAAATAATGCACCTGATAATAACCGAATTAATCACTCTCTCAATCACAAAATGTAAACCATTAATTGGTATGCATATTTCCTATCCTTGTTTTGTATTAGTGCAGTAGTAGACATTTTATTAAAAGTGGTTCACTTTCACAACATTGACTCTTATCCAAAGATTCAGTAGAAATTTATGGCAACTGTGCCAGACCAAAATATTGCAAAAAACCAAAATGTACTACATAAAATACAACTAATATTTTCAAGAACATTACAAAATTTCAGGACACAGTATCTACAAATCCCTGATGCAATACGTATTTTTATATTGTTATTTCGATCTGTCTTCGGCAAACGAGTGCCCGAGTGCTAATGGGATCAGTCAGATAACTCCAAACCCCTTCGATTACCATGAACAGTTCTCCATTTACAAATATCCTTATCTCCGATATCGGTTGACCCTGCAATATAACCTGTCAGCCGCAATCGATGGTCGCTAGGGATATGCAAACTGTTATTTCAAATTCCTCCATCCTGCTGTTATCTACAGTTACAACTCACATTCCGCACGGAGCGTTTCCAATCTCGAAACTCTCACAGAAAACTATTTGGCAGCGTTTACCCATCTAACTTTCGATTTGCTCTTGCTGAACGAATACGAGTATTTCTGGAACTTGCGATCACATAATTTGGTGAAGGCATTGCCTTTTTTGCTATATAGAAGCGATGTATATGATTTCATATATTTTTGAGAATAACAACTTGAGAGGTGGGAAAAATTGGCACTGGCGGGATTTGCATCTCCGCTATACCGTGACAGGAGACCTACCTATTGGTCCACAGCGCTAACAATCACCTTTCAAGATCAACTACGAGGAAAGTTCAACTCCATAACTGGCAAAGTCGAGCTTGGTTCCGACGAACTGTTGGCAAAAATGAAAACGAATAAATATAATATATTTTGGAAATCTATCCAGTGAAGGCGGAACTATGAGCGGCAAACTCCTTCTCAAGTTATCTGATAATTTTTTGTCGTAATCAATAATCCAGGCATTTTAATGCTTAACAGACGGTGTGCTGCTGATTAAGAAAAGGCATCCAAGCGCACATCCGATTCCGATGGACGGCAGAATCCTAGAAAGAAGCTACTAGTTTTCGCTTGTCGATGTTAAAGTCACCTACTACCTAATTTGGCACGGACACGTCTCGTTAATAGTAGCAGCTGCTGGAAAGAAGTTGAGATATCTTCCCAAGGATTGAAATTACTTCTCTCCTCATAACCTCTTCACTTTGCACAAGATTCAGCCTGGAGTCTATTCACATATCTGAGATGCCGCCGCTCCTACTATAGAGTAGAGCTGTACGACTGATTGATGATACTTTCCTAACAGTTGGTCTTAAGCCTATCCCATACCCACGATCGGTCGGTAATGCCGCCACGCTTTAGGCCTGGCAGACGAACGGCACGGGTATCGTGTATCTTGAAAGGTGAGGTTATAGTTTTTTTTGACATTGTTTTTCTACAAGATTTTAACTTAGCACTTAGTTGTACGTGTTGGCTAAACTTCATGAGACTTCAGTTATCAATGTTTGGCTCTGATGTGATGTAAAATCTGCTTCAGAGATGGCATTACTGGAGCTCTAAGCTGTAAGTTGTATGTGTTGATGATAATAAAAATAATTCTATTGCATTTTTGTCTCAAATACACTTAATTGAGATTCAAAGCTAGAAATTAGTTGCGCAGCACATTTTTTCTTATCCATTCTGGAAATTACATATACAAATTTGCTGAATTTCAAAAAGGAGTGAGATGAGAAATAATGATATTCACTATACAATATCGAATTACAAGCCATATAAATGGTACCAGTAATTACACACAACGCGGGCGCGGTGGTGATTTCCCGTAATTCTCCTCAGTTTTTCGTAATTTATAACTTTGAACATAACGTCTCTTCAGAAAGCACAACCTATAAATAACCCTTCGGACACAGCTAATAGATATGGCATCATATTCACTAACGATTTTCTCACGCAGCAAATATCACTGATTTTATACATATGCAGACCAATACACATAATCATCCAGATGCGATCTTGCTATTCAACCAACTTTCTTCTTAGAGATAAAATCTACAGACATGGACCACTCGGCCTCACAAAACATATGCAACCAGTAATGCGTGTAGTTTAGTTGAGTGATTCCTCCATAGATGGACGTTCATAACGGTCCTAGTGAGCAAATGACCGTTTGAGCCCTAAAAACTACCCAGTCTGCAAGATGACATCTTATAGGTTTTTTTGACGTTTTATAGGTTTTTTACATGATACCCGTGCCGGTCAGGCTTCCGCATTCGAACTTTGTCAAATTCCGTACATCGTAGGCAGTAACCTTAGTCAGTTCAAAAATCTGAGGAATCAAATATATCTCCCACTGTTTTAGTAGTCGTGTTACCTCGGTACTTAGGTTTGTACTTTCTCAGCTGCCTCAGTGTAAAAAATACGGCAGTAACTCTCAATTAATATAGTTAGAAGAAAAAATCTGGAATGAATACAAGATATATCTCAGCATCTTGCCGGCTACAGGCATATAATACTCACGCGTACTTTGTAAACGATAAATGAAACCCTGAATTCTCTTGAGGTCAAACGATATATTGATTCGTAAATGTACAAATAGGAATTACAACTTACTAAAAGCCTACGATGACGCTACTTTATGACGTTAACTTTACGCCACAGAGCACCCTATTCAGAACGGCACGGGTATCATGTAAAAAACCTATAAAACGTCGAAAACCTATAAGATGTCAACTTGCAGACTACGTAGATTTTAGGGTGCAAACAATTATTCCACGTTGGCTCACTAGGTTCGTTGTGATCGTCCATCTATGGAGGAATCACTCAACTAAACTATGTATTATTGGTTGCATAGTTTTGCGAGGCTGAGTGATCTGGGTCTGTAGTTTTTATTTCTGAGAAGAAAGTTGGTTGAATAGCAAGATCGCATCTTGATGATTATGTGAATTGGTCTGCATGTGTATAAAATCAGTGATATTTGCTGTGTGAGAAAATCATTACTGAATATGCCGAATATGCCGGGTTATTTATATGTTTTGCTTTCTGAAGAGCGGTTATCTTCAAAGTTATAAATTACGAAAAACTGAGGAGGATTACGGGAAATCATCACCGCGCCCGCGCTGTGTGTAATTACTATTAGCATGTATATGGCTTGTAATTCGACAGTGTACAGTGAATATAATTATTTCTTATCTCTTTCATTTTTGAAATTCAGCAAATTTCTATATGTAGTTTCCAGAATGTACAAGAAAAAGTGGATGCGCAACTAATTTCTAGCTTACAATCTCAATATTAAGTGTATTTGAGGGAATCCAATGAAGTCATCATCACATACAACTTACAGCATAGACCTTTTTTACATCACATCAAAGCCAAAGATTGATAACAAGCCTAAAGGCCACACGTACAACTAAGTGCTAAGTTCACATCTTGTAGAATAACTTACATAATGACAAAAAAAACGGCATAATGTCACTTTTTAAGATACGTGATACCCGTGCGGAAGGCCAGCGTAAAAAAATTGACCTGCGTTAGTGGCGCCATCTCATGTGAGGTGTATGTAACTATATCGTCCACAGTCATGAGCTATTGCTTCGGAACAATTGACCATCGTTTCCAAAATTGCAGTTGCACATCATCTTCGGAGTTATAATAAAAAACAGTGAGAAAATGCGATCATCAGTTTCCATCAACATTAAAATTAGTAATTCCTCAAAATCGCTTCCTTCGTTTTGGATGAGCCGTTCTGCATAGCAGATGATACAATCCACGCGTGAAGACTCTTCACTAGCAATAGCAAAACTCGACATTGAACTTTGTACACAAGCTGCACGAATGATGTAAATTCCAACAGCTATAACTCTAGCCCCTCATCACCATTTTGACCCATTTGATAATTTTGCTTTTTTTTTTTTTATATACTCCAACTACCACGAAGGCCTAAGGCCTAAGCACCCATCGGGTACCGTGGGGCTATGGGGGATACATGGGAAAGGGGGGACGCCACACGGACTCTGGCGAGGGAACGCGTGTGCATGCAACATGCACACATTCTGGCTCCGCCTACGAGAACCGCCGGGTGGTACCTCCACGTTCGACAGTCAGAGACCATCTACCACCTACGGACAATCACAACATCCATGGCCAAGAGAAACATTTCTCCTGGGACGGGACTCGAACCCGCACAGCGCACGGCGGCTGATCAGGAGACCGAAGAGTCTACTACTGCGGCCACCGCTGCTGCCTAAAACAAACACACAACATCCATGGCGAAGGCGAGATTCGAACTCGCGGCCCGGCCGGCCGGCTGATCAGTAGCACGACACTCTGACCCACGCGGCCAACCGAGGTCCCCAGTCCTCCAGCAATGAAGAGTTTGTCCTGTAATATTATTTCTTGCTCATCACATCTCAGGTAGTTTATTGCTCCATGCCATGCCATGCCAGTTTTGTTCGTATCGGCAAAACTGTTTAAGTTCACCAGGAAAAACCTGCTATTTGGAACATTTGCCGTTTCGCTGCTCTTGTTGCTGAACTACAAATAACACATTCTCGGACTTGATCCTCTCTACCATAGCACTGGATGGCTCAGCGTTGAACTCCCCAGCAGTAGATCATTTGACTGGTTCGTTAGCAGAGTTCGGTCGGATTTCTCGGCACATTCATTCCTCAATCCCGGTGTCGATACAAATACACTTCTCCTAAACAGCTTCATCCCTGGTTTTCGCACATCAAAATTTGTAAAAGATTAATGAAACCCTAGAATCTTCTGAAATACAACGATATATTGATTCCTAAATATAAAAATAGAGACTGCAACTTAATAAAAACCGTCTCAAAACCTACGATAACAAAATTGGTAACAGTAGTTTTATGATGCTGCTGTCTATAACGGCAGCTAAAATGATGTTGTATCTCTCCCCATGGCCTAGATGTGGGTCATTTCCAATTAGGTCATGTCCCAGTGACGACCCCAACCTAAAATTCTGACTTAGATTTGTGCTCAGCGAGAAAAAATACATGAGCAAAATGTAGTGGGACCCCGAGCACTCACCACTTCTTTATTTTGAGGACCTGTGGAATTTTCTCTAAATAAAATGTACAGGTTAGGTGCTACCTCACATGTGCTCCGAGCTGTCCAGTCTGGACGACATCTGGTTTCAAGACCTACAGTATCAAATTGTATTAAGCAGGAATGTCTATTCGATCAATCGTCCCTAATAATTCGAGCTAACCTCGCATTCTGAATCAACAAGGAATCAGTCATGAAGCAACATTTGTTTGGGCTCGAACTGGAGGCAACATCCCCGGACAGCAAAACGGAAGTCGGTCTCGGTAATTGGCACCAAATTAGGGCCAGTGCAACACTGGAAGGATTCGGTCGCATAAACTAATATTCGACGCCGACGGTTGGTGCCTGCATGCAACGGTGCACCGTACACTGCATAATCGGAAATTAGGTAGATGGGCCCGGAATGGGGAAGGGTTGGGCTCGCAGATAGAAAGGGTAGATAGGTTTCGCAAGAGGCAGTAGCGGACTTGCTTCCGACAGGTAAGCAGATATGTATGTGGAAAGTCTATTTTATAGTAGAAGGGAAACTTTTTACCAGTGCAACTTTTCCCAAATCTCGAACTAGTCTTCATATTTCATATCGATGCGCGAAATACGAGGGTGAGGGCTGCTCCTCATGCTTCTTCCCTGACCTTTTTGCAGATGCTTCGTTAATGTATATTGGTAACAGTAAAACAAGTGATCTTAATACAGGGACCGTCAGAAAGAACGCATGTTTTTTAAATCAGTCAAAATAAGTATGGGAAAAAATATTTAATTATATCAAATACTCAGAAATACATGCCATTTTATCAGTAAAACAAAATTTACGTTCTAAAGACTATGTCGGCCATATGGCGCCTTTGAGCCGAAATGCAGGAATCAAGCCTCTCCCGAAATGAGCCCATTGCGTCGCCCAGCATCCGTGCAGGAATTTGGGTTACTTTCTCCTGCAAATCGACGAGGGTCCGAGGCTTGCTTTGGTAAACTTTTGATTTCAGGTAGTCCCATAAAAAGAATCACACGACGACAGGCCCGGGGAGCGAGAAGGCCATGGAATATCGCCATGACGTGAAATGAGATGTCCTGAGAATTTTTGCCGAAGAAGTTCCATCGAAGTGAGAGCTGTGTGAGATGTTGCCCCGTCTTGTTGGAACCACACTGTTCTGAGACGGACACGTCGACGTCGAAGTTCCGAAAAAAAAAGTTGTTCAGCATGTGGAAGTAACGCTCTGAATTTACAGTAGTTGTTTCTCCATCATCCTCAAAATCATCACCTGGCCTACTGCACACCAGACTGTATGCAGGGGGTGCTTATGCAACTGTTGGGGGTTTACTGGAGCCCAATATCGACAATTTTGTTTATTGACATATCCATGTAAATGAAAATGTGCTTCATCACTCATAAACAACGTCATGTCATAGTTATCCAACTGTTCAATCATGAGCTGTGCAAAATTAACACGTTGTGCATAATCCCCTGACAACAGTTGTTGACAAACTTGGATTTTGTAAGGTTGGAACACTAAATCCTCCTTCAAGGTGCGACGTACAGGGACGCGTGGATCTAGGGAACTGGCACGCAAACGGACGGAACGATTCGGGATTTGCAGCGTGTCAACTCTCACTCTCTCTACGTTTTCGAGAGTTCTAACAGTACGGTTTGGCCCTGGCGGTTTTTTATTCATCACAGTACGTGTTTCGAATGCTTCCACCCATCTCAAAATGGTGTTACGGTCTGGTATTGTCCTACGAACACGAAAGTGAACGCGAAACTCACGTTGCGTTCGAACGACTCGCCATTTTGAAAGTACCGACGTACAGTGAACACACGATGGTCAACGTTCCAAACCATCTTGCCAACTGAAACGGCACTTTTCCCACTATCCGACACGCCCTTCCCCACCGACACGGCACCAGCCCACTCGATGTAGTACCCATTCGAAAAACACGCGTTATTTCTGACGGACCTTGTCGATTACGATAACATGGTATTAACTCTTGGTTATTACTTAAAACAAATTTTAAACGGTCACTGCTCAAGGGTCAGTCTGAACCTCCTATATAACAATATATATTTTTTAAACAATTAAGAATCTTGAAATAAAACATCATATTTAAGAAAAAGCAAATATTATGTATATTATGATACAACTTTATTTTTCTGAACAGTTTGGGTATACAATAATGGAGCAAGTGTAGCCATTGGTATTTTTTTAAAATATTGTTTTCAAAGTTGACAGGGTTTCATAGACCTACGAGTATTATCCAAGGGTTAAGTATATTTGTAAAACTGTGTGGAGTTTTGTGCTTTTTAGTGCATGTGTAACAAGAACTTTAATAGAAATGTGGAGTAGAAAGCCGTAATAAAATGTGAGCAAAGAAAGAATATAGACCCCACTCAAATCCGTCAAAATACGGTGGCGGCTGTTGGAAGGTTTCTTATGATTTAGTCAAATGATGGTGTTGAGATTTTAAGAGCGGAAAGACCTCTTGTGAAACCTGGTGACTGATCAAATTATTTAAAAGAAAGCATGAAATGATGTTATGACATTGACCTGTAGCATTATAAAAACTTATCAAGCCTCAAAATTGCTAGATCCTCTCAGAATCAGCTCGAGTAATGGCAGTGGAAATTATTAAGGGGCGTACTGCTCAATCAAGATGATGCTTCTTGCTGTAGCTGCTATCTACCGAGCGGGACTTGAATTGGTATTACTCACCGAATTCGTCAGACTTAGTCCCCAGCTATTTCACGATATCTCTAAAATTAAAATAACATTTACAAGAAAATAAATTTTCAGGCAAGCACCAGGTCATATCTGCCGTAGAGCAGTAGTTTTCAGCAGTTGGACAAAATTTTTGAAAATGACATGTTTGCTTTCAGTCTCATGTAACCGTAACCAGCTGCAATCAGCAGTGTTTCGTGCTTATGAGCAACTCATCAGTGCAGTATAGGTCTTAGATCTCGTTGTGGAGACGTAAAGACAACAAGTGGGTGTGATCATTTAGAAAACTCGAAACATTGTGCGCAAGCAGTTGGAAATCTGACGTTCGCAACCTACCAATGGTTTCGCCAAGCTTATTTTATTCATCATCCACGTGCGATGAAAACGATAGAGATGCCCTTACGCACTCTAGCTAGTACTGCTAAACGCTAAGCGCAGAGATGTCGCACCGCACTACTAAAGCCTTCTAAGGGAATATAGAAATATCCCAGATATTGCGCTGATGAGGCTTAAATCTAGACAGCTTCCACTCATCTCAGCAAGTCACTTGTATGAAGGCGATTTCGGCACTCAACAAAATTGAAGGAATTCTGGGAAACCGCAAGATCACCGTATGCTTCACTGATCGCTGAGCCTAACGACCATAGCCAACTACATCTATACCTTGTTGTCGTTGCATAATCACCTTCCAGGTATGGTGTTAGACCGACGTGAGTTAAAGACCCTTAATCGGATCATGGGTTTTGTGGTGACCCACCATATAAATGATTAGAGTCACCATCCTATGACTGGAGAACCTGGACAAACCGTAAAGCACATTGTTCGGCAGTGACCATTACCAACGTACCCAGATAATAACGGAGACTTCTAACATGCCACAGATGACCTATTAAACGTAGCAACGGTCTCAAAATAAAATTGTGAAGTATCACTTGCTCTTAACTTTACTGCTGTCATTGATTTTAATTATACAATTTACTGTTTGCCTTGTCTATCTGCCATTGTCGCTTTATTTAAATGTTCCTCATGTATTTTAATTGTTTGTAACGGATCGCGGAATATCATCCATGTAAGCCATAACCCAAATAAATACACTGATTAAACAAGTGCAGTGACGTAAATAGCGATTAAAAGTACAAAAATAAAATTGAATGTAGCTATATATTTCAAGTGGGTCTGGAGCGGAGCCTAGGAAACAACCGGCGTAAATACACTTAGAGGGGTACTTAAATCTTACTGAGTATGAAAGCCTATTTACCATACAAATCAAACTTTATACTATTTAAAAAATTGCATCGTTTCAGTTCCTTTTAATTATATCCATGGATATACTAAAGAATAAAAAGGATATTTGCGTTATTCGGCTTCCACAAAAACTGTCCAAGAATCGTTCTGTGTAATTGTTTATATTTTAGAGTCGAACTGCAATTGATTAGTGGTAGCTCAGAATAGTTACCTGTTGTTAGGGATATTTGGGCTGGCTTTATTGTAAGGCTGGTCTGAGTTGTCGCTTGCCTACCCCGCGGGCGTGCGCTGCTAGGACAATAAAAGGAAGAAAGATTAGTATCTTCTTCACAGACAGACCACGCAGATACGCCGCAACCCGCATACCGTCAGAACATATATACCCGCAACCGCATACAGTGAGACCACTTGTTTACGCAGCAAACACATATAGTCAGAAACCGCATATACGCAGCAAACGCTTAGAGTCATAACCGCTCCCACACCCGCAATCTTCACGCTCCTGCATCACCGCTACGCCAGGAATACGAACCAGAATTAGACAGAATACCGGATCAAAGGTAGGCGACAATCACATTTCATTCTTGAACCAGCCGCTATACAGTCCACTCGAATACTCTAACACCTGTAGAAACCTAGATGAATCAGTTTTTTCACAGAGGTAAACAAAAATGATGCATGAAGAGAAAATAATCATCATAATTGTAATCGCTTTTATTGTTATTTGCCAATTAGATGGTGACGATGAACATCGATAATAAAAATCCATTTCATGCGATCATTTTGCAAATTGGATTTATCTAATTATCGAGCTATTCACCCGAGAGCTAGAGTTCAAGGCGTATTTTCAACGTGGCAGCGCCAAAAGGTCTAAGTAACGGCCGAATTTTACATGAATTTGAGTTTTGTATACTAAGTGACATACAAATCCGAACACCCAGTTTAAATGGTTTTATTTTAATAAAATTTTGTATAAGTACTTAATGAAGCATAATAAGTAAATGATAAAAATTTCAAAATGATTGCACTGCTTTAAAGCCCTTTGACCTTTAATAATGTGTGGATGCACCCTGATGTGCTACGCATTCTCCAACGCGCCTAGGCATGCTTCTGATCAGGTGGTCAATGTCCTCCTGTGGTATCTCATTCCAGGCAACCACCAACTCCTCTCGAAGTGCTTCTAGAGTCTGAGGAGGACGCTGCAAATTGAGCAATCTCCTACCCATCATATCCCACACGTGCTCAATTGGGGATAAGTCGGGAGATCTTGGTGGCCATGGTAACAATGTGACATCATTATGTTGAAAGAAGTCTATTGTGACTCTTGCAACATGTGGTCGGGCATTATCTTGTTGGAAAGTTGGATCTGCCAGGGTGTCAAGATAGGGTAAAAGATGGGGTTCTAGAACTTCGTGGATATAACGCGCGTTCATGTTACCTCTGATGAAGATTAAAGGTGACCTGGAACCATAAGCTATAGCACCCCAAACCATAACTCCAACAGTGTGATGAACATGTCTTTCAACAAAAAACTGTGGATTCCTCCTTTCACCACGTCGCCTTCTAACCCTGGCACGACCATCGTGCATGCCTAAACAAAATCGAGAATCGTCACTAAAGACAATACTGTTCCATTCCTGATCCCAGAGTGACCGTTGTCTGCACCACTCAAGGCGATTACGTCGGTGTTCTCGAGTTAAAGGGAGGACCCAGTGTGGCCGGTATGAAAACAAGCCAAAACTTCTCATTCGTCGGTAAACACTTCGCATGCCAATAGGTCTTCGGTGTTCTGCAAACCATTCATTTGCAATGGACCTGGTAGTGGAGAAACGGTCCCTTAAGCCCAATAATCTTAGGCCGCGATCTTCACGGTCTGTTGTTCTACGGCGGCGTCCAGTGCCCCTTGCTCTTTGCGTACGGCCTTCTCGAAGCCATGCCTGACAACACCTAACCACAGTGTCAACACTTCTTTGCACTCTAACTGCAATTGCCCGAAAAGAAAGTCCAGCTTCCCGAAGTCCCACTATACGGCCCCTATCAAACTCACTAAGTTGACGAAATCGTACAGGTCTCCGTACTCTAGGCATCGTAACCGATCGTAAAGGATGTCAAGAACCAAAATCCGCCAACGTTCATTCTTTACTGCGGCTGAAATATTCATTTTTAGAGCGTTAGTGAATTAAAAAAAAGCAGTATAAAAACCGGAATGTCCAACTGATAAGGCTGAAAATTTGTTCACTTGTTATTTACAGTAAGATAAATACATTCACCAACTTTTATTAAAATAAAACCATTTAAAGTGGGTGTTCGGATTTATATGTCACTTAGTATATATGGGAGGACAACATGTCTAGAGAATTGCGGTGTTTAATTGTTGTCTAGAATTATTCACCTAAGATAATGTTCGACTATACCGGATGTTTCACTTAGGCAAGTTTTGAAATGTTCAATGGTACACCCTATATATTGACGCTATCATGTGTTCAGACTCTACGCTTTGTTTAAGCATTTCTTTTAACGTTTACTTCTCGCTCGGACTGGGAGGAACCATTGTACTCGCGAAAATCTTCTAAGATGGAATAATATGTTTGTTTGGGTGTTATCTAACATCTAATCATGAAAAACTATAACATTCATTTCAGTCTGTCTGTCTGTACGCTAATCCTATAACCGCCTATAACTTGAGAAGTACTGCTCGGGTTTTAATGGAATTTTTACACAATCGTTGTCGTGGCGCCGAAGAAAATGGTCTGAATCAAAAAAAATAACTATAACTCAGACTTCGCTTAAGAGGATCCTGATAATTTTTTTAAATAGACGTATACAATTTCGGGGTGGGGTTGTAGGTAGGTGGAGAAGGTACAGGGTGGTCCATAAGTCCTTTGAAATTTCAAATCTGAATAAAATTTAACGGGTGAGCGTGAGCGGCGCGGGCGAGGTGGGGGCAGTATCTTCAGTGTCTGGGAATTCAGTCGCCATGGAGTGTTTCACTGGAGCGGATCGTGCTTTTTGTGTGCGCGCGTTTTATCAAAATAATGATTCGGCAACCATTGCGCGGCGTAAATATCGAGATAACCACAATTTACACAATTTTACAAAGTGTCCAACAGCTCAAACGATTAAGAACGGGGTTGCTAAGTTCGAAGAGACTGGTTCGACGTTAGATAAACAGCGGTGGAAAGACCAAGGACAACTCGTATTGAAGAAAACATCAACATTGTGGCACAGTCTGTTCGTCAAAATCCTACCCAGTCTACTCGTAAGCGTTCCAGTGCACTAAACGTACCCAGAACATCTTTACAGCGGATTTTAATGAAAGATTTACGTCTGCACGCTTACAAAATTCAGTTAGTGCAGGAATTAAAAGATAATGACGCTATTCAGAGACTAAACTTTGCGAACGAAATGTTAAATCGATTTTCTTCGCTCAATAATGTGTTGTTCTCGGTCGAGGCTCACTTCCATTTAAACGGGCATGTAAATAAACAAAATTGCCGTTATTGGAGCCCCGAAAATCCAAGGCGTAAGCATCAGAAGCCCTTACACAGCCCTAAAGTTACAGTTTGGGCTGCTATGTCAGCGCATGGCATCGTAGGCCCTTATTTTTTTGAGGACGACAGAGGTCGCGCATTAACTGTTACTTCGGAGCGGTATGTAGCAATGATAAAAGAGTTTTTGACACCAGCGTTGCAGAATTTTCCAGGCTATAATACGCAGACCTGGTTTCAACAGGACGGAGCAACTGCCCACACCTCCAACACTTCTATGCCCGTCGTCTGTCAACTTTTTCCCAGCAAAGTAATTTCTCGAAGAGGAGACATTTCCTGGCCACCACGTAGTCCAGATTTGACCCCAATGGACTTCTTTTTATGGGGCTACCTCAAGAGTAAAGTGTACGACACCACTCCGCGATCAGTTGATGTCCTGAAAGAAAATATCCGAAGAGAAATGGCAAGCATTACAGTGTTGACTTGACGCGCAGTCATCGACAATTTTAGACGTCGTTTATATGAGTGCCGTGATCGTAATGGATTGCATTTAGACGATGTGATTTTTAAAACATAATTCCCATTCAATAAAGATGATAACAAAATATAATAATACTTCATAATGTAACTAGTTTGGTTTTATTCCTTTTTTTCCAGCTCAAAGGACTTATGGGCCACCCTGTATATCTCAATTTATGGATGTTAGCATATTTATACGCTCCCAACCTTGGTAATTGTACGCAACTATTACATATATGACAGATTTCCCCGTACATTAGCCTGTAAATGATATTTTAAGCGGACGGATCGTGTACCTTACGGCCGCATCTCATTCTGCTCTCGGCGGTGTGCCCGGTCCGCGTACGTGTTCTGGTGTTACTGCCGTGCCATAGCATAGTGTCTTATGCTGTGGCCGCGGTGCCAGGTTTGATCGGCTTAGGTATCTGAGAGACACGACATTTTCAGAAAGACTACAGGTACGGCACTAATTGTGTGAACCTTTTTGACCGACTTCTCAGATTGTCAAGTTTGTGCTGAACATAAACCTTTCTGATCCGATAACGGCGTTGTATAGAAAGTGCAGAGTCAACCTACTTGACGCTATTTTTTGGAGTGTCCAACTGATAGCTTCGACCTATAGCCATCCACAAGTAGTTATTTCCAAACAACCTGTCCAAATCAACCAAACTGACCTTCACGATTACTCCAGACCGGGACCGTCTCTGAACCTCACACAGAGCATACCTCAATCAAAAATTCATGAGAATTTGCGTGGCGACGCTTCGTTCTGTAAATTACTCTCTGCAGTGATTCCGGACACAAACTGCATGTAATAAAGAGAAGACTTTTATCACATGTTACAAACTGAAATGTTTACTGCGCAAGTTATGATTCATGTTGAGCGTTGCAGTTACTAGGTGCACTTTTGTCCTCTGGTCTTCTTCCACATATTGCAGATTATACAAACTGGCTCATATGTGACGGCACATGACGTAGCTCATGGTACGAGAAAGTACCTTCCAACAATCTTTGCTGCTTTATCGCTATTTGAATCCGGCTTTTTATCTTGTAAGATTCATACCAAAGAGTAGTTGTACCAAGAGAGGCTGGACTGTCTATGAAACCCACCAGTCGGCTCCATTTTTTACAAAAAAAAAAAAATATTGCGATCTATCTATAAACTGACTTTGGTTTGACGATTCGCTCATGAATGACATGGCACCTACCGAGGCGGTATTGCCAAACTGACAAATGTTTAAAAACTGATACATTTATGCTGATGTGAAGTACAGTTCTTTTCACGGTTTTTGGCGGTTACATCATAATGTCATATAAAATAAGTAAATACAGGGTGGCGCATCGAAAACGAAACAGACGCATTTACTGGCAGCTCAGATTTTTTTTGGAAAAACGCTCAGACCCGTCGATTTTGTTTTCTAGGGGGACAAAAGTTTGGCAAAAATTCACGTTAACACGTGCAGCCCCCTGGGCGGGGGTGACACCAACCCTAAAATCTTAAATGGAATGGGGGGTCAAGTGATACCTTATTTTAAAGGTATTACAATTCCCTTTATAATTAAAATTTAAAATACATGAGCTTCAGTTCAGTAGTTTCGAAGATTTATTGATTTAAAGCTTAAAGTAGACTTTAATAGCTACACCAGATTATTTTGTACTACTTTGAGAAGAAATTTGACTAAAAGAATTTACTTAATAAGTAAATGCTTTTCTTCTCTACGCCCATGGTTCGTTTATCATTTTGTTGTTGAAAATAGCTATTGGAGCGTTTTTTTTTTGTGGCAAAACAGCTATTTCTTGAAGTAAGATAAGGAAATATCTCGTACTTATTTTAAACAGGAATTTAGTACCTAGTTTGCGATTGATTTGACCAAACTTTGTTGCTAAAATAACTTGTAACGCTTTATTACATAAATTAACCATGGTATATTCCACAGCAGAAAGAGTTGAAATTATCGAAATATTTTTCGGAAATAATCAGTGCACTAATAGAACAGCAGAAATATTTAATGAGCGATGTGAGAACAGTAACGTGCATCGAAAATATGTTCTAGAACTTGTAGCTAAATTTCTGGAAACTGGGTCAGTCGCCAATAAAAAACGCGACATTGAAAATCCCATAAGGAACGAAGCAATAGAAGTGGGGGTTTTAGGGCAAGTTTATGTAGATCCTACGTTAAGTACCCACAAATTGGAGACTGTGTGTGGTGTTAGTCGACGTACTGTCCAACGGATTCTAAAGGCCCATAGTTTTTATCCGTATAAAATTCACCTGGTACAAGAACTTAATGAAGACGATTTTGATCGGCGATTACAATTTACGATGAACATTTTCTATTCAACACTTGCTTTTCCGACGAATGTTCCTTTTTCTTCAATGGCGTAGTAAATCGTCATAACTGCCTATATTGGTCCGATTCTAATCCCAGAATTTATCATGAGGTTCATACACAGCAGCCACAAAAATTAAATGTTTGGGCTGGTATTTTTGGCGATCATTTAGTTGGTCCTTTTTGCTTACCTGGAAATTTGACCGGTGAAATGTATTTGGAATTACTAGAAGATGCCATAGATCCTGCATTAACAGCCATAATTGAAAATCAGAATGATCGGCGGTACATTGCGAATAGGTTGATGTTGCAACAGGATGGTGCCCCACCACATTACGCATTACGAGTTCGACAATATTTAGATCAGACGTTTCCAGATCGATGGATTGGTAGAAGAGGTGCCATTGAATGCCCCCCAAGATGTGGGGTCATTTAAAAAGCAAAATCTATGCTACTCAGCCAACATCATTAGAAGACCTGCGACAAAGAATTGTGAATGAGTGCCTTCAAATTACTCCTCAAATAGTGCGAAATGTGCGGCAACGTTTTGAGCAAAATCCTTATTATTGCATGGAGAGTCATGGTGGCCATTTTCAACATTTACTTGCCCAACGGTTCATTCTTCATTATTAAATTACTTTGCTGCCAAATGTATTGATCTCCACTAATGATGATGTATTAGTTTTATTTAAGCTTTAAATCAATAAATCTTCAAAACTACTAAACTGAAGTACATTAATTTTATATCATTATAAAGGGAATTGAAAGACTTTTAAAATAAGGAATCACTCGACCCCCCTTTCCGTTTAAGATTTTGGGGCTGGTGCCACCCCCGCTTAGGGGGCTGCACGTGCTAACGTGATTTTTTGCCAAATTGTGTCCCCCTCGAAAACAAAATCGACGGGTCTGAGCGTTTAAAAAAAAATGAACTGCCAGTAAATGCGTCTGCTTCGTTTTCAATGCGCCACCCTGTATATTGACTGACTGCAATATGTGCGGAGCTTAACATTCTTATGGGAAATTACCCCGGAAATTGCATACAGCGCAAGCCGATCCTTAATGCCGCAACTGTGTAACAGAGAACATTGTTTTCATTCACTTTTTGAAAACCATCCAAAACATTCAAGACAGACTGTCGCCATTGTCGAAACACTTGATTTAATATTTTGTACTGTAAAATGTAGACATTGGATGAAAATTACATTTCGTAGATTAGAAATAGATGATCCCTACTACCAAATGAAAGTAATTTTGAACAAAATTTGATCTTTATGAATTCATCCAAAAGGTGGAAACATCGCATGTATCTATGGTGGTACGTGATTTGCAAGATGAGTGTGGACACCATGTATTTGGTTTGACCCTCCTATCTCTTTAATTTATTAACCTAGTCTGTCTTTATAGGAATACTTGAGAAACATGTGTATAGTTTAATATATGAGATACAATATGTGCAATTATATTTGGAGTGATTTTGCACGCGACACAAAATAAGCTAAATCTGGTATCAGTATATGGGCGATCTGATGAACAGGAAGTGTAAATGTTGACATACAAATGGATGCTGGAAGCATGTATGGCGATTGGACATCGTCATCATCATAGTTTAAACACTGGTAGGGGATATCATTTCCGTCTTTGGCAATATATTATCAAATGTCAATACACTGTTCCAGGGACAGGCTAATAGGTTTTAGAGAGATTCAACACAGGCTGGAAACGGTGAAATCGTGAGATATTGCGTAGGACATATTTTTAAATTACCGAGTATAGCAACATAACCGTAGTTTGAATGGGAAAAAATACTGAGACTTCAAGTGGTCATTCCTCAGGTGGTACTAAAAAAACGAGCAATGCCACTTTTCCAAAATTAGGTTATTCTAAACACTCATAATAACTCTTTAGGTGTTTTCATTAGACTTTATTGACTTATTGACACTTACAAGGGGGGGGGGGGGCGGGGCGGAGGATAGGGTGCGCAACATGAGTAAATTTACAGTGCTTCTCGAATAGTCGCTCTTATTTTTGAACGGTTTAAGGTAACAAACTGAAATTTGATGTATTTTAGGGCAAAATTTGAAAATTTTCAGATCGCAGATGGGCGCCGCCCTGGAGCCTTCTTTTTTTTTAGATGGAATGGGGGTCACGTGACACTTCAGTTTGAACCTCGTTACGTACACTTTATATAATAAAATATAAATTCGCTATCTGTCAAAATGGCGGATTCACGGACTGACAAAGTTGTAATTTATCATTGAATCGTTTACAACTCTACAACCAATCATCAGAAAGCTGCAGAATGCTACAACTATATTTTTTGCTATGGTGATATCTGAATGTGCAATAAATATGAGACATTCGTGTTTAAAAACAATTCAGAAATGTGATTTTTTTCTAAATATAGTTCCATATTTTATTACATATTCGAATAGACTCTTCCAACATAAGATTTATATAATATACTATAATGCTCAAGTCTGTCAGCCTGACAGTCCGCCATTTTGATAGGTAGCGATTTTATATTCTAAGGTTGTAAAGTGCGCATGAGGGGCTTCAAAATGAGGTATCGAGTAGTTGCCCTTCCACCTGTCACTTTTACGCTAGAACGTAGTATTTAAGCAAGCATTTCGTCACCCCGAATTTCAACTTAATTTGCCTTTATTTATAATGGTATGAGCTGTCGACTGAAGATAATAAAAATTCGATGTGACTCACGGTTTTATTTTAATCCGATCAATTCCCAAGCTTGCTAAGAGTGCTGTGATGACTGGTATCTGGTACCTGACTAATTATTTTTTAGATGTTAGTAAATTATACGTAGCGTTATCGTATTTGTTTACGTCAGAATCATTTGACTATAATTATATTTTTTTACTTATTTTATGATCCCTAAAGATGAAAAAAGGAAAGTATTTTCTGTTTCACCGTTCTTTTTTTTACCGATAATTTCTTCATCAAGGGAAAATGAATCAGCTATATTCATTCAGGATATACTGCCACCCGATTCTCATTAAAGGAAAAGCAAAACGCTCAATCCTAAAACACTGTCATCGATGACGTGAAAACTTACAACACCAGTATCTTGGTAAGTTGATATTCTATGTTATTTGAGGATATAGTTCCCACCACTGTTTTCTGCGCCCTGCATTTTTTAAATTGGTTACAGTGCAAAAAAAAGAGTTTCATATACTATATTATGTAGATGTTTTCTCAATAACACGCAGTTACTTTCATAATTATTATTGTTGTAACTATAATTATAAAATGTATGCTTTCTACTATAAATATGCGGTATTCCTCGCTTTTACGTAATTTACTAGTGAGACCTCTGCAAGTTAAATTCTTATTACGTAAATCAAGAAACATATACCGTTGCAATACGATATTGACGAATAAGATCTTTATTGTTTGCGTTTCTTTTCCTTTGCATCAGCACTATTTGAATGCTAATACGCATATGAAGTTGCAAATGAACGCTCAGTAGACAAGTGGGAATTTCCAGGTATTATTCAATTCTTGTAGAATGTTCATGACTTAGGGTCCCATATGCCAGGTTGTTCAAAGCGTTTTTGGAATCTCAAGGCGGAACCCTATTACTGTCACGTACGGAATGTCAAGTTCATATATTGGGGGAGTACCTTCACTTTGATTGTTATTTCCTGTGTTTACCCAATCGCGTTGTCAAACATTTTGATCCATGCATAATGCATGATTTAAAAACATACCTATGCAATCCTAAACAATGCCTTGGTCTAATCTGTATCTGTATAAGTAAATCAAAGAGATCAGTTTCCTAAACGAATTCCCGAAATAAGAAAGACAACAACGTGAAATGCGCCAACACTGTGTGGACATGTGCCTTGCTTCTATTCCGCTTCACCTGCGTAGAGAATGAATTGTTGCCAAACCACAGCTTCTCAAACCTCAAATTATATTAGCCCGAAATTTTTATTTTCCAAACAGAATCGTATTTAACACGTTCGCTGCCTACTCAGACTGGATTAACTGTTCCCAATAATAGCCAAATATTTTTTGTCACCAATCAGACTAATATTGGTATATGTAATCATTTTTAGTTATTTATATTGGTATCGAATTTAAAAAAGGTGTATATTGGTAGAGAGAAAAAAATGTCCTTGATCGGAGCCGGTGGCATGCAAACCAGGATTATTCGTATCAATGCATACGGAAACCGATGACTACGATCGGAGCCGTCGGCACATGGCGAAGTTCACCGATTGGCTCCGATCAGTCATCCGCAGCGAATGTGTTAAAGTTACTAATGCTCGAAAAGCAATCATCCAGTGATTACAACCATGCCCTGTCCTCATCTAGGCAGTGTTCTCCGTTTTCCACTGTAGGCCGCTCACAAATCCAGAAACACCCTGTACGTGTTCGTATATGACGCACAATCAAACAACTAGTTCTATATGTATGCAAGCAGCTAGCGCTATATTTGAAATACGATGATATATAACATTATATTTGCCAAGCTGCTGCAGCTATGGAAACTGATACATGCTGAAACGGCACGCCTGTATCCCCATATGGTGGTCCTCCTCACACATTGTTCATTAGCGCGAGTACACAAAACCCTTCGCGGTTCACTGTACGCGATATTGCTGTCGCTGTGATGCTGCAATCATATCTTTTGTTGGAACAGGGCGGGAGATAAATCACAATTTGCTACGTTTCGAGGGACCTATCTAGTATAGCAAACGGAAGGACATAATGGACGTCCAACACGCCTGTTGCTATATGAATGGTGTTGATTGAGCATATACAGTGTATCTGAATTTGGAGTCATATTAGAGTGTTTAACAAAAATAACGAATCGTTAAGCCCCCGTTACGTAATTTTTGACAGCGACAGTAAATGATGAAAGAGTTTTTCTGACCACTAAAGGGAACCAAGCAATTTGACAGTCCTGACTACCTGTTTGTCGATTTTCGCGTGAAGTTAACTCCAGAATTCCAAAACCTTTAGAAATTTTATCAAAGAAAAGTTTCGATAATATGTCTCCAAACTGGATAATAAATAAATGGCCTTAGAATCATAGAACCACAGAAGGACAAGGGACCAGAAAATCAGCAGAACTGCACTAAAAGGCTACCTTGCCACATTACATATATGACCAAAATCAGGACAAATCAATTAATTTGGAACACTACCTATTTCTTGCATTTATTTTTATCTGTGATCTAAAACTCATATTTCTTATTTTAGCCAATATGTTTATAAAAAAAACTAGTAACATTCATTCGACCGTAGACGGCCAACCATGTAGGTACAGCTATTTTGTGCTATTCTGCAACTCTTCAGCATAGTGTAAGCTTGATCTCGGTAGACAATGAACGAAAGCTGAGCAACTCTGTTCAGAGTATGAGGTCTATAGAAAAAGTGCCATCTATCACCAGAATCGACCACTTGGAAAGTTATATGTTGGAACTGTATGCCAGTTCGCACTGCCAAGCAGACCACGAAACAGCTGTCCATGATTGGCCATCTGTGGTCGGACGAACGAAAGCTATATTTCTAGTTTGTTTAATGGCAAAAACACCGTATCTACCATAGGACCAGAATTGGAGGCATCTAGCGACCACAGTGGGGACCTGGCTGACAATCAGAACTGGCATACAGTTCCAACAAACTGTTTTCACTTTTATTATAGTTTTTTTCCACCCAATAGTTCTACGTTGAGTGGTTGTCGACATACAGCCGGCGTCCTTTATTAATGGCCCAACAAAAAGTAATAGCTAAGGCGAAAAGTTGGCACCACCAGGTGGATCGCTAAGGCGGTGCCAGAATGTGGGTATGTTTCATGCACACGTGTTCCCTCGCTGGGGTCCGTGTGGCGTCCCCTCTTTCCCCTGTATCCCTCTTAGACATTCGTGGTGGTTTGGAGTATAAAAAAACTTCTTTAATTCAGAGACAATTTGTAAAAACTTGAAAATTCTAAAACCCACTGCAATCCTATCTGCAGGAAGCATTTCTATTTTTACGTTACGATTACGCTAGTGCGTGTATGAAAATTGTAATAACTGGTAACATAAGAGTCACAGAATTATAAATTTGGTGTCTTTTGAACGATAACATGTTGTACTAGCGATTATTTAAAAATATGTATTGATACTAACCGTCAAACATACTTAAAAACAGACAAAAACAGAAAATAAATATGCAAGAAAATTGATTATTTTGTGCATTTCCGCACACCATTCAAAAACTAGTTTGTAAAGTTGTACTTTTTTGTGCTAATTCTACAGCTAGCTATGTTATCTAGAAAATGACACCAAATTTCTTCTACGTTAAGTAATAAATGCTATCTAACATGTGTCAAAGTATACATACACATGACAAATCAAAGTTTCTTATAAATAGTTTGGGCATGTTTAATGTTACAGAAGCTTTTCAAAATGCCCTCCATTATTGGTTATGCACATTGTAGTTCTTAAAACAATGTGTCGTGTTGAGCAGCCGGTCATATCTGTGTCAGCTCTAATTTCGTTCACAGCGGTATGGATCCTTTCCACACATGACAGTAGACTTTTTGCTTCATTGTGTCTCAGAAAAAATAATCTAGGGGCGTTAAATCGGGTGATCGGGGCGGCCAAGCGACAGTGCCTCCACGTCCTATCCATGGAGAATGTTGCCTATCCAAATGTTCTAGCGCAAAAGAGTGTGGGAGCTCCAACCATATGTTGCCGCGGTTGATAAGTGGCGTAGATCTGAAAACCTGGTACTCAAGAAGTCCAAAAATCCCTGGCCATCTAACCTTGGAGGTAGCTCAACTGGGCCGACTAAAACTCCGTCGATCATTCGGGCCCACATGTTTACATCAAATTCCTGTTGGAAAGTGCTCAGTCGAACTGCGTGAGCGGTTTCCGAAGACCACAAGTGGTCGTTTCTATGGTTTGTGATCCCCTGCCTTGTAAATTTTGCTTCGTCCGTCCATTGAACTATTTATAAGAAACTTTGATTTGCCATTTTTATGTATACTTTGACCCATGTTAGATAGCATTTAGTACTTAACGTAGAAGATAACAAATTTGATGTCATTTTGTAGATACCATAGCTGTAGAATTAGCACAAAAAAGTACAACTTCACAATCTAGTTTTTGAATGGTGTGCGGAAATGCACAAAATATTCAATTTTCTTGCATATTTTTTCAGGTTTTGTCTGTTTTTAAGTATGTTTGACGGTTAGTATCAATACAAGTTTTTCAACAATAGCTAGAACAACATGCTGTTGTTCAATTGATACCAAATTTATCGTTCTGTGACACTTATGTACTCAGTTATTACAATTTTCATACATGCACTAGCGTAATCGTAATGTAAAAATAAAAATGGATGCCATTTCAAGAGGGGTGAGGTAGGAGATTGAAGGGGGGGGTGGATTTGTCGATACAAATACCTGAAAAATACCCCCCTTAAATATCGGTATGTCGTGACCAAACACATTGTACGTAAGGACAATTTTCATCGTCTACGTAATAATTGAAGTCATGTATAACCAACCCGTCTAAATGAAGACACTACAATCAGAAACGGTTTTCTATTATCTACTCCAGAATCTAGATACCATTCTTGGCTGATTGAGCTATCTGCGTCGCAATTGCAAAAAAACGGTTGATAGGAAATAAAATCCGTGGATACTCCTGACAAACTCTGTATAATGTATGTGCAAACTGAAATATCGAAATAATTGCCCTGTTAAAGCCAGGATATCACTGACTGATGGATAACGCATTTTACATTTTGCATTAGGTCAATTAAGTTAAATGTTGCGATACAAATGATTATTTATTTATGCCACCGGACGCACAAAAATTGTTGGTTTTTCTACTTCAGCTATCGCAACTTTTACTATAATTGCATTATTACGTTACAATAACTTATGAGAGTAACTCTATTATGTTGTTTACTTTTTTATTATTATTTAAACTACGTCAACCTAATCATGTTAGCTCTTCCCATAGGGCGCTGGGTTAAGTATCGGCTAAGTTTGGTTAAAGTTAGCTTAGCTTAGTGTGACGAACGCCACATACCAATGGTTAGCCGTACTCATTTTCGTCCTCATACCATACGATGAAGATGATGAAGGACCCTTACGTCTTCTGGGTCATAACCGCTCAACGTTTTGCGCTATGCACATAAAATGTCGCACCACCAATTCACGATCGACCCGTCAACAGCCAGAATACTACGTATTCCCAGAACAAACCACCGTTTTCGAGATGTTCAACCTTAAAAATGAAAGTAAAATGAGATTTTAAAAACCCTGCTCTCGTCCATTCAACCTACAGAGGGCCAAGCCTGTACAGCGCTGTTTCATGTTTAATGGCAATTATTAGCACCTTTTAGGTAGTAGAACAGTAGCAGAGCCAAAGTATCCTCCATCAGAGGTATAAGGTCTATCGAAATATGAGGGCACAAAGTGCCATCTATTACCAGAATCGAACAATGCGAGAGTGAACAGCAGCAGTCCAATGACAAGTATTTCAGTTCGCGTCATCTCTAGGACTGTTTGATGCCGTCGATTCTGGCGATATAATGGATGAAGGTCTACTCTACTCTATATTTAAAAATGAAATGTCCAAAGAGTCATGACAAACGCCAGAAATCGGTTTAGTCAGTGTATGGAGAATGGGGGACGTCACCTATCTAATTTGATCTTCAAAATCATGTAAAGCAAAACTTTACGCATGTGCAGACCATCTGAAGGTTGTTGCTATGCGCATACGAGCGGCGCGGAAGAGAAATGTGCTAACAACGTTCGTCCAATGCGTGTATTGGCAAAATGGAGTCGGATGTACTGTTATTGTCTAGCCTTAAGAGTGGTTATCGGTTTTCGCGGAACACTTCGCAAGATTACTGGGGTTGATGTATTGCAGTCCAAACTGTCGCGAGCTTATCAAGTCTTGTAAGGTATATCATTAAAAATACTTAATTTCTTTCAAAAAAGCGTCATCTGTGGCTATATGGGATGGCTGTTTAAGATATGGAAACTTAGGCATGTTAAATTATCATAGTACAATCTTCAGAACTAATACCTACTAAACAGATTCAGGAACACTGATACCGGACAAAAAACTAACGAAACTAAAGAAAGTATGCTCGTGAGCTTACAAAAACGTTCGCGTACACAAGCGTATTCCATATACAAAAATGAGCGATCCAAGTTGCATACATCTCTTACATTTTCTGGCCTCCAAAAAACCGAATTGCAACGTTATATTAGTGCGAAAGATCGTCTAGCAAACACGTGTGTCATAGAGATGTATGTATGAAGATGTTTTACTGTGACCCGCCACCGTTTGCATACATACGTTTATATTTACTTTGCTTCTTGAATTCGCCTAATGAATCACCCCAGGATGTTTGACAGGTTACACCCTGTAAACACTTGAAAAACTCTTGATTAATTTATTACACAGCTCCACAAAACAAATAGAGGTCGAGATCCGACACACCATGATATTCCTATGCATTTTTCAACGCTGAAACCGTAATTTACGTAAGAAACATATAATGTCAAAAAAATCTATAAAATGTCAGCTTGTGCACTAGATACCCGCCAGTGTGCCGCTAGTTCATTCCGCGCCTACTTCAAGTGAGCATGAAGTGAATGTCATCTAGTTCAAAGGTTACATTTTATAGGAAACCATAAAGAATGTCAAAAAACCTAAATAACGTCATAAAAAAATCGATATAATAATGTCACTTTTCAAGTTGCGTAATACTGGTACGATATTAGAAAAGCTCCCAGGCGTCTAGAATTCATCCCCAAGCCCAAAAACTACCCCTGGAGGTACCACCCAACTAGCAAAGTAGTGGTATAAGCTTTTGGTAAAAGAACCGTTCAGCCATAAAAGCTCTCTATTGTTGTTGCCTGAACACCAAAATGCTGGCTTAATGTTGTGTGGAATGCAAATTTGCTTTCTGCAACATAATATTTGCTCTAAAATGAGGTGTTTAAAATATTCTTATAGCATAGTTATACAACACCTTATAGGGCAAATTTTTAACTGTCGCATAAACGTTTATACAACTATTTTATATGGCATATTTGCAAGTTAGTCAAAATGGTTGTATTGTGGCACCCATGCTAACGTTTATAAAACAAACCCGAGCCTTGTTGCTTTGCTGTGCAATTTACTACATTAGCCAACAAATTGCTCCCAACGGAAGCACTTATATAACATATGCTAAATATGTTGGTAAACAACTTCACCATAACCTAACTTTCTGCTGTCATATTTTTGTTGAAATGCCATAACCAATGTTTTAAGACAAACAACGCATGCATATCGGTTCAAAAGGTTTTATCAACTGTTCAAACAGAAGATATAGATCTGGTACAAATTCTGGGTAAATCATTTGACTCTGTCGGTATTTCATTTCAGACATTTGTCAAATTGTTGTATAACAACTGCAGACATCACCAAAATATTCTAATAAACCAAAAACGACATGGACGATGTCGTGATTATTCATAACCGCCCGCCATATGGGGTAAAAATAATAACCTAAAGACAACATGGACGATGCCATGATTGTACACAACCACCCGCCATATTGGGCAAACATTTATTCCTCTATTTAATATTAAATAATTATGTTTCAGTTCGAAATTACAGATATAAAGTGATAAACATTAGTGTAATTGTGTCTAAATATAGGATTTGAGGAAGATTTAACTCAGATAAGTTCAGTTTTCCATCTTAAAAATCTAGACATACTTTTGACCATTGTCAAAATATGAATCAAATACGAAGCCCGTAGAAATTCGGTAACTAATTTGCACGATAATCACAATAAAATTTGCTGCGCAAGTAATTCAATAGCCCTATAACAAAGTGTAGAAGTTTATCATATACCTGTGTATGAAATTCACAATGGCCGATATGTAAGTAAACAAGATGACTGTAATGTGTTAGTTATATATTCTTCACTTCGTCTATACAATACATAGGAAATAGTTTGGTTGCAATAAAGTAGAACACGTAAGAGAATAGTTGTATAGTTGACAAAAACTGAATCTTGCACTGACGCAAATGTCCTATAGCGGCTGCAAGAGGCTTACACTTTTATTTTATAACTGTTACCTGCAGCCCTTATACAACCACTTAAATGACTGAAGTGTCCTATTAGGTGTGCCCATTCCGCTTGTATAGCTGTTCCAAGAGGGTTTTGCTAATGTTCTTACAGTATACAATGCTGTTTAAGGAATACTGTATAATCATTCTTGCAACTCTAATAGGAGTGATAATTGTTAGTTGGGCATGCTCCAGCATCTGGCATCCAAAACTCAACTGTCACCCTTCTAGGGGTAGTTTCTAGGTCTGGGGGTAACTCTAGGGGAATGAAGGTCTTTTCGACCATAAATTCGGAATCAGCGCCGAAACTCAAATACCACGCCTCTAAGGGTGGTGAATTCTGGATATCTAGTAATTTTTCGGATCCAAGATTCGGATTCAAAGTTGAAAATGCACAAGAATGTCATGGACTGCCTCACGGATCCCAACCTTTATTTTTTTGTGAGGTGTTATGATTAATTAAAATTACATTGCGTAAAAAAGAACGATGGTGCAGAAAACGTTTTAGTACTGACTGGAGAAGCCGCCATTATTGACAACACAACCTATCGAGAGGTAGCTTTTCTCTCCCTTGGTAAATAATAATAGAAAATACATAAAAACACCTAAGCAAATAATTTGTGTCTGTTTGACAATGACATTTTAGATTTCGAAAAATTTTAATGCCAGTGAGAACTGAGCAGAAGGAAAACACCGCCATACAAGGACAGCATACTACTCCCCTATTCCTTTTCAAAGCGGTGATGGACCAGACTAAACTGTCCAAGTCTGATTATTGTCTAGAGAAACTAGATATTTAGTAATTGAGGAGATATGCAAATCTAATAAAATCGAATACAGTGACAATGTTATGGAAAAAATTCTATACATACCTAACTTAAGAAGGTCATCATTGCGGTGCAAGATATTAAAGAGCTCGACCAATAATCACTCCCCAACTTAGGTGTGTGATGTACTGTTATTGAGCTTGATAGTTAACCTCGGTGCGGCGACTAAATCCCAGCCATTTGAAAAATAATGTCCATTTAAATAGGGAGCTTTCGCAATCACAAATGCCGCATACGTAAACGTTAAGGCTCATGTTTTTTAACAGTTGAGTGAATAGTTTACATGAGGTAAATAAAGACGGTCCAAATGCGATCATTCGTGGAAGTCCACTTGATTTTACGCAAGTCTTACCACTCATCAAGCAGACGAATGGAAACAATCCATGCCAACTTGACTATATCATATTGTAATTTTCAAGTTTGTCACCGCAGAGCATATTAACGCAGTTTTTGTTTGCTATATATAGCACATTTTACTTATACATCTGATGAAATTATGTTCAGTTTACAACATTCCAAATTAAATAGGGAAATAACAATTTTCATACTTCCACACGTACAAGCGTAAGTAAGTACATTATGTACCTAGTTTGAGAAGTAAGCCATTATTTTTTTTTATTTAAATCCTCATGAGAGTAACACCTGGGGGTAAATATGAGTATAAGAGGAGTATATGGCCCCTTCAACCGAGGTATGTGGTAAAGAATTTTTCTATATCTCTCTATACTGTGCCACCATATTCAACTCAATTATTTCTAAATATCATAACACGAAATGTATATTGTAATATATTTCAGTCAAAGAAAACGTGTAGTCGCCATGGCCATCATTATGAACGCTCCGTGACAATGATCAGGAAATATGTCAAATGCTACAATAACGGCTAGAAGGATATGCGAAGAATAAGAAAAACGGAGAAAACGGATATAGTGTAATTAAATCAAATCGGTCAAACTACGTCCAAACAAATGAAATTCATTTAACAGCGAAAAACTACGAACATTCCGATTGCCATAAAAATTAATTAACAAACTAACCTCAGAAAGTCGAGCTGTCTGGTGTTAAATTGATGAGTGTCCCGTATGTCAATGACAATACATAATTTCGATAACTATCAGGAATATATTTATTACCCTTTGGTTGTCTTTCAATGGATAATGCCAGATTTTAATTAAGATACAGGTTAGAATGGATGGTGCTTTTTACTGCACTATTCGTTACGGTTATGGACGACTAAATGTGTGTGTAGGAATCTAACAGCATAGCCATTAGTCATTTAAATAAAAAATAATTAGGCTGTTCTCACCTTGTTACATTATACAAATTGGAAGACTTGTAAGACTTTATACAGAGTATTATAAATGTGATTTCGGATCATAATTATTGTCGCAAAATAGACGACAATCTTTGCCGAAAATCAAAAAGCAGTATCATGTGAAATTTTATACTGGGCAAAAACATGTTTACTGCCGTTTTTCGTAGTTTGTATAATCTACTTATATAATTCTTAAAAAAAAACGGAATACCTAATGCAGAATTTTATTTTATTTTAATAAAATTTATTCATATTCAAATTCACATAAATCCCATCAAGTACATCTTTTCAACATTATGTTCAATTTAATAATTATGTAATTACATTTACTGAAATAATTATAAAAATAAACTGTTTTCTTATATTTTAAGTTGATCGAAAACGATTTTTCAAAATTATTCTTTCAGGGCAAAGATAATTATTTAAAACTGTTATAAATACTTGTTCACAAGTAAAAGAATTATTACATAAAAACTAAATAAGGGTAAAAAGGCAGCACTTGTAATACGCAGAAAGTACAAGTAGGATAGTTTGGAAACTACTACTTTTGACTTTGATATGTTGATTCACTACTTTTATGATTAGGAAATGTAATTAATATGAAATATTTATCAATGTGAAAAAATAACTATTTTTGTTGCATAAATTGATCGCTGATATAATTTGTAATTGTAATCATAAAAGAAAGGCATTGGCGTCAAAAATTTAAAAAAGGCAGTAAGAAAACCATACTATACTGTCTTTTACATACGTACAGATACAGAGAGTGCTTTCAGTTCAAGATTTCTAAGGTTTCCAGCTTTCTCGTGTAGGGTTATTATGAATTTTTAGGTTACTACTGGATTTTGATAAATTCCATTAAAAATAAATAATCTCTTATAAATTCAGAGCATCTAAAAACTGATGATGTCACCGTTTACTTCCCGACATATATTTGTAAAGGGTTTTGATCATCAGGGATTTGAAGTCTCCCATCTTACCTAAACCGCAAGTTTATTGACTCAGTGGTCGTGTTTCTGCTGACGCTACATAAATACCATTTGAATGGAGTTCGGATAAAATTGGCCGAATTACTTCTGCTGGCTGCTTTTTTAGATTTTACTATCACTCTTAAGAACAATTAAAATAAATTCGACAGTCAAGGATAGTCTGAATGGTTTTTTACTTGCCACGACTACTTGCGAGGAAGTAATGTAATCGTGAAAAAATTTGAAAATAAGATATGTTTTTTGGATGTTATATGAGATGTACATCTCGAAAAACCATGCTACTCATTTCCATCTAACAGTGTGTCCACTAATCCTTGGCCCGTCTATAACTTGGAGAGTAGAGTATATTATTATATAAAGGCACTTCCAGACCCGATAACTCTACGTACCCCTTTGATATATTTCACGCGTCATATATTGCCCTTAAAACTTAGAACGACAGAAAAATATTTTCGACAAGCGTCTCTGCATCTGCTGACTTATTCGTCCGACGCCGGCGTGCCGGTTTTTGTATGTGTCTTGCATGATTGGTGCTCAGATATTAGGGCGAGGCAACGCGACGTTGCCAGATTAACTATTGGGTAGGTTATACATGTTCGTGACTAACTGTTTTTTTAAAGGGTCTAACTTGAAGCTGTTGCTTTCGCTCATTCAACCAAAGACAGCCAACTACAGACAGCTGTTATGGTGCTGTTTTGCAACTCATCAGAAGGTCTAGGTTTGGTCTCTGGGACAGCAAACGAATATATTGAAGGATATAAAGTCTATTACGCTGTCTTGATTTGATAGGGTGTAATTTGTGCTTACTTGGGAAGTGTAGAGTCAACCTACACGACGCCATTTTTTTATATAGCTTTCGCTGACCGTTCACCAAATAAGATAACCATGCTTGACATATTTCAATCACTTATCATTTCACATATCTATATAAATACGGTGTCTGTTACCACTGGAATTTTCCTATACGTTTGCTGCCGTGCTCCAGAGACAGAATGAAAATGCAGTTCTCTCTGCATACTGCTTCTCCACTGGATGAAATAAAAACCGCGCATACAGATAACATGAGAGGAATGTAACATAAACTAGGATATTTTTGTATACACACGCACGATGGCGTAAGACTTTTACTTCTTCGTCTACGCTTACAAACCAGCTATAGGCTAAGGCTTTTATAAATTAAAAGATACACATCTCTACCTTATTAGATTTATTAAATCTCTCACCTGTAAGGCATACACTGAAACCTCACTTATTAATGGCATTGGTGCAGCAATATTTGCTTCGAATAATGAGAGGTCGACAGTGTATAAACGTGCAACTTATAAATGCTGCCGTTAAAGCCTTGTTAGGAATTATTAGTATGGTCCTTACAAGTTGCGGGACATGCAACATTACCAAAGTTTTCTTTATCTATCAAATATGCGATTTTAATAGAAATATGTGATGTGATAACAGCGCCACCTGCCGCCAAGTGTAGGGCAGTGTAGAGGCAAGTGATGAATGAGACTAGAGAATTTAAACTTATTAGAGAATACAAGTACAAAAAGTTGCATCCAGATCGAGATCATAGAATGTTATAACTTCGTTGCATATTCCAATAGACCCCTCCAAAAAATACTGATATAAATTATACATACAGATTGTGTGTTCAATGAGTACTTAGTGCGAAAATTAAGCGTTCCATTGAGCTAAAACTTAATGGTGTAATAATAAAAGATCCCCAAAAAACTGCTGATGCCTTTCAGGAAAGGTTTGATATCTCTCCACAATCCCATGGCAGTCTTGATATTTCTGAAGCGACGTACGATTCCCACTTTAGTTTTGCTTCCTGTTAACAATAGAGAAATTACACTAACTTTGGCGAGTTTGCCAAACAAATTTTCAGCTGGTTTGGATGCAATCCCGGTGGTAGTTCTAAAGCAGATATCTGACTATATATGCGAACCGTTAGCTTATATTATTAATGAATGTCTGTTTTCAGGAATTTTTCCGTCACATTTAAAGAGGGCCAAACTGGTTCCCATTTACAAAAAAGGAGATGTGCATGACATAGCTAATTATCGACTAGTCTCACTGTTATCTTCTGTGTCAAAGGATTATGCATTAAGATTGAATGCTGATAAAACTGGACTTCTCACGTTCAGTAAATCATCTGCCAGGGATGAGTCGCTGTTGGTTCGTTGCAATAGCGGACCAATACCAGAGATGACCGATATAAAGTTTCTGGGCATTTACCTGGATTCGAGTCTGAACTGGGATTGTCAAACATTTGTTTTGGTTGGTAAGCTCCATAGCTTCTGTGCGTTGGTGCGGCGGCTGCGAAATGAGGTTTCCTTGAACACATTACGGCAATTTTATTATTCATCTGTACAGTCATTGTTAACTTATAGTATAATGTTCTGGGGCTCTTCGCGGGGTGCCATGTCAGTTTTTATAGCGCAAAAGCGCATCCTGAGGTGCATTTTGAGACTTCATCCTCGAACATCATGTCGGGAACATTTTTCAAGATTGGGATTCTTGACGGTTCCATCACTATATTTTTTGGCACTTGTATTATTTGTTAAAAAGCATATGTATCTTTTTAATAGTAACGCACATTATTATGCTAAAAGTATGACCGTTGTGACCAGAGGCAGAGAAAATCTGAGTGTGCCTGCACATTCGTCCGCATTTTTTAAGAGGGCTCCATTATACATGGCTTTATTTGTCATTTTAATAGTTTTTAATATTGTAAACATACATATGTATAATATCCCGTTGGTATTGTACTACATTTTTTTTTTGACGTTGCTTATGTTTTTTCTTTAAAATTTTGCTGGCAATAAAGAATATTATTATTATAGATCTAAAAAGCGAGAAAAGCGGTAGCGCGCGATATCGAGCACGCTGCTGCAGCTCGGTAGGCGCCGCGCCGGCGCACAGTGGTTCAGAGGGCACCATTTCCGCGAAAATCGTAACCAAGTATAAATATTATATTTCTCTTTACTTTTTGTGCTAAAATATTTTTTTAAACTCAAAATTACCTATTTGCAACATTTTATTTTTTCTTACATTATTTCATCTCTTATTTATTTATCTTCAAAAAAAATTTTTTTATCAATTTTTATCATAAATTTTGTTAACATTTAGGCGTGCCCTATGACGTAGCTGTAATTACAGAAGGCTCTGACCTAGTTCAAGTTCAATATAGTTGACGTTTGGAAAAACAACTCAATTTGAAAGGAATGTTGACAGTCGATTTGCGCTGAGGTGGCATAGTTTTTAGTAAATCCGTGCATTTTTTTCAGAAGTTTGACACTAATGGAATCCGATAAAAAAGTGCAGGTATTTCCATGTTTTATAAACAAGTTTAAAATGTGCGTTTGAGACACCTCAACACATAAAGAAAAAACTAGCTGCAAATATTTGCAACTTTTGTAGACGAATTTTTGAACATAACCAAAAACAGAGTTCAACTGTTAAAAACGGTTAAGTTTTATTTTCTACCACAAAGACAATGTACATCTATTTTCACTAAATTTGATTCACATCTTTATTATAGGAAAAAAATACTGTTCATTTTGACGGGATCTATCACATACTCAGTTTTTGAAAAGTTCTTGGCATTTTGATTTAGGGTCCCCACAACCTGCATTGATGCAGAAATTTGCGAATTTCTCGAAAACTGCTCACCATATCCTATTTTATCAGGAGCGCCGTTTTTGCCCAAAACAGCGAGGAAATTGTTTTTTTTTACAAAAAAAGTAAAAACCACACTGAGAACAAAGTTATGGCCATTTAAAGCGAACCGAAGTGCAGTGTGAAGCGCCCTCTAACGACTACAATGAAAAAATTTCCATATTCCGGTTTCGCATCCCAAAAAAACCCCGGATACCAAAGTAATACGTTAAGAAATGTTCATGAATTAAAAAAAAGGATTTTTATTTTCTAACTTTACCACCCTGTATCTCGGAATCGGAATTGGAGTAAGGTAAGTTACTTCAAATCGGCTTATTTTGAACGCAGGAATATATGCTAAAATTTTGTAAAGACCTTCTACGGACCCCGCCATCTTCAATTTTTGACATTTGTCAATTTTTAATACAATTTCTTCTTTAGCTTTCTAACGAGGTGTGTATATGGCTCATAAAAATCGGTTTACCAGTAACAAAATTAGGAATATTGATACTTTTTTCGCGGAAGTGGTGCCTTCTGAACCACTGTGCTGCGCTCGAGTGTGGGCGCGTGACCTGAGAAGGAGACAGCGTTGCCGTTCTTTAGCCTAATGCGTAATCTTTTGTAACGCAACCTGTATATTACATGTTATTTTATGCTGTAGTAGCGACGTAAGCAGAAACCTAAGCACTGAGGTACCGCGATATTTACAAAGATCTAAAAGGTTTTGTCTAAGGTTAGTAGAGCTGTGAAAGCAGTGGAAGACTGTTTCGCAATATCAAACAAATAAATGGTCGTACCAGCAAGTACCTAAGTTCCCGATGTACGAAGTTGGACAGAGTTGAAGTTTTGTACGTCCATCTGGCAGGTAACATGAAAGAAAGCCCAGAAAATCAAATTCCGTCAGCGTATCGGTAGAAGAAAGACAGGGCACCGTCCGTTCGTCGGAGTAATAGAGGCCCGCGACCCTTGGTTATGGAATGCAACGTAACATGGAAAAAATCTGTATTTTGGTCTCACTCTTGGCAAGGGGATGATCTGGCAGAAGCACACTGAGACGTTAAAAACTAAATTGAAAATTACGTTTCGGCAACTCTACCCTAAACTATGTAGAACATCAAAATTGAGTTTTACTGACAAAGTTCGGCTACACAAGATAGTTATTAGACCAGCAATCACTTACGCATGTGCAGCATGGCGTTTTCTCCTCAAAACGCAAATGCGTAGTTTGCAGGTGCTGCAGAACAGAACCTTGCATACTGTCACTAACGTCACATGGTATGACTCCAGCTAGACTCTTCACTGAGACCTCGACATCCCTTACCTAAGTGAAACAACAGACGCAATTACATTATAGTCACGCGGAATCGCATAGCAAACCTCTGTTGCGTGAGTCAGTAAGCTGCACAGTCTAGCAAGTTCGCAAGCACACACGACTGCAGCTCGCACTATGAACAAAATAAATTGGAATTCTAGATCTAACCAAATTACAGTTTCTCCCATACATACATATTCCAAAATTAATTTTTGGAACAATCTAAAATTACTGAATGCTAGTTAACAATGCCAAGGCACCCCTTTAACTGACGCACTTCCTCCTCTTTGCTCTTCCCCGTTCCTTTCTTTCTTCTCCTTTTCTTTCTCCCTTACTTGGTATCTGAACAGCCAGACCTGACAAACCTACTGACCTACATTACTTTAGCCAAGATCAAAGGTCCCACGGACCGCTCTGACGAACAATGACGAATAGATGAAGGAATATGAAGGATCTGTAGGACAGCTTTTCTCTGAACGTAATTAAAGAAGTATTCATAGCAGGTGCATTGCATTCTACGTAGGCTATTTTGTCAAAAAATCTAACTTTCGTAACTATGGAACAAATAGATAATTATAGCCCCGATGATAACTTAAGTGAACAAATCCTTATTCCGTTGGAATAGCGGGCAGCCTAACTTATTCAGCCTTTATATAACTCACGCTCCACAAAACCTCATCTCGTCCTTCTATCAACTCCGAACCGGTTTATCAATGCCCTTTTAATTTATTCTCGCCATATCTACTCATCAAATTCAATCACTCCGCATTCGAGCAAATCTGCTTTCGAGAATGCATACCGCGTTCTGTGTTCCCGCATTTTACAAAGAAAACGCGATGGCTGACAAGGGCCGCACCAAATCAGATTTATTCCCCATTGCGCGACCTCATTGCTGGTTAAATCAATTTCAGAGATAGAGCTCCTCCTATTCTGGAATGCAAACAACGGAGAATGTTCATTCATTACTGCCTCCGAGGTAAGTTAATTGCGACACAACGCCAGAACAAATTCTACAATTACCCTACACCTACTGGAATCGACGGAAGAACAGGAAGAATCTGTTCTTAGCAGCACCTAGAATTTCAACACATTAGAATGATGGTACTATATTTACACATATAAAAATCCTATTTCATCCAGGGTGTTTTCTAAACATGAAACAAAAATTCAACTGGTGTTTCTCTGGACTGCTCTAAGACTATTTTGTCTATTGACGATTTCTGAAACAAACACTTTAAAAAAAGCATTTTTACCTCCTACGCCACTGGCATGTAAGTTTTATTACCGCAAAAAATTTCTAAAATGAGATGGGATTTCTGTCGGTATATCTGTCTGTACTTGAGAAGTAGCGAAGTGATTGAAATTCTCACACGAGGTTACTATTATTTCAAGGACGAAAAAGCTTTGAAGTTTTTGAAAACCGGCCCAGTGGCGGCGGAGCTACAGGCCAACGAAAAAAAATTGAAATCGTTCAAACTTCGTTTTGTTGCGTTTCAGGGTATCCTGATTATCTTAAAAACAATCTTTGCTGGGGTTAAAAATTGGCTGTTGGGGGTTGTAGAGGGTGGGGGAGAGTATCTTTATCTCAACTTTTAGGTGCTAGCAGTTTATTGATTTGAGGTCAAGCATTTTCAAACTGCTTGATGGCAAATGATATTTTTGTTCAACTAAAGACGTTCAGCTATATTTTTTTGTAAAACCGATGAGCCGTATTCTGCATTTTAAATAATCACGTAGAAAAACAAAATCTGTAATGAGACGTATACACTGCTATTTCTAATGATGCATGTAAGCAGCGTTGTCAAACCAAAAAGCACGAAATCGGTAGATAGTGTCGTTGAAGTTCGATAGATTGAAGACCAAAATCGGTAGGAAGAAAAAAAGGGCCGTCATAAGATCAGCGGTCGAACAAAGCTTTTGGGACATGCAGCGCCATCTATGAAAAGTTTATTTTCGTATAGCGCGGGCACACAACACATACACAGGTTTATATATAAGATATGAAAACAAATTAAAATTGAAGTTCTTCAGAGAAAAACAACTCAGCTAAGTTGACAAGTTTTTTTACAAGAATACCTGTTGAATATAATGTCTGTTGCAGCACAACTTAATAAATAATTACTATGATATAGGAATGTGGTTTAAAATCTAGTTAGTTTATTATTTTATATTATTTTTAATTTTAATAAAGATCTAGGCATGCCATCAAATTTACTTTTGAATAATCAAGAACGTTTTCCATCTATTTAATAAATTATCTCTTTTGAGATCACAGTGACAGCACTGACAGCATGTGCTATTATAAGTAGAACAAAGATATTTGGTTGAACTGGTTTTGGATTACCCAATGGTGGAAAAATTCTATTGGTCCCCCTATCTTCACACCCTAGGAACAAAGCCTGTTGTCGTACCATCCAGTTGTCGATGTCAGACTTCGACATAATTAGAATGTGACACAGAAGCCAGCCATGGAGAAAGGCTCAGAAGAGCAAAATCTATTATCAAATCGGTAGAGAGCGCCATATCACAGACCGCTTGTTGACGTGAGGACGTGAGAAAGGCTTGAATCGTTTGTTAAGTAAGCACTATTGGTTAGTCTGATAGCCCTCATTTACAGCAGGACATTAGTTGGCCGTATCGTCAGTCGCTTCTACAATTGTAGGATGCCTTTATGGCCTCCTTAAAGAAATGTGCTGTATTTTGAGGTTGTGACAAATATCTATTTGCATGCTTTTGATTTATATCATCTATTATATCAGCCTGAAATTTCCTACAATTCAAAAAGAAAACAGCCTCAAAATAGGCGAGCGCTGACGCAGATACGGAACAGTAGAGATGTTCCCCACCTATCCTGCCTCGAGTGGTGAATGTGGCGAATTTTATGCAGACAACCAAACAGGTTCTTATCAATTATGAAAGCTATGAAACCTCGAGACCGAGAGAATCTAATTATCCGTTACTTCAAACCCTAGCTCCTACAGAGCCGCGCTACAGCCGGTGGGTTTATTTTAGTCAAACCAGTCGGAAAATCCTGCTAGTTTCCCTTTCGAGAAATCTCCCCATATGCTCTCCTCGTTTTTATGAGTTGTCTCGGTGAATAAAATATCCTACGACTTAGTTACACCATTACTTATAATTGAGCCACCAGGAAGGTCTAAGGCAAAATACCCGTGGGTGTCGTGGGTAAACAGGGGAAAGGGGGGACGTCGCACAGACTTTAGCCATGTACATGTGAACATGCACACATTCTGGCTCCACCTTAGAGATCTGCCGGGTGGTACTTCCACGATTAATGGTCTGACCACCAGACTGCCTCTCATATGTTTAAGAATGGCGCCAAAGGACGCATGTCCCAGTATTCTAAATCCTTTTCATCTGATTATTTCATGGTGAGATGACTGAAAAACAATGATATCAAGTTTTTGTATGAATGGATTTTTTGTGAGTTTCATTTTCTCTTCAATCGTAACAAAGCTCTGAAATAATATATGAATGTGTGAAGCGGGTGGTTACTTTTATTATTACTACTTTTTCTCTTAGAAATATCTTTGTATTTCTTGAAACCTCATTTTGAAATGAATGAGAGAAAATTATAAGAAAACAAGTAATAACCCGCTTCATTCTTCCATAAAAGTGGAATATTCACATACAATTTTTGAGCTGTACTATTTGTTATATGTTAACAAGTGACGTAGGAAAAAAGCACAAAAAGCATTTTTTGGCAAAAAAGCTATTCTCTATACACATCATTGAATTATAAGACGAAAAGTATTAAGAATCCTCCTCCACAGAGGTTGTTGAAAAAAAAGGGCATGCGAAGTTAGTATTCGTAACTACTATACAATTAACACTAGGAAATTGATACTATCAATAAAGGCAATTTCTTTGGAGGTTTGTCGCTCAATATTGCTGTTCTTTATAATTGAAGAAACGTAAAAATGTTGATCCTGAACAGTCATATTCAGATCATTTGGTAATCAAAAAGGAGTTGCATGGACATTTTCACTTTGCTACATCCCATATTTCCATTCGCATGGTTTTAGGCACCACATTTCTAATATGGAGACACAAGCGAAAGATACACGAGGTAGCAAAGTGGAAGTTCACCAAGAGCACTTGTACCCAATGGCCGGATTGGTATTTAAATCTCAAAAATCTCCCCAAAGCATATACCTACGGCAATTGGGATCTACAAAAATATAAAATAATTTATAACGTCTATAAAATTTGTTCGGAGTGATGCAGTAACTTCGAAGTAGCTATTTGATATACAGGGTGTAAACATTATGGTAGTCATTATTGAAATAGGTAATAGGGGTGGTCAAAACAAGTCAAAAAGTTCATATGACCCATTGTCCAAAAGTCAATAGATTTTTTTGTAAATGGCTTTATAGTTTACAACATTAAGTGCTTTATTCGACCACAATCACCACAATCTTACTAATTTTTGTAATCTAATCTAAAACGTTTTTAAATTGGGCTATTAGCAAATAAATGACATTAACTTTTTCTAGGTTAAGCCAAAATTTGTAGTCAGTAAGTAAGTAAGATTCATTAAACTTAATATTTAAAGCACACATGACAACAGCGCATCGGTCATCATCACTCTTGGAACCGGCAATCGATCGCAAACGGTAACAGTGGTTAGTATGTTGTTTTTTTTTTTGTTCGCGTACGTCGTTGGGTTTATTTACAATGCTCTCGAATCAAGAGTTCGCCGACATGTTGTTAGTTTACGGTGAAGCTGGTCAGAATTCAAATCTTGCAGCTTAAATTTATCGCGACAGATTTCGCCAACGGGTACACCCAGACAGAAGGACATTTGTGCAAGTGTACCAAAGACTTCGAGATACAGGAAGTGTTCAGCCCACTAATATCCGGACTCGTGAAAGACAGGTTACTGTAGACCAGGAGGAACAAATTTTAAATATCGTGGAAATCAATCCAGATATCAGCACTCGGGATTAGGCCGCCGCGAAGGACTATCGCATACCATAGTCCATAGAATCCTACGGGAAAATTTGCTTTATCCCTACCATGAACAACGAGTGCAGGCCTTGTTACCAGAAGACTATCCTCGCAGACTAACATTCTGTCAGTGGTTTTTGCACAAACAGAATGAAAATCCGGATTTTTTTAAAAACATTCTAGCGACGGACGAATGTACTTTTACGCGAGACGGGATATTAAATTTCCATAATACTCACACGTGGGCCCAAGAAAATATATATTTGGGCGGGTATTCTTGACGATTAGGTAATTGGCCCTTTCGAGTTCTCCCCAAAGTTGTCAGGAGAAGGATACCTTAGATTTCTAGCCAATAACCTACCAGAACTTTTGGAACAGACCTTAGACAACATGCCATTACAACGGAGACAGAATTTGTGGTTTCTTCATGACGGGGCACCACCACACATGTTTAGAGGCGTCATTCAGTATTTGAATGAACATTATCCAAATCGCTGGATCGGTCGAAATGCTCCTGATCCTCGAAAATGGCCAGCAAGATCTCCTGACCTCAATCCGATGGATTTCTGGTATTGGGGAGAACTTAAAGGGATGGGTTATATGGCTGGTCTAATAACAACTGAAGCACAACTTCACGAAAAAAAAATTTAATGCGGCTGAAATAATAAATGGACGACTTCGAGGACCTAGAATAAGAAGAAACAGGGTTCGTCGTAATGAAGCTTGTGTGGTAAGTGAAGGACATTTTGAACACCTTCTTTAAATACAAAAAAGTGCAGTGTAGGTTTTAAAAATAAAAACAATGTATGTATCAAAATTGTGTTCCCTATTTATAACTGGATTTTTTTAATACGTTCAATAAACTTTCACACACCAGGTGAAGCGCTGAGACAGTTAGTGGTAAGTCCGTTTTTTTTAATTGTTTGCATTTTACTAGTACATTATCAAATAATGAAATAATACCCAAGAGCCAAAAATAACAAACTCCATCTTTATTTACACTGCGTTCCGTCGTAATTTGCGTCTGACATTGCGGCGTTGTCAGATTTTATTTTGCTTTAAAGTCGCTTTTCTCTAAAAAAAAATGCCTCACTCTCTCTGCCAGCCACTACAACAATAAAAAATCCAGCATCGGAAGGTGCAAGAACTCTTCTCCGTTTTCCTACGCCTGCTACATCCTCATGGCTCTTTTGATACCTAAAGAACAAAGCTTTCCCTCACTCCAATTATAAATTACTGCTACTCCGATAATTCTTCTGCTCCTTGTTGCTAGATATCTAGTCCGGTACTCAAAGATTTTGGACACGATAAAGTTATGGGACGCGTGGGCTCAGAGGTAATCGAAATAGGGAATAGCTAAATATCAAAAGCGAAAATACTATGATGGGCCAAACTGTTTTTCATCTCCTCTCGTACAAAATGTTTCGACGTACACTAACCATATAAACAATACGTATGCTATTAAATAGAAAGCTTTTATAGACACCATCGGTTCAGGCTGATATAACGACCATATAAGTCTGCGCAAAAGAGCTAATAAGGAATACGACTGCAAATCAGTCGATCGGCATACGCTCAGTCAGCCAGACAGCCATAAAGGCATTAAGTTCATCGCAAATATCATCGAAACTAATATGGGATTGCGTGAACACTCTCAAATAGCTGAGAAAGCGAAACAAGATAACACTGCTCTGGTTACCAGGACATGAAGGGCACGAAGGAAATGAAAAGGCGGACGAGCAAGCTCGACAGGGTGCGGAATTGTCTTATAGATCCAGAGCCTTTTTGTGGCGTTTCGAGAACACGCACAAAACAGTCCATAAGAAATTGGACCAAGAAAAAGTTCCTAAAATGGTGCAACAGCCATTTGGGACAAAGGCAGGCAAAAATGTTCATCGAAGGTCCGCATTCACAGAGGATCTACTCGCCCTTATGGCCGTAGTGGGTCGGTCTTCTGACGACAGTGTCGTTTAAATAGACATATGAGGCTCTTGGGTGTGGCAGATGAGGCCACATGCCATTTCTGCAGAGAGCATGAGGAAGCCCCAGTGAATCTCCTGTGTCACTGTGAAGGCCTGGCAAGGCTACCATCATTCCAATAGTAGGAGCCACAGATCCAACAGCGGAAAGCTACGTGCAAAGCCCCGTGTTAAGCCCATGGAGTCTGATTAAAGGATCAAGACTGGACATACTGGTTTAGAAAGTATAGATGCGGTCGCAATAGATCCATTTGGGTCCCAGTGACGTTACGGCTGGCAAGCCAACCACTTTCTTCTGTAATATGTAATCTGTAGACACTCTCGGGCAGGAAAGCTTGAGAGTATTGCCCTGTCAGTTTTTCCTGCCCGAAGTATGAGATTCTCCAGAAGCGACAAAATCACTAATCCGTCAGTTCGTCACAAAGCTTCTACGCCTAATATTTCCGTATTATTTGCCAATTAGAGAGATCTAATTGCATATTGTTTGTGAAAACGCTAATAAGGGAAAAAGTCATTGTTGGCCGCTAAAATAAAAAAAAATCCTACTGTCTTCAGATAGATAATTTAGATTTTCCATTATTCAGTAGCATTTTCAGCTCTCGTTTTCATTAAATGACAGCTGAACAAAATGTTTACAAAACCATGTTCAGCTAAGACCGTATTTTCAGGTGCCATGCATATACACGCGATGCTAGTGTACCGTCAAAATTATGTACAATAACTGAGATTAGAAACTGGATAGTTATGTAATATAGCCCCTTGGGAAGACAATATTGGATTTCGCTGTAACTTTCAAGTTTAATAGATAAGTTTCAATTATTCCTCGTCTTCAATAGCACTACGTCTCCATGTACTTACTGACTTATGGTGCACCAGAGCAGTGCACTCCATTACTCGAGACTGTTCAGGTTAAGGGAAGTTTGTAGGAAATGTAAAATGATTTTTTTCCAGATGATTATTTTGGTCTATCTTTCGAACTCAGGAGCCCATTTTTTGTCGCCTACATTTTGCAAATATCCAGTCATATTAATACTTATGTTTTTGTCTTTTCATACTTATGTGATTACTCAAGTCGAATCGCAGAGCAACCGTCTGTTATGAGACTCATTAGACAACACAGTCGATAAGCCCCGCCACGCATTGAAATTAACATCAAAATCTGTTCTTTCCTTCTTTTCCTTTCCCCCTTGAACTTCTTTGTTATCTAGGCAACCAGACCTGTCGAGACCTTTAACTTGAAGCAAAGGTCCACTGTATCTACAAACAACGATGAATCGTAGTTCCAATATGGGAATACCCCAATACTTAGAAACATAAAGTACAGTAAGGAAAACATGTCAGTTCTACAGGATGTACCAGAACCAATAGGAGAAAATTGTGGACCTTTCAGAAGGTATTCAGATTCAGCATATCTTATGCTATGCTCAGTTTTATTTTCCTCAAAGTTTTTCTGAATTTGACTATACGTACCGGACTATCCAATTATAAACTACTACACAGCTACCCCGATAATTCTCGGGCTCCTTTTTCGAAGCTTCCTTGAATTTTTACCGCTCAACTATGCGAACTTCCACCATTGTACGGCACAGAACGACACGTCTAGCTGAAAAACTTTCAACATTTCAAAGTTTCGGGCATTGTAGGAAGTCCTGCGCGTGCCGTTAACAGCTAGTTCACCCCATAAATTACTCTTGAAGTGGGGTTCTTATAGTTGACTGCTAACCTGCGTCATCGTATGAAAACGCGACTGTAACAAAGTTGGGAAACATTATTCGGCTGAACTATACTTTAGCGCATATCGCAAATATTTCATTTCTTATTTTAAAATGAAAGATTAGCATATAACTTACCTACGAAAATATCATCTTTTCTTCAAGGAACCCGATGTTTCCTATTTTAAAGAACTTCAAAGTTACCTTTTGGGTGGTGATACTGTGGTGTAGAATAATTTATACTTTATAAGCTGTTTTTTTCTTGTTTGCTCTAAATTATTTGTATATTACTGTGATTCTGTTCATCGCAATATTGCAAGTATGCATGATTTTAATGATGAAAATAGATCATTAATTTCTTTTATTTCAGATAAAGATTCCCATCACTACACCACCATCACTATCATAATTTCTTCATCTAGTTGCTATGTTGCCAAATCATGGACAGTAATATTCCTTGATTTGGTTCGTCAAATTCTTAATTATATACTAGCGCAAGAATGTGCAATCGGCACAGGATTGTCAACGAAATGCGATTTGAAGGTGTGGCCGGCAGGTTTTACTGTTCTAAATTTACCTCGTGTCCTACGATAGCGCTAGCTAAATACGCTTTTCTGAAGAATACCGTATGCCCTTCACAAAAATACTTCGGTTATATAATATCCTCATTTTTCTATTACGTATTTCTCCCAAAAAAGTACAACTTGGCAACAATGGACATCATCTATCCTATCTGCCAAGAAATGCACGTTATAAAATGGCCATTGAGAAATGATTGTGATTTCAAATATTTCTTATAAACGCAAAGGCTTTGATCTCATTGAAAATACACGAAAAAAAATAGTTAAGGAATTTCAGAAAGACATTGAAAAATTATAGCACAACACCTCTACACCCTTTTCAAGTAAATACTATTATCTTGATACTGATTCCTTCAATTTTTTTCTGTCATTTTAGCTTATTATGCGGCTAGTTTTTAACCTTTTTCTTTGAAAAAAACATTTTTTACAGTTTCACATATGTTTTCCTTAGTACTATATAATGTATGTTGTATTCTTATAACTTAGAGCGTCCTTTTGTACCAAAAGCAAAAAAAAACAGCATACAGTATTTTATTCTAGAGTATTAGCACCAAAAAATGCAACTTTAAAGTTCTATAAAATAGCAAGCAGAGGGTTCCTTAAAGAAAAAATGATATTTTCGTAAAAGTTACGTGCTAATCTTTCATTTTAAAATCAGAAATGAAATATTTGCGATATGCGCCAAAGTATGGCTTTTACCAATTATTCAGTCTCGCTGTTCATATTACGTGCGAATGCTATCTATCATTATGTTTACCAATTGAAGGTGTTACAGAATGTTTTCAAGCGAAAGGCATATTCAGCATGTTAAAATATGGTAACAGCTTCATAACGAACGAAAAAGCTTCAGGGGCCGCCTTTCAAGCAAAAGCAATACTGAATTTATTTTTCGTGTTGGAATGATTCAGCTTTAGTTTACCCACTTGACGACATCAAATGAAAGAAATTTAAGTTTTGTTTAAGCGTCTTAAAAAACACATTTAGTTAAAAATCAGCATCCGTCTGATTAATATTATCAAACAAAATTTAATAGATACAGTTTTTCAACTATGCTACCACCGCTTTCGCGTCGTGTATGTCAATTATGACAGACACGCGTGACAACACGCAGCTTTTGAAATTACTTTTATTCGCAGATACCGCTCCAAAGTAACCTTAATCAGAGAACTACCGATCTCCTGCCTGCCGTCTTGCAGCTAGACCACTTTATTGCGCCGGGTATCTTTAATAGCGTCCAGGTGTGTAGCCGGACCTGCAACTGCAACCTGCAGATGTCCAGCACCAGCAGACGATGGGGCGCGCGGCCTACTAATTGCGCCAACATACTCTACATACGTGCGAATCGGACAACGACGTTAACTTTTATGCTGTGTTCATAAACGTCAAGCTAATGCCGGTAACCTGTTGATGGTGACTCGATGGTGCGAGCTGCATGAACATGAAAACTCAACACGATCGTTCGGCTTGGGCTGTGCTTTAGAGAACAATGTTTTTTGACACTAGGTTTTTATTTAGTGATCATATACAAGATAAGGGTCCTATAGATGGAGGTATCAATCACTGTGTGAGATACAACTTAAATTAAATCAGGAAATGCCGCGAATTGCCATTTAGATACTAACTAAAGACTGAAAACTGGCCAAATCGTTTTTATTTTTTCTGACTGTATTTTAAGTAATATTAAAAAAGTAATGGTACTTTTTCAATGGCACTTTTTAACCATGATGTTTTTAAGTTTTGTGCTCCACGTTTATTATTTTAAATGGTCCAAAAAAGTACACCCTGTATCGCATAGCACCTTTTGCTACGAATTCAACAATGTTAAATTTATTTTGTTGGTTATAAGACTAGACTAGACTAGACGTGAATACCTGCCACCGAGTATTTTGGGTATTGTGTATTGTTTTTTTTAAATCACAGTGAGATAGATTTACCATCATGTAACTACAATACATTCTGTACAAAATAAGCATACTGTAGAGTTGTAGAATATATTTTTATAAAAAAACATTTTTTTCTTAACTGCAGTGAAAACGAAAATCGGTGATTTGGAATTTAGTGTGGTTTTATAAGATGTCAGATCACATATTCGTCAAAGGGTGAGAGGTCAGTGTCGTGCGAATAGAAGTGATCAAGGTAAATAGTGAATTGTCAGATCTTTATTGGTTTTATTGCAGCAAGTTGACAATTGTTTGCCCGATTTTGGTATTCAAAAATTTAATCTGTGAGTAATTCAGTGCTAAAAAAAGGGGCCAAGGTTCATTCCGCTATCGATAAAATAACTTGGGTTTCTTGGTGACTGTGCGATCGGTCCGCAACACCTAATGCAAAGTTTTGTTCAAATAGGCTAAATAGTTTTCGTATCATTTTGGATATACGGTTGTACATTCTTTTTTCCAACTAAACAAATATTAAATCACCCTATCGATGACATGATTATACATCCTGTAGGTTGAGACATGGAAATTGCAAAATGGAGAAGAAATTTGCTAACATTCTTTAAGAATAAAGTTGCATACTCCTCCTTCAATATTAACCTTTTCCTGCAACTACAGTTAAATTCCAGGCAAAACCTTGCGCATAACAACAAACAACAAATAATGCTTTACGGCTGAAGTTAGTTGGCAGGAATTCTCCATTACTGTTATCTACGAGTACCTCGCTAAAGTTATATTGCTTATTAAACGTTTAAAACAGGAACTTTCGCAAGACAGATAGAAACAGTTTAGGTTTCAGCGAAAGTTCGTGAATTGTGACAGAATGCTTGCATAACTGAATCCGAATGCAGAAAGCTTATGATATTTATTTTCTTTACAGGCACTTCTTATCAATAAATTGAACTGACAAAAGCCAGAACTGATGGGTAACATGAAAAATCAATACGTATGTCACAATGCAACTTCTGAAAGAAAAAAGAGAGGGTGCCACGTCATGAAAGTCCAAAATATTAGCTTATTTGTATAATCACTTTGATCGCAGCGTTGGAATACGGGAAACCGTAAGAGGTACGACGATGAATAACGGCACAATTTCATACTTACTTGATTAATAAAAAGATCTCAAAGTTGTTTTGTTTCTTTCTGATCCCCATACCTATGCAACATGTCAATATGACAAAGATATTCTACAATATATAAAACAGCAGACAGAAGTCTACTCAAAACGTTATATTTGTATTAGATGGCATACTGAAGCTTTTACATTGATATGTTATATCTCATTGAACTTAAAACACTGTAATAATCCATATGGCGATGAACAAAATGTAATCATACCATTTTGTACATGACAAAATGGCAATTGATATGCTTAATCACGTTGTGCTATCTCGAATAAGTCCATGCTAAAATAAAAACATATTTGGAAAATATCGTTTTATCATCCATCTTCAGGGAGAGCCTGAAAAGGCTTTATGGGGATGTTTTCTTATTTATGCAAATACACAACTTTCTCTGATTTAGACAACCTCAAATCTGTTACCATTTCCCAGATCCCAATGGTAGACGTCAAATTTGAATCACTCTGTATCTTGCTCTGTGGTTGTCTGATGTATCGTGTCCCATCATGATGCAATCAACCGCACATATGGGATGATGTCTGTTGGTGGGGTTTTCGAAGGGGGTGAAGACAGCTTGATGGGCTATTTTCCTCAAAACTACCTCATAAGATCCTAGCTCTAGCGACATGATACGCAACACACATGCCTAGGAGGTGGAGTGATCTCTTGTCCTCCTCCAAATATCCGAACCAGAATAGTGAGCGACTTTCTACTTTTCTTAAACTGCCACTGCGTTACATTCTTGTCTGAACCTATTTAAGAGACCGCGGTATTTGGTTAGCGACACCTTATTCCTGGCGAAGTCTCGTTGTCAATGCAATGCAGTTTTTTCAGGTGATCTGTTTTTTCATTAATTCGTTCACCACATGACACTCAAGTTTGGCTTAAAATTCGACTTCAAACTATCAATGCATATTTTTCGAACAACTCATAAAAGTGGTAAACTAAAACGATCACTTTGAATAAAAAGTTGTGTGTTGATCGTGAATACATGATTTGCAAGTATCATAAGGGCATTTTTTAAATCAACCGAAAAGTCAATGCCCCAAAATTGTTCTTGGCACAATATATGTTCATGAGGACTCACTACAATACCTGCAAAACTTATCAATAATGCTTCACCCATCTAAACCAAATTGAAGTTTGAATCGATACCTGCTTGGGTAGTCTAAATTCCAAAGTAGGTATCTTTTTAAGATCAGTAAGAAAATCTGTGTCGTTGCCACCCGGTATATTCACGGTAATTAACCAGGATATCTGGTGCTTATCAAAAATAAAATAAATCTGCCGTAGCTTCTCCCATCTGAACCAGTTCCAAGTTTCGATCGATAAGTGCTCGAAGCGAATTCGTCCGCCACATATTTCCTTCTAGTGACGACACACGGACACACCTCAGTAGCACCTGTACGCTCTGCGCTTATCTCTTTCCGTCGTCTTCAATTTCCTCGTTGACGTATAGTCGCCGTACCACTTATACGTTAGTTCATGACTCGATACGTCCATATAATCGCTTACCCAATCTTTACGAGTGATAGACATGAGCAGAAGCCATTTTGATAGCTTAGTCAAAGAAGAATTGATGGTCAACTATACTTTGGCACCGAAAATGAAGATAGCAGCGGAACACATCGCAAGCCTCTCTTGGCGGCCGAAGAACTGAAGTTTGCTTAGGAGAGTCTCGGCTAATCCAAAGCTTTGTTAGTAATCAAAAGCAATCGAGTGGAGCAATTCGGAAGGTCTCTAGTAACCTAGTTTAGGACATTGACATTGGAAGCCATGCTGGCTGCAAAATCCCTCTGATGGTGACATTTTTAATACTCTATTATCGCACTCTATAGCTTCATTCGAGTTTTCACAGGGAACGATCCCAGAAGCGTCCTGAACTTCGAGCATCCAATTGCAATGCGGTTTGAAATCGCGAGAACCAAATGTGCGGGATAAAAATGGTTCTTCTAGAACCCGAATACGGCGTATGACTTTATTAATGACATCAGAACTATAGTGTTGTAGTTGCTTGAATCGATTTTTGATATTTTCTTAAGACAGATGGGGTAGCTTCCAGCTCTCTCGGAGAATCAAATGATTAATCGTATGCCGCCATCTCTTGTGTTTAGTGGTGAGAATAAACTTAACATTAGGTTTTACTTGGTGCTTTCATGTTCAGATGCATTACCGAAGAATCATTTTTGTCTGCACTATAAGAAGTCAGAAAGCGACCTTTCAACGTGAGAGATCGTCCTGCTCGTTTTTGTCGTTTCGTGTGTCGATTTTTTCGCTTAATTGGCGACAGCTGCCTAAAACGTGACTGCACAGGATCGACTGTAGGTCGGTTGATGCACATACACAAACAAACACTTTACTCTCAGCGGGACGGAAATACTTGTAAGGTTTTCCTCAGATAGAGGTTCTTTTCATGTCGTTTCATCGACATGGTTAGCTATATTTCTGAATTTGATGGAGTTTCATCTACTAAGTTCCATATTGTACATATAATTGTGATTTAAGTATGAGTTTTCATTGAATCGGAGTAAAGAACGAAATCACGAAATCATTGGAACTGAACGTGGCCATAAAATGATCTGACGAGGCGAAATATGATAACCATTGTGTGAAATGTTACTACCAGTATATTACTTAACTCCAGCAGATATAATTTTTGTTCAAGACTATTCTAAATATCATTTCCACACGCTTCAACTATCGTTCTGACTCACCTTTACAGCACCAGCAACCAAGCTATCGGGTAGGTTTCTTGAAAATGAAATAGTACGTATTGTTATATACTATGAGAGAGTCCCATTTTGGCCCGGCATTCCAGATCGCATTCTTTGAAGTCTCTAAGCTCTTCACCGCATAATAAGCGGCCTTTTCCAATTGGAAACGTTCAATTGACTGTGACCTCTCCAAGAATATAGCCCAAGCATATGGATCGCAATAATTTCCTTCGGGTGAATGAATACAGGCTCCATTTTACTTTTAAAGAAACTAGTTTATTCTTAAACATGACGTCAACCCTTTAAAAAACGATTGCCGCTCAACATTCAAATTCCAAATAATTAGCCTCAACAGTAAAAAACACGGTTTTTACTATTCAAAGACTAATTTATTACTCTCACATTAATTTATAAGAGCTGCTCTAGAACAACCCTGTTTCATTTATTTACTTTTGAAAAGTTCATTGTCAGGAATGCCATTTTTCAAATGCCGCTACCCTGTACGAGTATGTTTTGGCACAGGTTGTGGAGGCGACAGTTATGAGTACACGTATGACGATTTAGAGGTAATAACGTAAGTAGATATTTTCAGGTACGTATTACGTTTATTTCAATTTGAGGAGTCTTTAGCTCATTTAGTATATAAATATGTTCCACCCGGCGGAGTCATGTCTCGCTTTTGCTGAGTGGGAACTGGGAAAGAGAAGCATAAAATGTTCTATCCATTTAATTACCAAGAGCCGGATAAAGCAGGACGCCATCCCATGTGAGCAGCTCGTAAACATGCCGGACTGAGAGGCAGACGCTCTCTGGGTAAATTAAAACAGGCAGGAATGCAGTCATATACACTTTTAGAGTAGACGAATAGTGGGCGGAAAATTTGAGTCTTGGACAAAAGGACATAATTATGATTCTTACGTTACTACGGGTGATACAAAGCGCTGCTATATTTGCTCCTAAAATGCTCCGTTACCAAAGAAATTTCTACCCAGCTGATAAAGCTCGTTGAGATCAGAACATGAATATTCCCCAAATAAAACTGTGGAGAGGTGGGATTTCTCCTCTACCATACTACATACCCGGGGGTTCCGTGGGGCTATAGGGGGATACATAGGAAATGGGAGTACGTCTCACGGACTCTAGCGAGGGAACACACGTGCAAGCAACATGCACAGATTCTGGTCCCGCCCTAAATATCCGCCATGTGGTACCTCTACGCTCGACAGTCTGAGACCATCTATCACATAGGAACAATCGCAATTCCCTTGGGACGAGATTCGAACCCGCGCAGCTCACGGCGACTGTTTAGTAGAGAGTAGCGAAATGAGTGCGCAGGGAGGGTCACGATAGACCCTGTGTTATTGCAAAAATGGGTTCGGTGTCCAAGTTTTATTTTAACTCGAATCTATATTGGGACGACAAAAAGGTGGATATGAATAAAAATGTGTTCATATAGAATAAAGAAGAGACATATTTTTTATGAAACGGTCCTAAGCCTTACAGAGTTCAAATTGTCGTTTCAATTGCATAGTAACTAAATGTTACTCTATTTTTGTCTTCAAAATCGTGGGAACGCAAAGTAAACTTCTGGAACTGAGTACCTAATAGCGGTAACCGCCGTATCTTATACTTGCTTTTTCATGTGACATTATGCAGCACATATTACCAAATCTCTCATCGGGATGTATCGTGGTACTCCGTACGGGAATGGCAAATGATGGGCAAGTGACATGAAAGCAACAAAACAGGAAACCCAGCCGGTTCTGTGACGAATATTTTTATGATTCATGACGACTATAGTGTAGAATGCTAGTATCGCAGCAGCTGACAACTATTCTCCATCAATGAAATTAATACCTACAAATATTCAATTGATTGGCTCTTTCTAATTCTGCAACTGATATTCCTCGATCACGTAGTATCCACAACAAACGTGGCTTTTGAATTTTGTACACTGGGTTCGTGTATACTATATATGGTGAGCGCTAAAACCACAAACATAAAATTAGATAGAAATTTCGCAAATGCATACAAACACAAATAAAGCTACAAATTGCGATAAAAAATATCTTTCAGACAACTCTACAGAGATAAGCTCTTAAAGATCGCTACTGAAAATCAGTTTTTCTTCAATAACCTTTGAATGATACTGAGTTCAACACTATTTTGACAACATTATAACCAGCTGTGGTTTCATGTGAAAATATTACCAATTTTTTTACTCTGTTCATAAAAATAGCTGAGTTACTTTTATACTAAAAAATATATGAGACTTCATTTAGCGGCCTGACAACCATGGAGCCTTATCGGCATGAAAACCATAAAACAGACAGACTGAAAGAAATGAGTGACATGGTTTTTCGTGATGTACATCTCATATAATATCCAAAAAACATATCTCATTTTCGAAACTTTTTATGACTATAATACTTCCTCACCAGTAGGCGTGGAAGTAAAAGAGCCTTCATAGATATAAATTAATTACGATAGAGGCCGAACACTACCAATCATTACATTAAGCCCAAATGGAACTTTACTATGTGAAGGTTCCGCTTCCGTTTGGGGCAGCCACCGTTCCTGACGTCTCTGTCTGTATTCATTCTGATATTGCTTATCGAACCCATCAAACGGATATAATGAAATACGACACATTATTTCCGAAGTACGGTCTGATTCGTAATGGCGGTTGCGAAGGCTATTGCTAGGGTCCTCTGAAAATAACGAGTTACGACGAGGGTGTTTCCGAAACAGTGTTAGAAACCTGAAAGTCTCGGTCAGTCAGCTATTGTTTCCATTGATCACTTTTGAAATCTAATAAGTATTTCGAGAGACCATTCTATAAAAATGGTCAAGATAAACCGATCGATGGAAAGAGAGTATAAAATTGGTCGTGAAATATAACTAATCAAAGACAGATAAATGAAACCTCAGTACGAAAGTATTTCTTGCTTGTAGTTTAGAAAAGGTTCCTGAGGTAGTCCAAACTCTGGAATGGAATTTTTCAAATGTGTGCCTGTGGTTTAGTTAACTGGAGGTGAATCCGCGATACAATGCACGGCAGTAAAGTCAAGAAATTAATAAATGAAACTACACATTTTATAGTTCTTCGTTTTCCCGTTATATGGCAGTTCCTTCGAAGGAAAAAGAATATTATATATACATACACACATATATATATATATATACAGGGTGGTCGATCCATTTGTGGACGGAATATTACTCATAAACAAATAAATTTTGGGAAAATCTATTTATGGCATGTTATACAGGATGTACCAATTTTGACCTACATATCAAAGTTGTGGTTTTTGCAAATGGAATGCCTCAAATTTTATTGCATATTTGGAGAAAAAAGAAGAAAATTGATATATCCAGAAAATCCCAACTCTTCAGCAACCCCTCAGCCCGCCATTCTGAAATTTGGAGTGCTGAATTTTGTATCAAAAAAAACTTACACATCTCAGCTTTTATCTTATTTATTACTTTTTCGAATTTTCGTTTTTGCTCATACAGGCCAAAAACGCGAATTGTACTTTTGCTCAAAAATTTCCAATGCATCACCCTGTATATTTGTGCAAGTTTGGATTCAATTCTTCATAAGCTTTTTTTTGGTATAAGATTTGATTCAGATAAAATCAATAGATTTTGAGTTATTAAGCTTTTAATAGAACAACACACCAAAATTATGAAAAAAAATCACATTATCCATGGAAACAAAAGACAAACAGTGGGGTAATTCCATATTCCATAAACAAACAACTATCACTACTCAACACCTAATCTACAAAAACTGCTCGAAAATATCTCCACCATGTTGAATACACAGCCGTAGTCTCTAGATAAATGACCGTTGCACATCCCTCAGCATGTGTTCCCGCATGTTCAGAAAAGCATCCTCAATCCTATCATTCATATTTTCCGGGGTAGATGGTGGATATCTATAAACCTCTTGTTTAAGGTTATCTGTAAACCTCTTGCTTAAGGTAGCCCCATAGAAAGAATTCTATCGATATCATATCTGGTCATCTAGGAGGCCAAGATATAGGCCCATCACGACCGATTGTTACTCCGGGTGTTCAAGTAGTTACGCACACGATTATGATAATGCGCAGGTGCGCCGTCATGTTGGAAGTACATATGCATCCGACTTTGCAGGTTGACATCCTGCAAAAGCAAAGGCAAATGCTCGATCAAAAAATTCAAGTATTCTGTACCTGTTAATCAGTTGTCGAAAAAGGAAGGCCCGATAACTTGTCTGCCCATTAACTCCTCCCCAAACATTCAAGCACCATTTATTTTGGAAATCTATTTGTCTAACCCAGTAAGGGTTTTCCGTCGCATAATAGAGGTGCATGTTATGGCTGTTGACAACACCAATGCTGTTAAAAGTTGCCTCATCGCTAAAAAGAACCTTATCCAGGAAAGTAGTACCTTCACTCACTTAATTTAGCATTATTCTACTAAACTCCATTCGAGTTGCGAAATCCTGGGGACGAAGGCCTTGATTCAAGCATAGGTGATATGCATGGTACCTATGCTTGTGAATAATCCTTTGGACAGACACTTCGATTATTTATATATTTTTTACTATATTCCAGTGCTCCACTTGATTCAAAACATTCTCGTACTGTGGAAAATGTTTCCGGCCTAGCATGTCGCATATTAGGGTACCGTTGCTTATAAATACTAGGAAACTATTTATTTGGGCTTCGCCAAAAACACCATATTCACCATTTCTTCTTTAGAAAAACTCATTTTCAAACACGTTTTTATTATAATGCTCACAAAGCTAATTTTGACAGTTTGTAACTAATCAACAATTTATTTGTTTCCAAGGATGATGTAATGTTTTAGGGAATTAAGCCGTTCCATAAAAGACTTTTTATAACCAAAAACATAGCCGTAAAAACACCAAAAAAGCTCATTAAAAACTGAATCCAAACTTGCACAAATATACAGGGTGATTGCACAAATATACAGGGTGATGCATCCGACATTTTTGAGAAAAACTACAATTTGTGCGTTTTTGACCACCCTGTATGAGCAAAAATTAAAATTCGAAAAAGTAACAAATAAGATAAAAGTTGAGGTAAGTTTTTTTTGATACAAAATTCAGCACTTCAAATTGCAAAATGGCGAGTTTGCCGAAGTGGGGGGTTTTTCTAGACAAAACACCTTATACCTCAATAGCTAATTACCAACACCCCATGGTATATTATATCAAGGATGGACGGACGAAAACAGTATTTAATAAATACAGGGTTTGTCCGGAAAGTAATAGGACTGAGTCGATTTAAAAAAATTTATTGAGCCAATCGTTACAATTCTTTAAAAACTTTCAAAATATGCCTTCTGCGTCGATGCAGCGCTGCCAACGCGATTTCCAAGCATTGAAGGCGTCACGGAAGGCATTCTCCGGAATAGCCTTGAGAGCCACTGTGCATGCTGCTTGGATCCCCTCTGTCGTCTCAAAATGCTTGCCTTTCATCGGCGCACATCTGGGCTGTAGGGCGGCTGCGGAAGCGTTGGGATGCCGGCCTTAGTCAGGTAGCTGTTCACTAGAAAGTCGGTGTGAGCCGGGGCGTTGTCGTGGTGCAACTTCCAGTCGGCTGCGATGTCTTGTCGGACCCGACTGACCCTTCGTTTGAGTCTCCTGAGCACTTCCACGTAAAACTTGGCATTGACCGTTTGTCCAGGAGGAACAAATTCATGGTGGACGATGCCTTTGATGTCAAAAAAGGCAATGAGCATCGTTTTCACTTTGGATTTGCTCATTCTTCCCTTTTTTGGGCGAGGAGACGCCGTCGTGTGCCACTCGAAAGATTGCCTCTTTGTCTCGGGATCATACTCAAAGATCCACGACTCGTCACCTGTGATTACGTTATTAAAAAATTGGGGGTCACTTTCACACATGTTCAAATTTTCTTGGCACACTTCCACTCGCCGCAATTTCTGGTCGTCAGTGAGCACTTTTGGGACCATCTTCGCGAACACCTTGCGCATGTTCAAATGCTGTGTCACAATGTCATGAACCACAGATTTTGGTAAATTTAACATCTGGGCAATTAAACGAATACTTAGTCGACGGTCTGACTTCAAAACTTTGCGCACACGAGTCACATTATCGGTGTTTGTCGAAGTCGAAGGTCTTCCAGCACGGTCTTCATCAGCGACCTTTTCCCGGCCCTCCAAAAAGGCCTGGTGCCACCGAAACACACCACTTCTTGCTAATGCAACACCTGGGAAAGCCTGCTTGATCATATCAAACGTCTCTGTCGCAGATTTACCGAGTTTTACACATAAGTTAATCGCATACCTCTGCTCTAACGAACGCTGCATTTTCGGCTTGCACCACTCGCAGAAACACGTCGCGCGAAAATGCCTGTCCTGACTCTCCAATTTCGTTAGCTAGGAACGCCCTCTACCGAATCCAGTCGGTGCGCGCACGCTCCGAAGTACAGTCATGGCGGAAGAAAATGAGTCCTATTACTTTCCGGACAAACCCTGTAAATACTCATTTTTGACAGCAGTTAATTCAACCAAATAACTTTGATGGAAAAAGACACACCACGCTGACCTGAATTATTTCGTGGTGCACCTCTCGACATAGATTTTCTTAAAAGCAGAATTCACAGCCTGAAAACCATGGCATAGATTACTCATCAGAAACAGCAGACCACGGAGACACGGTGCATTTCCGTTAGTCAATTTGTTTGTGAAGAATCCCTAAAATCTCTGTCGATAAAGAACACAATCGAACATTATCGATCGGATCTGCAGGTTTCTTCCCGTTAAATACGTCCATCCATGGTTGGTCTTGTACCGTACCGATCTCGCATCGGTATCTCCATCGTGATACGGCTGGTGTGTCATCGTGATGTGCATTTATCTTATCGCAAACCTTGATCGTCAAAAAAAGGCTGAAGTAAGTAATGATGTTGGAAAAATACTCGTATACGAAACTGTACTCGAGAAACCAGTTTAAAGCAAAATATTTCAAGACTCACCAACTTAATGATGTTCAGATTTAGCATACCTGAAACATAAAAAGAATGCGTTAATCAAATTATCTTAGAATAAGTTTCAGTTTATTACGAATAACAACTGGAGAGATGTCATAATATAAACTAATTAAACTAAATATTTAAAATGTCAATCAATTAAAAACTTAAAATAGAAAATGTTTAAAGTCAATTTTCTCCATTAACTGATTTTGTTACATGGCACATTTATACACTTGTGTCTTCAACCATTTTTGAAGAAACCTGATTCTGCTTACACTTGACGCCCTCTTGCATCGTTGCATATACCTGTAGCAATGAACAAAAATAAAATGTGCATGCACTCGCAAATAATTTCAAACTATCAACGTTTCTGTTCACATATAAAATAATTTGGTAAATCCTTGATTTTTTTTCCGAAATACTCTGTATTTTCGTTCATATCTAGACGTTAATCCAGAAAGCGACCTTTCTTCCTCAGAACGATTTATTGGCTGGCACCAGATCCGTCGCCGACAAGTTGGACAAGGGTGTGGATATTTATTTGATGAAAATGAATTTTTATGTTGTACTCCAATAGAAACAAATGGTTAGATGCCTGGATACGATACTACTAGAAGATTAAATAGATCCTTAGAAGACAAAAATACTTCAACATGACATGGCAGCCGGTAGCAATCTTGACTATCTCCACGGCGCGCTAATTATGTAGTTTGATACCCTACAATGTAGCATTTGAGGTTATTGAAGATGTTGGAATAAAACACAAAATTTCTTGCTACTGAGACTCATAAATGAATATGCAGACGTTGCTATTAATGTACGTCACTCGTTTTCACGACGCCACTAAGAGAATTACTGAAAAAACTTCCAGATCACCTTGAAACTAAAAGGAGGGTTCCTCATACCTATTTATCACAAGATTTTCGAAACTCAATTGCCATATATCGTATTAGATAATGCTACTTAGTTTTTGTGAGCCCGTCTGGTGATGGCGTAGTTGTGAGCCAAAAACGAAGAAGTGTCTAATCGCTCCCAAACGCGGTTTCTGCATTACAAGTTTATAATAATTTTAGAGCGTACGAAGTCTAAGAAAATTGTCAGTATTATGAGGCATTTCCAAAACTCGTTTTCCTCTGATTATCTATCAAGTTTCTGATCACTTGAAGGCGCAATATAATAGTATCAAAATCAAAAATCTTCAAATTTGCAAGGCTCATTTATTGAGTTACCAGGTTTTCAATGTGTACACATGGGGAATTTGAATCCGCAGGATGTATGATATCAATCAACTTGGCACAATTTTTTTCATTTCATCGGATTTTCAATTGCAATGGCTTCTATGTGTATGCTCAAAGAACTTTACTGACATTTGTGGATTAAAGGTCAGAGGAAATAGCGGAAATGAGCAACATGCTTTTTGTCACATATGCCTGGAAACGACAAGACAACATAATACCTAGAACTGTGCATTATCACGATTACAACGCTTCCTGGCCTGACCTTCCTGACGCTTAAACTGATTTTGTAAGATGCACTAGCACGGATATCTTTTTCGCAGTAAATGAATACTGACAATGTTGCAAATGATTCTACCATCATTCATGAAACAATAATTGCTTTTTTGCCCACTAAATAATTTAATGTACGTTACATGAACCTGCAAGATTGGTTCACCTGGCGCACAAGCTAGGTGGTTTAAACGGTATAAACGTGTTTGCATGGACAGCCTCAAAAACGTTTTTTCATTCACGAAATCGATAAAATCAGTACCAAGAAATAAACATTCTCAATCAAATCAAAGGTTGAATGAAGCCTTTAACACAAATTTTGTAAGGATTTGTTGAGACATAATGGCGCATTTAACATTACACGGAATGACTGAAATGGTTAGACAAACGTTGTAATAATCAAACTGTTACGGCGTTTGCCGGCAATACGGGGACTGACTAGGCATTTCAGGGAATGACGAATTTCAGCATTTGAGCCGACATATATATATATATATACTCGTATATGGTATATATATATATATATAGGGTGGGCCATTTAAATTGGAAGCATTTGTTTATAAAACAAAATACATTAAAAACTATTTTTTGTTGTTTATTTGAAAAGTCTTTTATTTTGATCCAAGCTTATTAGTATCGCGCAAATGGCCACCTCTGGCCTTGATAACCAAATGTGTCCTTTTCTTGGCGTTTTCCATCACGTTGTCCAATGTTTCGACGAATATGGCTGCAATTTCTTGACGAATATTGTTCTTGGGGGCAGCTAGAGTTCCTGGCTTGTTAGCATATACCTTGGATTTCAAATAGCCCCACAAATAAAAGTCTGGTGGTGTCAAATCAGGAGATCTCGGTGGCCAGTCAAAATCGACATTTTTGGATAACAGTCGTCCAGGGAACAATTGTTGCAATAAATTGATTGTTGCTTGAGCTGCATGGCATGTGGCACCGTCCTGCTGGAACCAGTAATTGTCCATGTCATTTTCACAAACAATTAGCCTCAAAAAATTTGTTATCATGGCTCGATAACATTGACGGTTACGGCATCTTGATCAACGTCTTCAAAAAAATACGGCCCGATGACGATATTCGCGCACATACCGCACCAAACAGTAACTTTTTGGTCATAAAGAGGCTGCTGTTCGATTAATTGAGGGTTTTCGATAGCATAAAACCGACAATTTTGTTTACTTACGCCTCCATGTAACGAAAAATGTGCCTCGTCGGACATGATGATTTTTTTCAAAAGTCATCTTCATTCTCGGCCATTTTAATGATCCATTTAGCAAAATCAAAGCGACACGGACAATCAGCTGGGTTTGATTGATGAGCCATTTGAATTTTGTATGGAAACATCTTCAAATCCTTACGAATTATGCGTCTTGTTAATTGCATGGTTAGGTGACTGCCATTGCTATGACTACCGGTGCTCACAAATTTTGCGTATAAAGGTCTGATACTGTTATCAGCTGGAGCACTTTTAACTTTATTTTCTACGAAACGCACGTTTAGTTTTCACGATTGAGAAGTTATTTTGAATGTACAACTGAATAATTTCATCGCGTAGTTTTGGTGTGTACTGTTCCATGGTTAAAATTGTACTGAAATGACGCTTCCAACGCGGTATGACATTAGTCGATCTGACGACTAATGTCAAAGATATAGGGTAGCTTGATGCTTTCACTTTAAATGGCCCACCTTGTATACATATATATATATATATATATATATATATATATATCACTGAATGCCTTCTTCATTCATCATTTAGCACCTAAGCCAAGTTATGAAATGATACCAATGGATGACATGTGATGAAAGCTAAATGTGAACGTTAGGTTTATGCTACTTACCTTGATATTATTTTTTGTTCGAGAGGATAAAGAGAAGCAATCTGATTGCCCTGGACGGTGTAATACCACTACGAGCATTCGTATATGTTGTATATATTTAAATTTTCTAAAACGGTATAAATATGCAAAAGCTCCACAGGGATCCCAGAGGGGGTATTATCAGGGTATTTTTCTTACCGTAATATAATTCAATCTAATATATCTTTTTTAGGTGCGTTTTTCGAGTAGCATAACAAAAGCTGCATTCATCTACTAAGACGTATTTTCACTTAACATTGTTTTGCTATTCATCAACCATTGTTCAAACAGGAAACAATAAGGATCAACATTTATTGTGGCTACGTCTGAAGAGCTTTTGAACTAAAATTTAGCATTAATAAATAAGCGTAAGGTCTAGTTCAACGGAAGACAAGGGAAACATTATTGCAAAAACTAAAACTCAATATTGCCCACTACTTGACGTTCAAAAATGATCTACCATTTTGTACGTGTTCGAATTTAAGAACAATCAGTGAACCTAAACAGTGCTGAAACGATAAAGGTCGACAGTTGCCGTTTATTGATCGCTCACATTGGTGGAGTATCGTAACAAATTACTGTGGTATATCTTACTAATCGTGAATTACCACAGCTCTGATGGTCGATTTGCATAAAAAAGTGTATCATCATTTCGGTTTGCACAGTATTTCGAAAAACAATGCAATCACGAAGCGATACACCTCTTAATAGAGTCATAGCCTGTCTCGAAAATCATTGCTTCAATAAGTGCTTGCGATTATGTCAGTCCCAGGGAATGTCTGATTCATTCAACTATTAGAACACTGTTTTTTTTATTATTGTATACTTACTGACATTCACTGAGCAGGGTACCTCTACAACATTCTTTGACTAGAATTATATGGCCGAGTCGATCTACTAGAATTTAGAAAAAGATTTGTTGTGGGATATTACAAAACGGTTTATGTATGGATGTGTATCATACGAGCGCTTATAATGGGCCCATTCAAATTAGTAGATAGAGAATATATAGTTTGTATTTCGTCATCATTACGTTTATAACAGCAAATTGGGGGAACGTGTTGAACAAGAGCACATTCTTGTACGCTTGCTATCCAATCTCAACTTTCACAAAACACATAACCTATAAAATCAAGCAGGCCATTTCAAAACGGAAGGGCGCGCACTATAAAAAAAATTTGATAGAAGTTCCACAAATCATACCTGCTTAAGTATGCTTAATATTTTTCTTTTTATTTGCATTTCATTGTCTTGTCTATTTATATAGATTATTCCAAGATAATTTGACAATTTATATGGATATGGAAAATTACTTGAAACATAGCATATATTGCACGATATGCTTTTTCAAGTAATAATTTAGTCGTTTGCAATACTAATTATTGACCCTCTATTACAGACAGAAAAATATTTATAGTTTTTGGTAAATGATCCTGTTGCGATAGAGTAACCGTAAACAACCTAGTTTAATAATTGGTCCTTCTGTAACTTAGAAAGTATCACTGGATTTTAAAGAAATTCTAAAAGTGCTGTCTAATGGTACCAGTATTACGACCAAAAAATCTAAAACTCCCACAAACTTAAGTATGTACTGACATTTCTGATGATTTTGAACGCAATTAAAAATTTTCTTAGAGGAGATAAAATTCACTCGTGCCACAGTTGGAAAATATGTAGAGTGGAATCTGCGTAAAAAAATCGGGAAACTGCTGATCCCGAAACGTCTCAAAAGTTATTTAATCAGGCAAAGCAGCCATATGTGAAACCTGTTGTAAAACAAACTGTAATATCCTTTAGAGTGAATGCTAAGACCCCTCATCTCCAAATAAAGAAATCCGGGTAACTTTTCTATCAAACTTTAAAATTATTGAACAACTGAGAAACTGATGAAAAAACCTTCAAAATCAGAAGTAATGGGTATTACCAATTCGTTACATCGGTTAACTGGTTATTGCAAAAAATCATTTAATTTTTGCCGAAAAGTGCATAAGAGAAAATATTAAATATAAAGTAGTCAGTAGTAGAATAAAAGTTAAAGCATTTTTAGCGATTAACATAAGAAAATCTTCAAAAATGCTCATGCTATCCAGCGACGTAACTGCTGCAACAAATCAGACATTAGTTTTAGTATGCAATTGTAAATGTATACCCATTACTATAAAACATAATCCAATGTTATTTGAAAAAATTGTGGGCTATAAGTACGCTTTCTACTTGGAATATACCGCTCCCTACAGGTTACCCCATACATCTTTTAGTATATATTCTAACATAACACTAAAACGGTATAATTCTGAACAGCGCTGCAACGTCAGATCGAAATTCTAATTATGCAACCGTATAGAAGTGAAGAACTGGTGTAATTTGTTTGAAAATCCTAGTAACTTTGCTGGACAACCCTGAAATTTTTGTAAAACATGTTGTCTTCATTTAATTTTTGCCGAGCTAGGGAAAAGGGGCCCTTCCTTGACGCCCTCTCCCCTCGGTATGCCCTTGGATGGCAAACATATATGCAATTTGGTTATTTCACAGTGAATATAAAAATGGAAAGAAGAAGGGATTGGGCCAGAGATTGGGTCAATATGTTTCTTCTAGTATGGCAGCATAGCCTACCCCCGGCTACGACCGGGACCTGGGTAGCCGACTGGTTAGCGCGTCGAGCTACCAGTCGCTCGACCCAAGGATCGCGGGTTCGAATCTCCGATTCGGAAGTCAATTTCGAGTTATGGAAGTTCTGTTGAGTGTTGTCTAAATCACGCACCAGATCGATACAAGACCAACATAGGAACATAGCATAGCTAGAGCTAAGCACAATAAATAATCAGTTACCAGTAGGTGGTTTGTGGGTGGGCAGAGAGGGTCAAAGGTTAGTTGCAAATGTTTGAAAAATGTCGGGTCAGAAGAGAAAATATAAAAACAAAGATAATCATGTTATTTTTGAACGACTTCCGGCCGCTCTTTTCAAAAATGATTTTCACAAAGAGGTAAACTGAGCATGCATTTGAAACAAAAAAGAGCCCATTTTAACGTTGACATTTTATTCTAAGAATATCGACAAACTGGAACAATGCATTCTACCTGGACGTAGCAATGGTGTTCAACAGTTTTTCGTCCTATACCTCTCAAAGAAGGACATCTGCTTTGTTGATATTATGCCAAGTGACTAGATAGGTACAAGTGTGAGACTGGTACAGTATGGAAATACAGCCCATGTTTTGTCAAGATTTTGTTATATCCTGAACGACATTGGCTGAGAATTGAAGTTTTGTCGCCTCACCCTTCCTCTCTTCACCTTCCATCACCTGCTTTTTCCAGGTATGTCATTGAACGCTGTTTCTTTTACTTAATATCGGAATTACCATGACGATAAATCACTTGATTTTTATACAACATTATGATTGTAAATTTTTTATGTGGCAAATAATTTATAGGCAACCATTATAAGCTCGTGTTTTCTAATCTGAAAGGAGGTGAGGTGAGTCCAACCTTGAGTTTTTTATGTGGTGTATGAATTGAACAAACGTACAAAAACTGAATAATGACTATTCAAAACTTGATTGCTGCTGAATTTGTTCATGGAATGGTTCGGTTTCATTGTTTTTACAGGTGTATATGACTAAGGTATGTCTGAAACGTGACAAAAAATGGTCAGTTTGTACGTACAAGGCTGCGAGAATTGTGTAAACAAAATTTAGTATGAGTTTCATGTAGCCTCGTTAATTCAAATGGCAAACGGGCTTTTTATGATCAAGTTGAAGGCCACTATTAAGGAACAGTGGCCTCTAATTGAACGTAGAAGAAATAAGTTAAGTACTGTAAAAAAAGTATCTCAAAAATCAGTGCTCAAGAAAAAGCAACACCGTGCAATCTAAACTATAACCAAAAAAGCAATAGGTGTTACAAGATATCACAAGGGCAATTTCTAGTAATTTTGAACCAGCACAGTCGCGAGGCCACATATATACTTTTAAGTGTTTGAGGGGGAAAACGTCCCCCGGCAGTGTTTCATATTCTCGATGCTCTACGAACAAATGAGCAGTCGTACCAGCTAGTTCCCGATGTACAGAAGTTGAAATGAGAAATGAAAAGATTGCCGGAAAGTGCGTTAGCATGTTGGTAGAAGAGAGCCAAATCGCTGATTGCCCGACTATGTGAGACTGTCTGAACTGTTGGAGCAGCACTCCAGACATGTGAACGGTATTCCAGGCCAGGTCTTATCTGCGCCTTACATACGCCAGTATGCTGGATGGCGAAAAGTATTTTGTAGCTCCAAACCGCGATCCTAATATCTACAGCAGTTACTGTGATTGGGAACACGTATTTATGCTAACCAAAACAAATGGCTCTTTGGCAAACCGTTCGGGCATAAGAAATGCCCCAAAGTTGTTCGCTGCTGTCTGACGCTAATCTAGCGGCAATGCTCCAGATTATTGATAACAGGGAGTAGCTGTTAGAGCCAGTCTTAGATACTTCTTTGGAATAGGACAACACCATCATTCAGCTGATCGAAACAGTGTATATATATTTACAGTAAAGAAAAGCATGGGGATTATGCAACTTTCCACTGTATTGCGGTCTCTCAATTTTCGATCAAGTTTCAATGTCGTTTTTACAAATATCGTCAGCGTTGTGCAACTGCCATAAAAGAAGTTAAGTTTTTTCATCAAAACCCCACGACGTATCAGTTGCCAGGATTGGATGTATTCCAACCCGGCCTCGTAGTTACATGGTACAGTTTGCAGCTAAAAATCTGGGTCAAGTCCGTTTATGAGATAATGCACATACAAGTGTTTATATTTTTTATTCTCCACTTTAAATTGAAATTCTAGTTACTATTCAGATGGAGGTCTAGAAAAATAGCTATCTGATTGCTATTGTTGAAACCATATTTATAGAAATTATTTGTAGACCAACCAAATGTAAATACACTATAAGCGATAAGCGCACAGATATGGGAAACTACGGGATATACAGACTGGGATTGTTGCTAATAATAATATGCAAAAATTCCGGAGGTTACCAATTTGCGTCTATACAAAATTTTGTATATTTGCTCTTTATCATCCTACAAAATTCCAGTTTGGGTGGCCCATTACGAGGGTTTTTGAGTTTTAACTCGTACCATATACTCAGATGCATCTTAAAACGTTTCTTCACGTAGCCTTAAACTTCAGGACACCTATGAAATTGGATAAAGGTGCAAGGTACAAAAAGAAATGCCGATTGAGTATACGGTATGAACGTAGAAGAAAACTGCTGCAATCATTTTTTGTATCTACATTCCAAGGTATGCATGTTTGTCTAATACTTGTATGGTTGAATTTTATATTTGCAATACATTGGCTAAGAGGATTTTTTGATGATAGTGGAGCATTCTTTTTGGAATCTCAGTTATCATACATAATTACGTATACATACAGAATAATGCTATTATTGAGTATTTAGACTTCGTTACAAGATTATTCAGCCATGTTCTTTCTTTTCATCATTCTCGGAAATATCGATTTTTTATCCGCATCAAGACGAAGTATGTGTATCATTCATTTTTTTTTCGTCATAGAATACTAATTACAGCAGAGAATTGACCAAAGAGTATTGTGCGAAGAAGAGCTAAAAATTAAGGGATCCACATAGTTCATTATAACGCAATTAATGACCTACTGCAGCGGTACTATTCAAATGTAGAAAAATTCAAGAAATTGAACAAAAAATTAATATCATTTAATAAGGTCTTGTCGCAAAGATTTTATTTGTTTGAAAACTGTACCACCATCGAATGCCAAAAACACAACTACAGTAACAACTTTAAAGACTGATATAAGTTTATACAGGGTGTGCATTTGAAAACTTCCCATCACTGATTAAAAGAAAAAACGCCGGGACAATCAAGAGATTTGTCAAGGGTTACAACTTTTTAACTGAAAACTACTTCAGCCCCTTTCATCCTCGGCCGCCCAGGGTCATTCCCTTGAAAATTTTAAATGGCAAGGGGTATAGAGCAATAGCTTGTTTGAAAGGTCTTTCGAAGTGCTTGATTTTGACATTTTTTTTAAATCAGTCGATGCGATTTCGAGAAAATTAGAAAAATCTATATTTTTCTTAATTTGTTCAGATAGAAAACAAAGACACGAAAATATCACTTCTTATTTCAATAACTGTTCAAAATGTTGCCCGTTAATGTTTTCCAAAACAACATTTCGTTTATAATTTAAAACGGAAACTACCAACATAAACAGCAATTCGAAAGATTAGACATGGCATCAACCAAATAACAACCCGAATTTTTTACACACTAGCCGAAAGAGTGGAAATGATTATAATTTATGGTGCCCAAACTCAATCTGCTCGGCAAACTGCCGTCACATTTACCGCCAGACATCCGGGAAAGATTACTTCGCATAGGTTTTGGAGCTTGCTACTAAATTTACTCAAACTGGATCTGTTGCAAATAAAAAACGTGATCTGCGGAGAGTTTTGGATGAATCCGCTCAAGTTTTTGGTCATTTTGGAATAAATATTAATACTTCATTACGCAAAATCGTTACTGCGACTGGTATTTCATTAGGATCTGTAGAGACAGTTACTAAACTCCATTTTCATCTATTCAAAATGAAAATATTGCAAGAGTTAACCGAAGATGATTTCGATAGGCGAGTTAAGTTTTGTGTATCATTCATGTAATGAATCTGCTTCAGTGACGAATACACATTTTATCTAAAAGGATTTGTTAATAAGCATACTGTAGGTATTGAGGCAATGAAAATCCGCATGCTTTTGTACTCCCAAAAAATTAATGTATGGGAATGCATTTTAGGGAAAAAAGTGATTGGGCAATTGTTTATTAATGGAAATTTGAATGGAGACATTTATTTGGATATGTTCTAAAATACCAGCAATCCGCTTATCACTGAAACCATTTAAAAACAAATGGAAGAGGATGGAAACCATATACTTGATGAGGCTGAAATATATTTCCAGCAAGACGGCGCTCCTCCTCACTATATTCTTCCGGTTCGGCAATGGCTAGACGACGAGTTTCCAGATAAATGGATAGGGCGAAGAGGGCCTTTGAAGTTGAGTGATTAATTTTCAGATAATGATTGTAGAAGGAAGATAAACCAAAATATGTGTGTAAAAATAAAAAAAATTAAAAAAAACTTTTACCTTGTTTTATAAAGTATCCTCCCGACAAGTATTTCAGTGCGGACCTGTATTTGATCGTGAGGTCTTGGAGCACCGGCATGCCGTCCATATGTGAGGTCTTAAGTCACCTGATTCACGAACCCGTTGTACTACATTAACAAAGGCACGAGGGGTTGATTGCACTTGATTGGGAAACCGATCCGCATAAACATGTGCCATTTTTTATTTCGTTTGAGCCACGCAACAGACACCACAATTCACTACCGACTGACACTGACTGTATACAACTGAATGAAATAATTGTAAAAACATCGTTCCAAATTCTTTCGCTTTTTTGTTTCCGATGCGATGAACCGATAAGGCGGATTATATCCGTTGTCGCCAAACACGAGCACATAATATTATTATTGAGACAGGGCGGTACTCAAACTTCCAAAGGGCTATAACTTTGTTACTTTAATTTTACCAGAAAAATGGTAAAGGAAAAAAACATTTCTTTTGATCAGATCTATTCACTGTTAAAATAAATGACTCAAATTCGAAGTCACCCTGTAGAATGACCTGCTAGGTCTCCTGGTTTGTTGCCATTAGACTTGTTTCTATGGGGCCATTTGAAATCTGTTGTGTTTACTCCCCAACCTGAAAGTTTGGATGAACTTCGTCAACGCACCATGGAAAGGTGTTTTTGAAAATGTCAGTCAGGAATTTGAACATTGCCTATATCATTGTTTGGCAATAACGGGCAACATTTTGAACACGTAGTGAAATATAGAGTCATATTTTCCTATGTTTTTGTTTTCTATCAGAACAAATTAAGATAAATAACGATTTTTCTAATTTTCTTGAAAACGAATCGACCGATTTTAAAAAAACCTATCGTCAAAATAAAGGAATTTGAAAGACATTTCAAATAAGCTATTACTCGATACCGCTTGTTATTTGAAATTTTTAAGGGGATAACCCTTGAGCACAGAAGGTGTAGTCGTTTTTGGTTAAAAAGTTGTCCCCCCTAACAGATCTTTTGACGTATCTCGGTGTTTTTTCTTTCAATCAGTGACTTTCAATAAATCCGTGGTGGAACATTTTCAAATGAACACCCTGTATATCTAAACCGCTACACAGGTTCCTCCATCGCAGCAGTATAAAAAAAACTGCTCATTTAAACGAAAGACTTGAGATTGTTTTTGAAAATTGACAAAATTAGTTTTGATTCGAAAATAAGCACTTCAGTGTGGCCGCCTTACAATATTCATTTAAAATTAAGGGCAAATAGTGAGGGTTAATGACAAATTCAGACACTCTTGGTGGTATTTATAAACGACATTGCCGTTGAAAAACTTGGTTCCTGGAACCGTACAAACTACCATCACCCTCGAATGCAAAGGAAAGTATACGCTACACCACGACGATATACCATGTTATCACTACACTTTAAGACTAGGCAGAGTACCTTAATTCTGCATATCCGGAGAAACCCACTGGTCGCGATGACACAATAGCTTGCCGCCATGATTCCCAGATCTACGCATTATTGATTTTTCTATCTCACGATTGGATACTATGAACTACCCGTTACGTCTCTTCAAGATTTCCGCAAGAAAAAATCGGGGCAGCAGCAACAGCAATAGGGCAAAATTCACAGGCTTTTCGCAGACTAAAAATATTTTTTTACCGCGATGTACTTTAAAGACAATTTTGTTATCAGTTGAATAAGTATGCACCAAACAAATAGCTATCTGAAATTATTGTGATCCCACACTACTTACAATTTTAAATGCGTAGTGTAATGTGGCCACTCTGTAAACAACAAAAAAGGGCTTATTTACGAATCAAAACTAATTTTGTAAATTCCCAAAATTGATTTGATCTGTTTTTTGTAAGGCAGTTTTTTTAAATTCAAGGTTGCGACTAAACTTTAGCTGCAGCTTTCTCAGCTTTTGAAGTTGTTTTTGTAGCTCAATCATTTTGTTTTTTTTTCACAGAAAAAATCTTTTCCAAAATTTTTAGAGCAGCTACTTTTGGAAGCGAAGTCTTCTTATAGCACAAAATAAACTAGAATGATAACAGAAGATGAGTAAAAAATACAAATGAGTGGTTGCTGCATCACTTCACTGCCACATTCCATTCGATTCCGTGGTACAGTTAAAAAAAAAAGAATTTTTGTGAATGGATTCACGGGTATTCAAGAAAATGCAAAAAAGCCTAGCTCCTATTGATTTCAAAGGCATATTTGTGCAAAAGAAACTTGTTATGACCTATTTTATTTTATCTTTGGGCCACCATTTATCTACAACAAATATGCACGTGAGGTCAAAAATCTAAAGTCCGATTAATACATAGTATTGATATATTAAAGTGAAATTCATAAGCATTCTAAAACTTTACGAATAATAAGAAACTGGCTTGCCTAATATCACCCTTGATAAGAACCTCTACAACTGGAAATAATATACTGAAACTCATTTGTGGCAATGTACGAGGTTAGATCCCAATAATTCCACGAAACAAGATTTCGCAACCTGTTTATACTTACTACTACGCCTGGTCGCCCATCAATTTCCGTAATTGAAAAATTGATACTACTGCGGTTTAACACAATAAATCTTGATACATAGAGCGTGGATAGTGGAACAAATGATGAATATCTACGCTTTCAACTGAGAGTCTGTTACTAAGATGGCGATTAAGTTACGAATCGGTGGGCCACACAGTATACTTACTGGTTATTTGCTACATTTGTAGAAACCATCTTGCATCATTTTATCTGCGCACTGCCCTGCATTTTACCTGCCCTCTGGGTAGATGTAGAGTGATCTTTCTCAGTCCATTTGGAGTCTAAGTCTATATATATATAAAATGTGGAGGTTATTAGGAATGATGAAATCTCGAAGGATTTTTCAATAGTCGACAGATTTTCAAGTTCTTCCAAATCAATCAGTGGATAAGAACAACATAGCATGGTTTTGCCATTTATTAATAAAATGAAAATAATTCCGTCCTAATCGAACCTCATCGGTCCAGTTTTTTGTTCGTCGACTATGTGTTTGTTCCCTTTCACTGTCGTATCCGGATGTGTGGGCATGTGTATCTACTTTTGTAGTTTCATATGTGCATTCATTTCGGGCCTGATGAAGCCAACCAGCAGAAATATGTATCGCTCGGGTTACCTATCCTATTTTCTGCTCGAATCCACTTTCCTCCTTTTTGCGGATTTTGCCCATTATTTTCCTACTTGTTGTTATATACTTTTCTCCGCATGATCATATTCTATATATATATATATATATATACAGGGTGGCGCATCGAAAACGAAACAGACGTATTTACTGGCAGCTCAGTTTTCTTTTTTGGAAAAACGCTCAGACCCGTCGATTTTGTTTTCGAGGGGGACACAAGTTTGGCGAAAAAACACGTTAACACGTGTAGCCCCCTGGGCGGGGGTGACACCAACCCTAAAATCTTAAATTGAAATGGGGCTCGAGTGATACCTTATTTTAAAGGTCTTTCAATTCCCTTTATAATGATAAAAAATTAATGTACTTCAGTTCAGTAGTTTTAAAGATTTATTAATTTAAAGCTTAAAGTAGACTTTGATAGGTACACCAGATTAGTATGTACTACTTTCAGAAGAAATCTGACTAACAGAATTAACTTAATAAGTAAATGCTTCTCTTCACTACGCCCATGGTTTGTTTATCATTTTTTTTGTTGAAAATAGCTATTGGAGCGTTTTTTTGTGGCAAAAAAGTTATTTCTTGAAGAATGATAAGGAAATATCTCGTACTTATTTTAAATAGGAATTTAGTACATAGTTTGCGATTGATTTGACCAAACTTTGTTGCTAAAATAACTTGTAACGCTTTATTAGATAAATTAACCATGGTATAACGTACATGTATTCCACAGCAGAAAGAGTTGAAATTATCAAAATATTTTTCGGAAATAATCAGTGCGCTAATAGAACAGCAGAAATAATTCAAAGAGCGACATGAGAACAGTAACGTGCATCGAAAATATCTTCTAGAACTTGTAGCTAAATTTCGGGAAACTGGGTCAGTCGCCAATAAAAAACGCAACATTGAAAATCCCATAAGGAACGAAGCAATAGAAGTGGGGATTTTAGGGCAAGTTTATGTAGATTCTACGTTAATTACCCGCAAATTGGAGACTGTGTGTGGTGTTAGTCGACGTACTGTCCAACGGATTCTAAAGGCCCATAGTTTTCATCCGTATAAAATTCACCTGGTATAAGAACATAATGAAGACGATTTTGATCGGCGATTACAATTTTGTGAAGACATGAGAGAACGAATTATAAACGATGAACATTTTCTATTCAACACTTGCTTTTCCGACGCATGTTCCTTTTTCTTAAATGGCGTAGGTCCGATTCTAATCCCAGAATTTATCATGAGATTCATACACAGCAGCTACAAAAATTAAATGTTTGGGCTGGTATTTTTGGTTGGTCCTTTTTTCTTACCTGGTAATTTGACCGGTCAAATGTATTTAGAATTACTGGAAGTCGCAATAGATCCTGCATTAACAGCCATATTTGAAAATCAGAATGATCGGCGGTACATTGCGAATAGGTTGATGTTCCACCACATTACGCATTACGTATTCGACAATATTTAGATCAGACGTTTCCAGATCGATGGATTCGTAGAAGTGGTACCATTGAATGACCCCCAAGATCGCCAGATTTATCACCTTTGGATTTCTTTATGTGGCGTCATTTAAAAAGCAAAATCTATGGTACTCAGCCAACATCATTAGAAGACCTGCGACAAAGAATTGTGAATGAGTGCCTTCAAATTACTCCTCAAATATTGCAAAATGTGCAGCAACGTTTTGACCAAAATCTTTATTATTGCATGGAGAGTCATGGTGGCCATTTTCAACATTTACTTGCCTAACGGGTCAGTTCATTCTTCATTTTTAAATTACTTTGCTGCCAAATTTTTTGATCTCCACTAATGATGATGTATTAGTTTTATTTAAGCTTTAAATCAATAAATCTTCAAAACTACTGAACTGAAGTAGATAAATTTTATATCATTATAAAGGGAATTGAAAGACCTTTAAAATAAGGTTTCACTCGACCCCCCTTTCCATTTAAGATTGTGGGGGTGGTGACACCCCCGCTTAGTGGGCTGCACGTGCTAACGTGATTTTTTGTGAAACTCGTGTCCCCTCGAAAACAAAATCGACGGGTCTGAGCGTTTTAAAAAAAAATGAGCTGCCAGTAAATGCGTCTGTTTCGTTTTCGATGCGCCACCCTGTATATATAGATAGACATATTTCACTCATCATGAATTTCCCCATATTTATACTTAAAACAGAATGATGGAGAAATATTTTTTATTTTGAGGATTATGGCAGTTAGGGAGAGTAGAAGTCGGTCAGATACTTACCATTTCATTTTCCAGAAATACGCACTCGTATTAAACATTGAACATATTAAAAGTGTCAATTGGCATGACTTGCAACAACAGTTTTTTGAGCGACTTGATAAGTTGTGCTTTGCTAAAACAAACGGATTTTTAGGTTCTGTGCCCTTTGGATCACTTTAAATGGGGTTGATGCATTGTGCATATTTGAAAAACACCATTTGAAGAACATAATCTCAAGGATTGCAGCAAATCCACCAGAACAATTTGTCCCATGAGAATGGTGCGTGACCCTTTATAACTACTCAATAAATATTAAGAAACGAAATAGAAAGTAGTTCATAGATGAAGACTTGATTGAGGCTTTCAAATAAATTGCTGGCTATTCAGTATAAAAAGACACAAAATATAATCGCCAAAATAGTTATGTTGTTCATAAATTCTAATCATGCGCGCTCAAGAGTTGCAGTTTTATTAAACTGTGCAAATATATCACCACGTATTCATTAGAAAAATGAGAAAGTATAAGAAATCCAGCAGCCACTACTACTATGCTATGATATGAAATACGAGACAGCCAAGCCAATCCCTCGACTTGGCAAATTAAATTCCTTTCATGGAAAGAAATGCTTAGATGGTGTAATATGTAATATGAGATGTGGCTTTTCACAAGGCTTCTTCAATTCAATCTAGATTTTATGATATACAGAGAGCTCCTTGGATTCCATTAAAAGTGAATATCAAACAAGGTGATTCATAAAACATATATTTGTAGAGACACAAGATATTATTTTCTACGTTATTGATGAGAATTGCTGAAAACAGAAAATGAACATTCATCAAGTAATGTTACGGTAATGTGGATCACTTCTCGAATATACTTTACAGCATGCTCAATAGCAAACTCTATCTGTATGAGCCAGTCTTGAAAGGCGAACAGACTATGTTTTTCCTACAACAACAACTTTTAAACGAGTGTTCTAGCAAAAATATCAACTTTAGCACCCTGTATCTTGGTGAAGCGGCATTTCGGAGCTACGTTTATAGTCATGTCACGTAGTTTTTGCACGTGCTTTCTGCTCCTGTTAGCCACTATTAGGCGGTGATCATATCTCACCAAGAGAATTCCTGATGTCATGGTAGAAGAAACAAATCGATCGCAAATATCCTACGACAGCTTCTTATAGAGCTTCCGTTGCCCAGTAGACGGTATTCTACTAACACGAGCGTTGCCAAGAAATCGATATTCGATAAGGGACAAAATGCGCAATTTTTTAACAGAACCGACATTTTTCTGCTGTTATGCGGTTGTGAGAGGAAAACTCAATCACAATAGGAAAACAGGTGAATTACCCAAACTACCTGATTGAAAAGATTATCCAACCTCAACAGTGCCATAAAAGTCTTTTTACCTACATAAGCTAAAGTTATATAATGTTCGAAGAATAGAAAGGATAATGCAATCTTAATGAGTCCTGTTTTTATCTCCATACAATAGTAAAGAGAAAAAATTACTACCTTGGAGTAACATTGTCGAGATTTTCGAAATCTTTTGTTTTGCGTACGTTGTATGTACAAAATTGGTAATTGTGAAATAAAAAAAGCCTCACAAATTAAACAATGTCATCTATTAGGTGACCGTAAACGAATTTTACGTTTCGCGAGTTTTACAAGGTAATGTCACTGTGTTGATGGTGACAGAGGTGACACGGATAGAAATATTTCAAGGAAATTAAAATGAGTATCTGGAGTGACACTATTCTCCATTAGAACTCTTTACCATTTCATACATTTAATAACAGAACTGATGATATACACTTACATTCACAAAACTTTTGGGGATAAATACACTATCGGCAGGACTAGTTTTACTACCACTATTACTAATAGAAATAGTACCTAGTAGTCATGGTGGTGGTAGTAGTACTACTACTACTAGTGTCTATGAGTATTGTTGGATATCGACATTTCCAAGTATGCAATTAGAGAATCCACTCCACAAAATTTGATACGCCTACTTCAAACAAGTCAAGGATGTCTTCACATCATATCCAAATTATGTTCAGAAATTTTAGTAATTTTTAATGTCTGTAGTAGTCATATTGCTTCTGCACCAAACTCCCCCCTCCCCCATTTTTGATTTAACAAAAAACCCGACAGACCTAGATAGAAAACTTTTACGTTGGTTTCGATAATCGAGCATATTCCTTGAAATTTAAAAAAAAAATCAATAATATCCGCCAAAGAGTTATTACGAAAAAGTATTTACAAAAAAGTATCTTGAAAAAGATACATTGACGGATCTATGATGATATGAGCTTTTCTTTTCTAAAAAAATCATCCAATCAGAACCCCGTACGTCCTCGGTAGGCTTAAGGCTACCTACTTGTCTTTGAGCTTTGAGTAATATCTAATTAAAATAATGATTGATTTTTGTTAGAATGTGATTTTGTATCTCAAAGTTATGTTAAGGTACACGGGAAAAGTAAAACTAAACGAAGTCAAGAAGCAAAAAATATATTTTCATATATTTCATTAGGATACAAAGATTTTCAAATATACACATATCAGTGAAAAACACTTAAAAATGGTAAAACAATAATTTAATAATTGTGCTGGCGCCACTTCATGACAACAGAACATTTTTTAGCCAGCATTTTCAAAATATATAAATACCTTCTCATTTGTGAGCCTTACGTACACGAAATATACTTAAGATATAGTCATACGTGTAAATGCATACAATGAAGGAACAATACCATATTATTATCTAAATCTATGATTGTTCTTCCATTGTTTGCCCGTATTGTATGTCAACATGTGTATTAATACACTTAACAACCCGATGTACAAAATTGCACGAATATATGACATCTAAAAAGGTTGTACTTAACTATTACAATAACAGTTCCAGATAATTATCACAATTTAAATACTTTCTGGCCAGATAATGAACCAACCTTTAGAAAATAATACACAATTAATTTCAACATAAAAACAACCAATATGATTTGATTAGTTATTATTTCTAATGATTGGCATTTGGGAGAAACGATCTCCAGCTGCAAGATATCACAATAAATATAAGAACTTGTATTGCGTAAAGTTTGAGATAAGGAATTCAATCACACTGAAAACATATTCTTTTGGAGCCATTCCAGTAAAAATTTGAGGAATTTAGGAAATAAATAAGTTTAGCATTCACAAGTATCGTCACCGAACAAGTATCTAACAAAGCCCATCAAGAGTCATTGATTTGTATTAAATGTTTTGAAATCGTTATTTGTCCAACAACCACTTCAGCGTCTGCTGAACTACCGTTGAAATTCACGCGCAATTTAATCTGATAAAAACATACAGCTATTTTTTTACTGACTAAAATACATAGAATATGCAGAAAAAATAACAAAAAATTACAAACAAACAATTTCAACCAACAATAACTCTTTTCACCACTAGTCGTGTGCAGGACAGTAATGAATGGCATTTGAAATTGTATTCTCTTATTGTCGTCGCCAGCTTGACAACTGAACTTAATAATTTGGAATATTTGAAAACAATTTGTTATGCAAATATTGTTCTTGAATACTCCAAAATCGGCAAATTGCTCTCCTTTAAAATTAACCAGACCTAACTAGTTTTGTATTCATTAACTTCAGTTTGACAACAGGTAGATTATCTGCACAGCAACTAGCCAATCTTTCTGGATACTCATGATACAATGTCCTTTGGTCAACATGGATGTTAATGGATAAAAATGCATTCATACTTAGCAGTCCCGAACTTTACGCATATCAAAACGTACTTAACCAGCTGTACTAATAGATGGTAAATCAAATAAAATTCAGGAATTGCATTAAACCCAACCAAGGAAGGACGGTTTTCATGCAATTCGGTAAAATGCAGGCAATGGAGAAAGTTTCTGGAAGCGCAGTTTTCGTGTACGCAGCCCGCACATGTTTCCCTTTAGGTAAACTAAGTAGTCTCAGATGGGAATAGTCGGAATGGTACGGCGAAACTGCACTACACAGGGTTGGAGTGGCTGAAAGACCACGAGAGGGTGAAGCGTAGTAGTAGACAAATTATGTGGAAGTTGAGATCAAGGTTAGCTTCATCAAAAAATTCACGTGATTCCACTAGAGCTATTTTCTTAAAGGGATTAATCGATATGCCGTTTTCAGATCAAATAAATTTAGCTTTTTCTAAACCTCGTCATCGCCAACGAAACAACATATTCTAATATTTTTGGATTTGTATTAAGTTCGAGCCAACTTTATTGCAGACACGATAGCCAATGAATAGCATGTACGAGTTTTTTTGTGTCATTGTCTTTCGGTATAACCAAGACAGAACAACGAAAATACCAAATCACGCCTTCTGGCTTCCTCATATATTATTTTGGACTACCTCGTATTCTGAATTTGCCTAGAATTAACGTGTATTCGAGTTCTTAGACCTACAGTACCTTCAATAAAGTTCACTCATCATCGCGAAGTTGAAAAGAGAGTTAATGTGGCTTGTTGCATTTGAAATGAATAAGTTGTACATTTCCTGTATAACCCCAAATTGAACTGTAAGTATTTTCGCTCGGTATACACATTTTCAACAAACACCCCAGTATTTTTCCATTCACATTTCGACTCGGCTTATCGTAAAAAACCGTACGTTATAAGCATAGACCATTACTAAACAGTAACAGGTGAAATAAAAAAAAAATGTGAAGCTTCATGTTATAAATTTCTCAATCCAACCCTGTGAGAACATGCGAGATGGCGGCGCACCCAGGCGGTTGGAAATAGGTTTGGTTTGGCTGATCGTTGCTAATTTCTCGCTAATTCAAGCAGACGGAAACTGGGCGAAAACTGTGGCGGTTTTGAGAAATCACGGACGCACCCTAACGAGTTCACAAACTTTGCGGAACTGTCGGGAGTAATACTGGCTGTCTACCGCAGGAAATATATAGTTCAATCTCCCCGTTAAATTCAGAGTCTCACAAACGATATCGTAAAGAAGCTTTAAAAAACATTTTCCACTTCACATTACAATTAAAAGCTGCTATTTTCCAGCTTCTACAATTATACAGAAATATCTGATGAAATGCATTGTCACAACTCGATGATAAAGATATGATTTTAAAAACACACAGATGCGTACCGGCACCCTCATTAGGTTACTGCAAAATGAAAGCAACGGCGATTGACAGACGGAATCTGACATGTGTGATAGCCTTCATTTCTATTACGTCGCAGCCATTATTCACTTGCCGTAGCCCTGTGTTCCCTAAACGCCATGTATGTGCTGTCAGTGTCATATGTTAGATTTAATTTAACATCTGTTTCAGAGATGGTACTAGTGGAGGCCATTCATAGCTTTTATGACCTACGCAGTAAGTGTAGTAGATCAGTCAAATGATGGTCGTTGCGCGATCCCTTCATAGGTGCCGTTCACTGCAACTTGGCTTAGCATTGGCTATCCGACTAGTGCAACAGACATGGAGCGCGTTCAACCAACGTTAAGTGATCCAGCGCTTTGGTGTTGAATAGCAGTAGCCGCGGAGCTTGATAGTTTCAGCATTAAAGCGCTACACCATTGTACTCCTTTATAGCAGAATACCAGAGTACGATTGACAGAAAGAAAACTATAAAGAAGAGGTGAATGCAGTTCGCTTTCAAAATGACTCGAATAAGAAGCAATAGACCATTACTAAACAGTAACAGGTGAAATAAAAAAAAAATGTGAAGCTTCATGTTATAAATTTCTCAATCCAACCCTGTGAGAACATGCGAGATGGCGGCGCACCCAGGCGGTTGGAAATAGGTTTGGTTTGGCAGATCGTTGCTAATTTCTCGCTAATTCAAGCAGACGGAAACTGGGCGAAAACTGTGGCGGTTTTGAGAAATCACGGACGCACCCTAACGAGTTCACAAACTTTGCGGAACTGTCGGGAGTAATACTGGCTGTCTACCGCAGGAAATATATAGTTCAATCTCCCCGTTAAATTCAGAGTCTCACAAACGATATCGTAAAGAAGCTTTAAAAAACATTTTCCACTTCACATTACAATTAAAAGCTGCTATTTTCCAGCTTCTACAATTATACAGAAATATCTGATGAAATGCATTGTCACAACTCGATGATAAAGATATGATTTTAAAAACACACAGATGCGTACCGGCACCCTCATTAGGTTACTGCAAAATGAAAGCAACGGCGATTGACAGACGGAATCTGACATGTGTGATAGCCTTCATTTCTATTACGTCGCAGCCATTATTCACTTGCCGTAGCCCTGTGTTCCCTAAACGCCATGTATGTGCTGTCAGTGTCATATGTTAGATTTAATTTAACATCTGTTTCAGAGATGGTACTAGTGGAGGCCATTCATAGCTTTTATGACCTACGCAGTAAGTGTAGTAGATCAGTCAAATGATGGTCGTTGCGCGATCCTTTCATAGGTGCCGTTCACTGCAACTTGGCTTAGCATTGGCTATCCGACTAGTGCAACAGACATGGAGCGCGTTCAACCAACGTTAAGTGATCCAGCGCTTTGGTGTTGAATAGCAGTAGCCGCGGAGCTTGATAGTTTCAGCATTAAAGCGCTACACCATTGTACTCCTTTATAGCAGAATACCAGAGTACGATTGACAGAAAGAAAACTATAAAGAAGAGGTGAATGCAGTTCGCTTTCAAAATGACTCGAATAAGAAGCAATCACAGAAAACATTTCTATCGATACTCATGACGGAAAATATACACATTTAATCAACAGCCAATTTTCTGTGATATTTGACGTGCACATGTGAGTTTAATCCGTGATCAGCGGAAGTGTGAATCAATTTTATTTGTAAACAATTTCAGTTACACGCTTTTATAGCATTAATATGACATTCACTTATGAAACCTTTTGTTTAACAATAAAAATATTGATTTTTCAATAAGCCCTACAATATACAGGTACATGATTCATAGAGACCTTGATAACATGCGTGTCTTGCCATACCCCACTTTCAAGATTAAAAACATCTTTTTCCTTAATTCCGCAATCAACATTTACCCCCTGCCGTTATAACGTCCATTAACTCCCTCCACATCTTTGAATGTACCCTTGAAATATACCCTGGCAGCCTTAGGTGAGCGATATCGCTGATTAAATGGAAAAGTGCTAAATGTAATCGTCCAATATGAGAATATTACGAAATAGTAGGTACTTAGTAGCAGAACATCGGATGGTTTCGAGAGATACTGTTCATAAAGGTTGACATAGCCAGTAATGCTAATGGTACGTTTTGATTGCAAGTAAGGCGTCATGCAACATATAGTGTTTGTGGTATCCGACGTCTTGTGGTCATCAAGCATACAGTCACATAGTATTTTCCTCAAGCAAGTTGGTAAAAGCACACACACTATATATTGCATGACGACTCAAGACTGTACAAGCAAAACATACGAGTAGCATGATTGCTTTAATGAATGCACCAAGAAGCATATCGGTGTAGAAACAAACATGAATGAGTGAAATTTCGCTTGTCAATCAGATAAAGGGTGCCAAATCTGAAAAATGATGTTTCTGAGAATCGAGGATGGGGTATAGGTTAATATCCTAAGTATATTTCAAGATATTAAGTAGCCTCTACTAGGTAGCTGAAGCCGATAAAGCTTTATTTCTAGCCACACAACTTTCCTGCAGTACGTTGAAAGATAAATTGAATATACATAATCGTTTTCCTTACTGTCCGAAACCATCGGAAGAAGCATTTGGAGAGTTGAGCTTTGACACCCTACATTTTAACGAGCGCCACTTTATTTGGACATACTTGGTTCGATATCATTAGTTTCACGAGTTTAATGAAGGACTTCGGTTGTATCCCATGTTATGGATGCTCCACGCAAATCAACCTCGATCAGCCATCAACACTGCTAGAAAAGTCAAAATACCAGTAGCACCGCCATACTACCTTCGACGTACATCCTCAATTCCAGCTTAGCCTTACGCAGTTTACCGCTTAGCCCTTCCTCTCCGTAATCTATTTCCGCAAATACCAACACGTTGACGAGCGACAAAGTAATACAATGATAGAAGCGGAAATTCGCAACACTGTAACTTAGAACAAAACAAAGACCATCAGCAGCAGCATGAAAGTGAAAGCTAACATGCCGGCATAACAGGTTAACGCACAACAATGTGTGTGCACGCTGGCTGCTTGATGGGCTATATTTAGCCGCACGGTACATTTACGTAATCGTGGCCGTTCAAGTATATACAGTGCACTGCATTTTTCTTTAACAAGGTGGATAATCAAGCTGTAAAACAACTTCGCTGACAGGTATTTGCCGATTTGAAAAAATGTCAAACCGCCATGAAAAAAACACCAGAAGACGTTAGTTTTCTGGCAAGCTTTAAGGATCTCACTTTCAGGATCAAAAGAAGGTACTTTCTACGTACTAAGAATTTATTTAAAATGACGACAGTTTACCATATTAATAACTATTTGTTTAATGTCTTTGTAATGTCGCTACCAAAATACGTATTCAGGTCTATGAGAGACTGAACATTCAGTCAGTAAATAGATCAGTTCCAAAATGGTTAGTCGTTCGTAGCTCAGTAAAGCTTTCCGAAAACAGAAAGTCTTCTGTTAAAAAGTCATCTAGGTTCTTACAGATTAGATACTAATAATTTTGATAACTAATTGTTGATAAACGAGAAATAAATGCCTTGAGACAAATCTTCAGACTCAGCTGCTTATTCCTTATCCCCTATTAAAATAAAAATTGAACTGTGGGCGGTAATCTACCACCGATGTAGTTGCGGGTTTTCAACACTTGCAACAAATCTTATTAGTTTTGCCTCCCAGTAGCATATTTTATCAGTAATTTTTCTTAGCTATCAAAAAGTTTTACCGTGTTTAGTCATATCGTTAGTACCGATTTACTGTAGTGGAGAATTTAATTTTACCTGGCTGGTGGTACTGTTATGGTAGCTTCTTTCAAGAATTTGACGCCAAGATAAATATAATGAGGTGCGTAAAATATATTACCTACATTTATAAGATGCTAGCGATCATTAAATAGTTTCAACATAATTATAATCTCTTTAACTACAATATAATGCGGTTCTCCTTGTAGCTTTTTTTATTCGTTGAATAATATAGAATGTGAATGGTATAGTATAGTTTCTATCGCAGTCTAAAACTACTATCAATTCGTAGTGAATACTGTATCCCGCTCAAATATTTGCGTACCTTTCTATCATTCTATTAGCCTGAATATCACGAAAGCCTTTGATAACAAAAACGTTTTTGAATATCAGCTCAATTGAGACTAATTAAAAGTGATCTGAGCCTTTGATTCCTCTCGCTCTTTCGGATTCTATAATAATGGAAGGTTAATGAAATAATTATAACGAATAGCTAAACCTTGAACAATCATTTAAATAACAATTGAATTTTTACTGTGAACCTTCGTACTCTCTTTTCTCCACTTTCTAAAACTGTTAAAGAAGCTAAACATGTCTTAGATTAGATTCACTACATCATCTTTGTACTTTTATCCTGAGACGCATGATCCATTTACGGAACTTGTCATAATTCAATATATGAACGATATAAATGTTACTTCGGTTTTCATTTTTACAGATTAAAGACCAACCTCACCCATACGCCTGATTAATGAGTGATGCGATTGGCAATGCATTATATAAACTCAAACTGTATTTCTACTTTATTGTATTGGAAATTAGGAAGCAGACCACGAAGAGGAGGGCAAAAATACTTCATTGAGATCAAAACTGATTTATCTCAAAATAAAAGAGACAAGTAACGTAGGCTGTATAACCCTAAATGTGCTAAGTGAGTTAGTCAATTCTAGAGCTTCCGGTATAAGTTTACTTAAACAATAGCATTTCATAGGAAAGAATATAATTTTTGAATTATACAGCCTCAAACATTTATAACAATGACTATAATCGTAAATCTAGTGTTCTGGAACGCCATATTCCTAAAAACAATTGGCAATTCATAATATTCTCTTTCATAGTCCATACCTACGTACCTTGAATATCCAGCTAAGATATATCAACTCGGAATATCCAAAATAATATATCAGTAGACTTATTAGAGAAGGTTAATGACTAGTTCAAGAGCTTTTGGGGATGCTTTTATGGATTAAATTTGCATAAGAATAAATCTCAAGTCTACTAAAACAAGTCCGCAAACATCGAAAACGTATCGTATAATCATAAAAGAAAAATATATGTTGACTGTACTAAATCAATTGAATTTTAATGGAAATAGTTCCATATATACATTCACAAGTAGTTACAATCCAGCAATATAAACTGTCAATAGATATGTTAAGACTCAAATGAGTATATTATAAACAGCCATTTTGTGACAGAATTTATCACATCAACCCCGTATACACGGTACCGCTTGCATACTGTGTTGGTCAACACGACGTCGTCCACAGAATGTTACATAAATTATGAAAAAGCCAACCTGAAACGTTCCAGGCATACTTATTATCGGTCAATTTTCCGTTTTCTCTTTCGTCACTCATCTAGAATTACGATGTATTGATTTAAAACCAATAATGGCTAGTTTCTCAAAAACGTGACATACTATTTCTTTATGGCCTTTGGTGCAGATTTCCCTTTAAATAAACCAGGAATGAAATAAGCAATAATGATAACTATCTACATTGCTCAGAATAGCTTCATCTTCCAAAGCACATTCTGAGTAATAAAGTACAGGGCAATAACTTTTACCAGCACTCGACTTCAATAGCAGAACAGCATTTCTGGTTTGTCATCAAAATAGATTGGATTGCACTACAACCTAAATAAAATCTGTTGGCGGATAACTGCTTTCAGCTAAGAAACGTTGTTTGAAGTGAAAGTGAGAGAGTCTTAGTTCTAATAAAGCGATGAAAGGCAAGTATGAATGACACTTATTCTGGAGAAAGTTGCAATGAGAAATTCGATTTCACACCGTGTCCAATTCAGATTTACAAATTAACAATACTTTGTTGAAAATGAAAGCTGGGTCATTGTACAGAAAGCAAGCACTTCATTGTTAATGTAAATCATAAAATGATGATTCCATTGTAGCTTTTTCGTTTTATAAGATCTTCAAGCTGTATATTTAGTTCCAAGGGTTACAAAATTTAAAGCACCGATTTTTGTTGACGTTTGTACCCTGTTTTATCGTGTATGTCCTACTTAGGTACAAATAAATGCCTGCAAAGAATTGGATACTGTCGAATATGTCAATACTCAATTCATCAATAGTAGTATGAATTATTGAATGCCAGTGCACTAGAATATGGCAAATTGTAAAATTATGGTTACAGCCCATCTTTACTGTGTTGTGACCAATATAAGTTGAATACATTAATTACATATTTTGTTGCACTAAATACATACGAAGGTATAACAAAACGCTTTTCTGCTACCAAACTATGACGTGGAATCTGCTTATCAAACTTCAAATTTATTAGTATTCCTCTATGTCATACGTTCAAAACACAGAGAATACATACAACACCATAATCAACACTTGTTTGTGAAGCTATTATAATGTATTTGCAACAGTCATTCTCGAACGCTATGATCTAATGATTTAGATCGAGCATCAACAGGTGCTCTAAGCGGCATTAAAATGGCTTTGTAACTGTTGTCGCAGATTGTGGTACGAATGTTATTTGTAGTTTATGAGATGCGACAGTACCCTGACCTGATTGAGAACAGCAAACATAAATAAAACAGAGTACTCGACAAATGGCATGTTTAGTCGTTGTTTTAAAATGTGATTGAATCACTGCAACCCTGTTTAAATAGTAATGCTAGCGAATCATTATTTATTTAGATATACGGCATATTAATAAAGCACCTGGCTTCGAGAGTGAATTCTTGGGTGTTTCTAGGAAAAAAATTGATGAAAAGCCTAGCGTGATAAAATTTGTTGAAATGGACTAGGAGAGATGCAGATTAAATCGAAGAAGAAGAAAGCATCAGTAAAATTCAAACCCCAAATAAGGAAAAATTTAACCGATTAAATACGGCGATGTAGCTACATAAAAATTTGTAATACGCATTTTTCGTAAGCGATTTTTCATTAATTTTTGGGGATGATAATGTCTTCTCCAAAAACGAATTTTCTAGAAAGAACATAATTCCAAGCATTATCGGATATAACTTTTCTTACTAAAATCACCCAATGAAATTTTGGATACGCATTCAATACCCTGCATAGACAACACATGATGCAACATTTTGCCTTCAAGATTAATAGTGTTCCAAGCGCGTAATATGAAGCGTAATGATCTGATCAATTTATACATAGTAAGCACAAAAAATACTGTTTTTATATTTTAAATGCCTTGAAATATGATAAACACTTAAAAAGTCCTAAGCAATGCTTTCTGATCTAGACTAGTGTAATTTTGTATGATAGGTATTATATTTGAAGTTATTGCTTATGATGCATGCCTTCAACATATAATTAAAAGAGATAAGTAAGTTACGTTTTTTGAGAAGCCAGCCACACTCATACGATATATGTTCATAAATCCATAATAACAATGTAAACAGCAAACATGTATCATGGGGTTATACAACCTGTTGGACCATTGCAGCAGGGAATTTCCAAGTACATCGTGTTACGTATAGAGTCCATAGACCGCTCCTGATGGATTTAGAATTCCCTTAAAAATCACTACTTATTTGTACACAAACTCTACACTATTTACACTAGCTGCCGTTGCAACCGCCTCAGTTGTTAGCACCTTCACTTCACCGGTTTCTTGACCCAATCAAAACATTTAAGGTCACTAGGCAGGATACAATTTCCTCTGCGATACTGCGGATGTTGCTGATGACTCATAAATCCATTGCTTTGTTAATCGGCATCAAAACCATTCTCCCCAACATTCTTCTCTACATATCGCTTGGCACTGTCACCACTAAATCACATGACACTTTTTTGAACAAGTGAATCGGAGACTTATTGAACCTTTAGCAGAAAATTCACCTCTTGGTGTGCAACGACTGGTTTATTGAAAGAAATATGTATATTCTAGTCTCCATTTTATGAGGTTTAGAAGTTGCTGCAATTACTTGGGAAAAAGAATACTTCTTTTAATTATTAAATACGTTCATTCTGTTCTTTACGCTTTAGGGATTTCAAAAGAGGTAAGATAGACTTTAGTAAGCCAATCGAAGTATGCATCTGTTCTCATAATTTTTTTGTGGTGGTAAGAATTTATATGTTAGTTTCGTTTTTTGTCATCATCAGAATGACTACACCGTGGCTCTGCTCGTGTCTTGGAGCCCTCGAGTCTTTCTCAGAAAAGGTCGTTTGGTGTTCCTAGTGCAAGCTGCTTGGACCGAAAACCTGTTTTAGTTGAGGAATACCCACTGCACTATTGCTCACTTACACAACATTCAGATACCTCTTGGCTTCACTCTACTTGACAGTTTGAACATCATAACATAGCTAAATACATTCACTCCTCGAATAAGAACTCTACACTATGTACACTTTTAGACGTTTTACTCAGAGTGCTTTTTTCGTTGACACCATTACTATTTGACGAAAAGAACTTGATCTCTAAGTCTCTGTGGCCATTCAACGATGTCACTATTTCGGTGGAAACTTCAAGATCTCTAGGAGTGCCTATTGGCTTTTGCGGAGGAGCGGTATTTTCCTCTCCTTCTTCGAGTGATACTGAGGACATACTGTGTTCCAGACAGCTGGTGGAAATGGACGAGCTGGAAGGAAACCGGAAAGACTTGTTGCTCGGAGGAGTCAAAAATGGGGAATAACAATTCCGGTCGACATCCCAAATCTGACCGCTAGGATCACAATATCGACACTGGCAGGTGACAGTTGATTGGTTTCCATTGATATCAGGTTCTTGAACGTCTTCAAAGTCATGGTGTAACTTCGGCGTTTCTGCGACATCGCCTAGGATCAATCGATCGATGATTTTTTGGGAAGCTTCAACTGGTAGTCGATACGAAGTATAGGGATCCAAAGAAAACGGCAAAAATAAAACTGTCTTAACTTTATCTACATCTGGACTGGCGCTATCGGTGGATAAACATCCGTCCTGGCTAAGCGGTCGGCTCAGCAAGGGGGCCGGTTTCTTATCCTTTTTTCGCCTCTTTCGAGGCTTGATGATTCGCGGTAAGCATGTCTCTGAATGATTAGATCCTGAACTTTCATCACTAGTCACACTCACGGCGTCCGTACTCGGACCACTGGCACTGTTATTATTCCTCGGAGGATGCTGTTTCTTGATGTTTGAATTTTCGAACACTTTAGTACCCGGTGGCCTTTGCTGCTGAAACGTAGCATTGTTATTTTTGTACACTTTTTTGTTTCGATAGTTGAACGTCTTGGCTAGGATGAGGGGAGCGCCGTGTAGTTCGTCGTGGTCTGCCCTTTTAGCCCGGCGGGCCGCGTTTGTGAAGGATATGAGAGGCATTCCACCGGCCCAACCCTCCTGGTGCGATTGACATCTTTGCAGTCGAAAGGACGGATGACGTTGATGGTGGCTGTAAACGTCCTGGAGGAATTCCTGGGTTTTTGACTGAGGCGGGGATGGTCTTGGCTTATTGGTGGGCCGATGATGGTTCTGTTGAGATATGAGACAGGCCCCGATGTACCTCTCCACTCCCAGATTGGCAGGGCTCATGGCACGAGGGCGACGCGACGTGTATGTGGCATGCCTGGAGTGGCGCGATCGCGGTCGCAGCCGAGGATGCCCGAAATGACGTACGTACAAACAGTTAGCCGATCGAGCAACAACTAAGCGGATGGTCTTTACAATCTTGGCCGCGTGTGCGTGTTTGGGGCCCCCACTATTCTGTCAGAAGGCAGCAGGAGCAGCAGGAAACGCCGCGGCGCGATCGCGGACGGCAGGCTCTCTCTTTCTCTGTCGCTCTTTGGCTGCACTAACCTACTTCGCGTCGGGCCGTCGAGACGGCTGCCACTACCGCCGCGCCGTTTATGCCGCCGTCGGCTACTCCTGCTACAACGACAACGACTCAAACAGATCAGCGTTGCCAGCAGCAGGACCGTACACCATATAGGCTACTTACTCAAAGACCTTAACGTGCTTCCAAAAATAAAATATAATGACAGAGAAAAGTATCGTGGGAGAGATTTTCCGCCACACACTGATTGGACTGCCACAATGCCGGAGTACCACACCCTGCAAAAGTTTCTTATTGCATCGGCCATACTTTCACCAGTAGTCACTCCATCGCCTACTTGCCGCATTATCCGGCAAAACTACAACATCCATCACATTACCACAACATTCGCCAAATAACTATAACACCCATCACTCTTAGGCAGTATCCATAACATGGCAGTTATGCGCCGGAATCTGTCAGTCTAGACAAATAGGAACATATCTCCAAATCGGTATTATCAACTAAAGGTTGGCAGCAGTCGGGTATCGACATATTAAGGACTTTTTCAATTAAAAGTATACATACGCAGTATGTCACCACGATTATTACACAACCGAGCATCATAGGCAAGATGAGCTAGATGGGTATCGATATAATGGTGTGTGATTTGATAAAGTAGGGGACGGCTGTTTTTTCGGGTAGTACTTAGGGTAGGACGCATTTGTAAATTTTTTATGAGCCCAGACGTGCATTTTTCCTGATAGTATCACAATCGATTTCATAGAATAAAGCTGTTGTCAGCGGTAAATAAATAGTAGTTAAAAATAAAAATAAAAAAAACATGCTTTTATAGCTAACCAAACTAAAAATTAGAAAATAATTTTCAATTAAAAAGTGTTTATATTACCGTACCAGATGGTCGAACAATCTATCATAATTAATGACATAAAAATAGAATTATAATAAAATTTAAGTCATTAATAGAATAACACAATTCAGAGTAAAAGACTGGGATTCTTGATATATTAAATGTTACAATCATTCTATTGGCAACTATCTATGAGAGGAGAGTTATGAAACTGTAGTAAAATGCACCCCACGCTTTAAGTTTTACTACTACAATATAAATTCTTTGTAATTAAAAATTATTTTCAACTTCTTAGTTCGGTTATCTATAAAAGCGTGTTTTTTAGTTATTTTTTTAACTATTATTTATTTTTATTTTTTAATTCGATTTATCAATTAGTTTTTTGTGGACATGTATTGAAATGTCTTAAGAATCATTTCGTAATCTAATCGTTTCATTTAAAGCTTCACTGTTGCATGCGTCTTTTCCTGTTAACTTAGAGCAATCAAGTTCTTCAATCCGAATACGGTTTAAAGATCTTACACGACTAAGTGCTACATGAGCTTGTCCAGCAGCAAACAGTCGCGAGCCTAGATAAATGACTGCATGATAGACCGTACAACCTTGCATCTTGTGGACGGTCGAAGCCCAACTCAGGATTAATGGCATCATTCGCAATGAACAAGGTGAGAGTGCACTACCTTGAACAAGTATCTGCCTCCGTTGTGCTATGCCGAGAACCCGAACCAACAAAGAGTAAGTCCGAAACTGCACGCATGTGCAGATCGCGCGCTAGCTCTATCTCTATTACTCGCCCACAGAGGATCTATAAAAGAATGTATCAATCCTGGCTGTCCTAATAACGATAATGAAAAACTGTTATTAAATTATTGGATTGTTATCGGTCCTTGATTCGTGTGCGAAGTTTCAAATTAATCAAACTACTACCTATGATTGTGATTCTAACAGAAAAAAATACAGATATGCAAAATTTACAAATCATTTCTACCCGAAAACTAGTCTTCGTTTGCTTTATCATATCACACACCATTTGGATGGGAACCACTGAACCAATATTACCATTACACAGCCTCTAATAAACTGCTGTCTTGATTCGGGTCTAAAGGTCGTCGTCGGTTGGAATTTCTTCCTAACGTTTCGCTAGCACGAGTGGCAAGCATCTTCAGAGGTCCTTCCATTTCCGATGCTGGATGTAGACAGTCTACATTAGAGCATTTTCACATCTGTATAAACAATTTTTCCCCAAGCTTAACAATCTGACGATTGAAACGCCTTCATGCAGCACAGTACATACATAAGGAAGTTCAACATTTTTATGGATCTGTATTATTTTTATTAAAGTATACCATTTTTGAACTAACCTGTGTGGACGTACTCACGAGAGCTATGGCATGTCATCTGTTCACTCATGCTGCAAAAGGGCTGAGAATGGCGCAAAAGAGCTGTTAATAAAGATCAAGCTGTAAACAAATAAACACAAAGTACGTAAGATTTAATTCCAGAAGTTGAAAAATAAAATAAACATGAGGCAATATTACTTTGAAGCGATCTGTGGTGAATTTAAACAAAGCATAAACATCATACATATTACTATAGAAGTGAATCAAAAGCCAGTATAATTCTGTGATCCAATACAAAGGGAGTTCATTAAATTGAGGTATAGGATGCTAGAAGAGTACATATCGTGTCTAGCATAATAGTAATACTAGGGTAATAGTGGCCAAGGTTTAAACGCTCGTACTATTTTGAGAAAGTAAACAATCTTGCTGAAGAGTGATTCGAATTTAATTGTTACAAGTACTATAAAAAGTATTTAATCGAGGCATCGGAAGTCAACAACTTCAAATCAACTTGCAAGAGGGGTATTCGTAAGCATACCTGCTAATTGCTTTGCAATTACTACAGTCAGCATTCTCATATATAAAAAAGTGCCAAATCAGGCCCAAAGGAGATTTGATTATCTCTGCTATCACAAGTGAATTTGCGATTGATGGTACTATTTTCTTAGTGAATTCTGTGTTTGTTCTAGTTATTTTTTGTCACGTTTTATTGTAACTTTTAACTGTACCTGACTTCGGTGTTTTTGTCATAATGTTTAAATTCAGTAACGAGGAAGATGCTGATATGGTGCTGACTTATGGCACTGCTAACTTCAATGCACATGAGACCTCCACAACAACGTATATGTGACTGAGAGTCTGGAAACCTAAAATTTCAAGATCCTGGAGTGTGTGGTCGAAATCAGTGTGACTGTTGATGATCGAATCATAAGAGCAACTGATGCGCGTTCTACCATAAGTATTAGGGTTGTTGCCGAGAGACTTGGGTGTGTCTGTGTGGAAAGTCTGGTCTGTTGTACACACCAGTAGAATCCGTTTCATTATTGCACTGTTCAAAGTAATTGCATTTCATTTTACTTACTTCACTTGAGCCTGTTTGACTTATGTAAAATTGTGCTAAATTAATGCATTTGTTACAGGTCTGCTACACGGTGATAACTCTAGGTGATTGGAGGTCTGCAGATGGATGGACTAATCAAACTTTGGGACCTCGGTTGGCCGCGTGGGTGAGAGTGTCGTGCTACTGATCAGCCGGCCGGCCGGGCCGCGAGTTCGAATCTCGCCTTCGCCATGGATGTTGTGTGTTTGTTTTAGGCAGCAGCGGTGGCCGCAGTAGTAGACTCTTGGTCTCCTGATCAGCCGCCGTGCGCTGTGCGGGTTCGAGTCCCGTCCCAGGAGAAACGTTTCTCTTGGCCATGGATGTTGTGATTGTCCGTAGGTGGTAGATGGTCTCTGACTGTCGAACGCGGAGGTACCACCCGGCGGTTCTCGTAGGCGGAGCCAGAATGTGTGCATGTTGCATGCACACGTGTTCCCTCGCCAGAGTCCGTGTGGCGTCCCCCCTTTCCCATGTATCCCCCATAGCCCCACGGTACCCAATGGGTGCTTAGGCCTTCGTGGTAGTTGGAGTATAAAAAAAAAAACGAAAGAATCCTAAAAATATACACAACCTGAATTATCTGGCAGAACGGGGCCAAAACCCACACAAGAACAGACAGAGCTCGTTTCAACGACCATTCAGAGTCAACGTGTGGGCAGCCGTTATCGGACGAAATCTTATGGGGCCGGTTAAATGGAGAGAATTATCCTGACTTCTTCGAGACTGAGTTGCCTGATGTGCTGCTACCGATTTTACCGGATAGGCCTATTGTCTTCCAGCTACCCTGCGCATTATGTCCAACCCTTACGAGAGTTCCTTGACAATTGTCTTTCAAACTCGTGGATTGGTCGAGGTGGTCCTATTCCATGGCCTCCACGGTGTCCAGACCTGACGCCTTTGGACTTTTAGGTCTGGCGCGAAGCGAAGGAATTAGTCTACACAACAGAGGTGGCCGGCAAATCAAATGAAAACGTGAAGAACATTGTTCCTGAACCTAACCAACAATGTTCTGTTATTTTTTTCACCCAACAAATTATTCTCATGATGAGGAAAGGTACCTACTAAGCCACAGGAGTTTCTTAAATAAACTTAACCTCTAAAAAAGGTTAGAATTTCGAATTTCAAAGTTTTGTTTCACTCCGCACAATTTTGGTAGTTATAAAGGTATTTATGCGCAATTGCAAGAAATTAAACGTGAAAATGAAAGAAAAAAAAATATATCTCGGTTGCTGTTTCCCTTAGAGCATTACGGATTTCACTAAAAATCATCAAATAGCGTCCCCAACTACCCAAAAAATTGTCGGTCCACCCTGTATAAATTTTCAGGCGCAGAGATAACTTCATATTCTGTGGTAAGACACTTAAAAAATATACTACGAATCGATCGGCTAGTCAAAGGCAAAAACGGATATACCGGGTGACGACCAAGAGATCATTTATAAGAGATCAGCCGTTCACTATGAGGATACTCCTATCTATCAAACTCAATATCAGATGGGACACACGACACTCAAGCCACACAGCCTAAAAAATATAGCTCATTCGTGGGACAATAAGATTACTTCACCACGCGGTAAAAATAGTACCCAAGTACGACCTTTGGCAACAATGCATAAACCAGAGATGCATGTTCTGTTCAACGTGGACTTGCCGATACAACGCAACGCCGTGCCGAGCCGTCTCGCCACGACTATCGCGATCCGTGAGAGACGTATCCTTCTCTTCTACGAAGACAACTGGGTCACTGGAGCCCAATTAGTATCTGGTGCCCACAATACCGTCACAGCACCAGCCCTGCTTTCTAAGGAAAACATCACCGAAATTATTCATCGAAGAGTAAAAGAGAAAGTCTATCATATGGGATCTGTATACACTTTCTCTGGTAGTTCGTTGAGCTTTCAGTAACGTTGCATTGGAAAGCGGTTTATATTTTTCTGTATAAAGATTATTCAAAGGGGAGGGACGGTTTTATCGGGTACCTCGTTGATCAGAAATTTGAATCTTATGACTCAGTTTTAGGATGGAATGGAGGGTTAGCGATAATTTAAATTTATAGATAATGTCACATATTTACTTAATAATGATTCATGAAAATAATAGACTGCTTGCATCTGAAGAAGAAATACAATTTGTGTCATGTAGATGAACTAAAATCATACCAGCAACAAATTCAGGAAACTAGCAAAAAATCGAAAATCTTTAAAATAAAAAATAACATTCCAAAAACGTTATGAATTGTCTTAATCAAAACTCATGGAAGTATGTGATATCCGATAGTATTCCCTGACATTAGTAATAGAAAATAATATTCTTGAAGTACAGAGAATAATTATATGTGTATATGAACTTGTAACAGACGATATTTTATATTATGATACGTTCTTAAAATATTAGGTAAGTGCACTAAGTTAAATTTTCGAATTACCTTATTCTGAATTCTAGCCTGACCTAGGAAAGCTCTGTTGAAACAAAGCTTTGTTTTGAGAACCGGTTAACATCTTTATACACCTAAATATTCAGGGTGAATTCAAAATCAGTGCTGAGCAGAAGGTTACAGAAAAAGTGTGATGATCTAAGCGAAAAACGCAGAAACCGGGATAATCAATCTACCACTGAATATATTTTCTTTCGAAAATCTATTGCATTTTGGATGAAATATGAAGAAATGGATTTAATGATAAAACTACTGTTTTTGTGGAAATAATAATATATTGTTTTAAAAAATGTTATGTTCTACGTTGCAACATGTTGTAAAACTAGGTGAAATTGCTCTTGACCTTCCGAAAAACTGTCGACCTGCCGCGATAGTAATCATTGTCTGTTTCGATACAACACAGATGATCATTTAGTAGTTAATAGAGTATGCAGATAGTTAATTTAGCGAATAAAAATGAAGATCAGTGTTTATGCCGCAACAAACCGTTGAAGGAAGAGAAAGTAGGCAACCGTACAATGGGCCGCTGCGTTTCTTCCGACGCAGCATTCAAATTTCATTTTTCTTGCAGGCAATCTCCCACAGAGTCAACTCTTCTGCTGAGAAGAAGCAAAGAAAACAAAATTACACAGTGGGTGTGCTACTTCCTCATTCAAATGGCCCAGTTATGTGGGCGAGAGTGTCATTTTTATAGGTTAAAATGGACTCGAGGGTGAACGACAAAACATTGAAACATTTTAATCTGTTCATTGATATTAAGGACAGCAGCAATTATCACGTTATGTTGTGTCAAAAACACGATATACACATTATTATGGTTGTGGAAACTGGTACTAAAAATGCTACCACTTTGTCGAGTACTGTCTGACACTCGACGCAATTACATTATATAATTATATGCACCATGAAATCATTATATGTAAACGGATGCTTTGATAGCTGTTAAAGATAGGATGATTCAAAATTCTTGAATCAAGGATTACTCATGCAATCGATTTCATAGGTCAGGTACTTACAAAAATGACATCAAATAGGTTGATTCTGCACATCAAACGAAACGCTGGCATAAGTTGGTAAAACATTATGTTCTGCACAATCTAGCCCTTCTTAGAAAAATGTTAACTATGAAGGTGTACAAGGAAAAACTAAATGGATCGAGTCAGTAAAATAAGACCATGCAATTGGTACCCAGTCCCCACCCGCTTGACAACGTTACGAGCTACAAATTTCTTATCTGCCCTACCGACCATCCCTCACTCTTGCGATCAAATTTGCGATGAGAACCTCGCCAGTGGCAGCGACCAGCTCGGTACAGGTTTCTTCTGTGTTGGTTGCGTTGACGTGGATATTTATTTATTTACGGTTCCCCATACATACATACAAGAATCATTACGTTTATGTGTCAAATAACATTAGCTTTATACAGGGTGGTTGGAAATTCGACCTATTCCCTGAAAGTTGTGAAAGTTGTGATTTGTGATAAATTGGGGGTCGGAGATGAGCGGTTTCCGAGATATCGGAATTTCAAGATTTTTTAAGAATTTTCTGCTTACTGATCAATACAACTTTTTTTTAAATCTACTGATTTCTTGGAACTGAATTGATGGTTTTCTGAAAGCTGTGAAACTAGTAAATAATTGAGATAAAAACGCTATACCAAAAGTTTCAAACTGTTAGAAATATGGGGTTGTCCAAAACGGACGCAGGAAAGTAAACCCATATTAAAACAAGAATGATTGATATTCAAATCAAGTTGGGTGCTTTATTTTGAAGGTTCATTTATACCATTTATGTATGAAAAATAATATCGCTCAAATGTTCACCACGACTGGATTTACAGACGTCCACGCGATGGTTGAAATTTTCAATGACATTTTGCAACATGGTCGGTTCTATGGCATTTATCTCGGCAATGATGTTGTTTTTGAGTTCTTGGAGGGTGGCTGGTTTGTTGACGTAGACTTTGCTTTTCAAATATCCCCATGAAAAGAAGTGCAAGGGAGTCAAATCGCACGATCTTGGTGGCCATGGCACATTTCCTCTGCGCGAAATCACGCGATCACCGAAGAACGAGTGCAACCGATGGATATTGACGTTGGTTGTGTGGCATGTTGCCCCGTCTTGTTGGAAATAAACATCGTCCATATCCATTCCTTCAAGTTGCGGCAAAAAAATAGTCCTCTATCATCACGTAAGGTCCGATGATGCCTTTTGACCACAATGCACACCACACAATCACTTTTTGAGGATGCATCGACTTGGATCGTCTCTCACACTCTCCTTCACAACAGCAATATTTTCCGGTGTGCGAACGCTCCTTGGCCGGCCAGAGCCTGGCAGATTTGCCTTAGAACCTGTTGCCTCGAATTTACGCACCAGACGACCGATGGTTGTTTCGTTTGGGCGGTTGTTGCGACCAAAATGTTCACGAAGCGCGCGAAACGTGTTTTTTATTTTTGCACCATTTTTGTAGTGCTCTTGAATAACTTTAATGCGGTCTTCAATCGAATACGACACTATAGCGATCAATGGTAAACATTCAACTAACAAAATGACATGTCGGTGACAAAAAACAAAGATGGCGTCTATGTCAAATTGACGTTTACTTTCCTGCGTCCCTATTGGACAACCCTTTAAAAGGCTGCTAGTGAAGAGATTTTGATTTTTGTTTATTATTTCCGAAAATCATCATAAGCTATTTGAAATAAAATCTATGATATTCGGCATACAGATTACTAAAATAATTGCAGAATTTCATGAGCTTTCCAAAACCACACAAATCTTATTAACTATTTCAAGCATTTGAAAAAAAAAACAGCAGCTATGGATTGGAGGTAGTAGATTTCGTAAATCCAATTTTCACAAAACAGCTTTCTCGGAATAAAATGCATCGTGTTTCTACGTGTCAAACTGACTCGTTTAACTCCGTAAGTATTCGGGTGTGCCCATCTGAGTGTCCAATGAGGTTCGTGATGCGTCATGACCGACAGTTTGTTTATCGCTTAGTACCAACTATCTTTGGAATTCAGACGTGTTGTATCGTGTTGTGATCTTACTAAACATTCCTGCAAATTGTCTGTATGTGTAATGGCTGCGTACGAAAATTATTATATTATATATTATTACAGGTTTTGCAATGGTGACTGCTGCAGCACGAAGGGATTACCAAAGGCGTTTCCCTACCGGCATTTACGTGAAGCGTGTTTGGTATTAGAGAATCTGGCTCGGATCATCGACGACAAATATACGCTGGCAGACCTGTTATCGTAATGCTGACGAAGAAGAAATTTTAGAGTTTTCGAGCAGACCCCATTGTGTCAACTAGACAAGTGGCACGGCAACTTAGCATATCCCAATGGAAATCCTGGTTTATTGCTCATACAGCGCAACTTTATCCATACCGATACACTCCAGTGCACGCTATGGAGGAGGGCAACCCTGCACAAAGGATTGACTTTTGTAGATTTTTAATTCCTGCCGATATTGAAAACCCAGAATACCTCAAAAATATCCTTTGGACTGGTGAATCGAAATTCGATCGTGATGGTATTACAAATTATTACAATGAACACTATTGGGTCTCTAAGCGCAAAATCCAAAACACTTCAAGGAAGGCAAGCACCAGAAAAGATGCTCGTTAAACATTTGGATGGGAATTCTACATAATAAATTGATTGAACCGTTTTTCTTGCCAGATAATTTAAATGGCACGACTTATGAAAACTTTTTAAGAAATTAAGTAGATGCATTACTAGATGTTCGGCTAGCTAGGAGAATCAATATGATATACCAGCATGATGGCTGCCCAGCCCATTATTTTCGAGGTGTACGTCAATGGCTGGATGAAAAGTATCCGCAGAGATGGATCGGTGGAGAAGGCCCAACGCCGGGACCGCCCAGAAGTCCGGACTTGACGCCTTGCGATTTTTACATTTGGGGTCACATGAAACAATTAGTGTACAATGCATCCGTTGCAGATATCGCAGATTTGAGGCAGAGGATTTTGGCAGCCACCGACGAGATGAAACGCACTCTTTCAACAAAAGTGACACCGACCCAACTACGTCGTAGGCTACGTGCTTGCATACGTAACAATGGCAGGCAATTTGAACAAGATTTATAGGTTTTAAGAACCAACGTTGTGTTTGTTTCATTAATTCTTCATACAGTACCTGTTTTTCTTTAATTAATTAGATTTCAAACTTTATCGAGCTCATTTAATTTAAAAATTTAGTTGTACCTACAGTACCCTTTGTACGTTTTTTTAGGATATGCATGAAAAAGTTAAATTTGTACTGCCTTTGAAAGCTCATGAAATTCTGTAATTATTTTTGTAATTTGTACGCCGACTGCCATACATTTTACTTTAAATAACTTATGTTGATTTTCAGAAATAATAAACAATTATTTGTTAGTTTTACAGCTCTCAGAAAACCATCAAATCAGTTCCAAGAAACGAGTAGATTTAAAAAAAATTGTATTGATCAGTAAACAGAAAATTCTTAAAAAATCTTGAAATGCCGATATCTCGGAAACCGCTCATTTCCGACCCCAGTTGATGGGGATTAATTTATCACAAATAACCTCTAGAATCACCACTTTCAGGGAATAGGTCGAATTTCCCATCACCCTGTATAAATTATTGAACAAAAACAGAACGAAAGATTCATGTGGTATCCAATCTACTTAGATGTATGTCTAAAACCTAACAAACTAATGATAAATATCTCAATCGTTCAAAATCTTATGGCCCATTGTACGGGAAAACCTATGTGTGAACTATGTCTAAAAGGTGCTTAGATCTACCAAAGACATAGGCATATAAAATGTAATAACTCCAAAAAATGTCGGCTATGGATCGATTTTCAAAACCTAAAGATCAACTTCGCTCTTAACATAGCAGTAAGATCTTATTAAAACGCAATCAGTCCGAGTTATATAGCGGCCAAGGATTAGTAGATAGATAAACAGACAAATCAACGAAAATGAGTGAAATAGTTTTTCGTGATGCACATCTCTTGTAACATCAAAAAAAACATAATGTAACACCCTCGTATAACTGGGTCTCGGGGTACCAGCGAGGCACCCTCGTACATTGACTAGAAAATCCGACAAGTGCCCAGAAGTGAGAGCGAACCAAGCAACCAGCGTTACGCGGCTGGGCGGGAGCGATTGCGGACTCATGGTGGAGCTTCGGTCGACGATAGAAAGCGTTCAACGTCATCGAGAACAATAGACTGCCGTCTAGATAACTTTGTCCACGTCTCGGTAAGGCTTCTGGAATTCATCGATTAAAGTTAAATACCCGACCCGATAGCGGAAGCAGTCAGTCACAGCCGAGACACTCAACGACGCGGAAGCTATAGTCCAGTCGACATGGTTATAAATTTGTCATAAATTATACTAAGTGACATATAAATCCGAACACCCAGTTTAAATGGTTTTATTTTAATAAAATTTTGTATAAGTACTTAATGAAGCATAATGAGTAAATGATAAAAATTTCTAAATGATTGCACTGCTTTAAAGCCCTTTGACCTTTAATAATGTGTGGATGCACCCTCATGTGCTACGCATTCTCCAACGCGCCTAGGCATGCTTCTGATCAGGTGGTCAATGTCCTCCTGTGGTATCTCATTCCAGGCAACCACCAACTCCTCTCGAAGTGCTTCTAGAGTCTGAGGAGGACGTTGCAAATTGAGCAATCTCCTACCCATCATATCCCACACGTGCTCAATTGGGGATCAGTCGGGAGATCTTGGTGGCCATGGTAACAATGTGACATCATTATGTTGAAAGAAGTCTATTGTGACTCTTGCAACATGTGGTCGGGCATTATCTTGTTGGAAAGTTGGATCTGCCGGGGTGTCAAGCTAGGGTAAAAGATGGGGTTCTAGAACTGCGCGTTCATGTTACCTCTGATGGAGATTAAAGGTGACCTGGAACCATAAGCTATAGCACCCCAAACTATAACTCCAACAGTGTGATGAACATGTCTTTCAACAAAAAACTGTGGATTCCTCCTTTCACCATGTCGCCTTCTAACCCTGGCACGACCATCGTGCATGCCTAAACAAAATCGTGACTCGTCACTAAAGACAATACTGTTCCATTCCTGATCCCAGAGTGACCGTTGTCTGCACCACTCAAGGCGATTACGTCGGTGTTCTCGAGTTAAAGGGAGGACCCAGTGTTGTCGGTATGAAAACAAGCCAAAACTTCTCATTCGTCGGTAAACACTTCGCATGCCAATAGGTCTTCCGTGTTCTGCAAGCCATTCATTTGCAATGGACCTGGTAGTGGAGAAACGGTCCCTTAAAGCCAATAATCTTAGGCGGCGATCTTCACGGTCTATTGTTCTACGGCGGCGTCCAGTGCCCCTTGCTCTTTGCGTACGGCCTTCTCGAAGTCATGCCTGACAACACCAAACCACAGTGTCTACACTTCTTTGCACTCTAACTGCAATTGCCCGAAAAGAAAGTCCAGCTTCCCGAAGTCCCACTATACGGCCCCTATCAAACTCACTAAGTTGACGAAATCGTACAGGTCTCCGTACTCTAGGCATCGTAACCGATCGTAAAGGATGTCAAGAACCAAAATCCGCCAACGTTGATTCTTTACTGCGGCTGAAATATTCATTTTTAGAGCGTTAGTGAATTAAAAAGAAGCAGTATAAAAACCGGAATGTCCAACTGATAAGGCTGAAAATTTTTTCACTTGTTATTTACAGTAAGATAAATACATTCACCAACTTTTATTAAAATGAAACCATTTAAACTGGGTGTTCGGATTTATATGTCACTTAGTATAACGTAGTTAAGTTATAAATTACTGTGATAGTAATAAATGTGGCTTTTATCAGTAAGATGTGTTTTCGTTGCAAAAATATCCTGTTTTCTAAAACTTTTGGGTATTGCAATACATCCTCACCAATTGGCGTGGGAAGTAAAAACAGATGGAATGCATAGATCTGGAATGCATAGTGTACCTGTAGTTCATATATATTAATTATTGTCTTGTTATTCTCGGGGCCAGTGTTTGCAAACACTGATTAGGGAATTATTGTTATAACTGTTATACTTTTGTATTATTGTGTTTAAATAAATTATTTCAAAAAAAAAAAAGATCTATGATAAAGCATTACAATTTCAGATGTGGTCCACGAAAGTGTTTTTACATTTAAGGAAGTGAAGTACTTCACACCTAGCACAGAAAAGTGGACTTACCAGATACCCAGATTTTGTTCTTACCTGAAACAAAGAAATATGTTCACACATAAAGATAACGAGTAACAGTTAAACAAACAATTCACAATACTCCAATACTCGTAATTGGAAATTGTCATCCGTATGGGCTAACAACATTTTAATATATCATACAGATAAACGAATTTCTGGCTTCTTAATTACCGAAGATTCCTTCACTATTCTCTAACGACACAAAGTAATATGTGCACGAAAGCTTACAACTAGAGATACAATCCAGTTAAGCCAGGTAACGTAAATGAAATCGATTCATTTAAAAGCGGCATATACAATCCAAAGAAAAATTATTTTTTAAGCTAACGATCATATTCACGACTAAACACGCATGCTCAATGCGCTTTCTCTCTACGGTGTGCGTTTTGGTAAAACTGCCTGTCCTGTGAGGCTTTATCTGGTAAACTGTTTATGGTTGAGCTGTCTAAGAAATTTGAGAGATATTCCACTTTTCTTTGTTAATTTTTGAGCTAAGATAAATTGAGCATTTTCTGATGATTCCTGAATTGAGGAGCAGGTGCGTCAACAATGCATTTGTTACACCATATTACTTAGGGTATATCCGGTACTCTATTGATGAATCCATCGAATAAATGACTACACTCAAGTGCTGCGCTAGGAGCTTCACAGAGATTTATTCAGATCGCAAATCCTTAGGTTTCAGAGTAAGTACCTATCTAGTATATCTTTGTATCTAAACAAAAGTAATATTGAAGTTAGGAATCAACAAATGTTGAATATAGCAAGTAAGCAACAGTAGAAGTGAAAGCAGGAAGTGGTACCCACATTTTCCTTTTTTTTCAGACTCGCATGCTTCCTTAGAATGTAATGCTTAGAGTAGACATCACATTTCATCAGTCAACGGCATTCGATACGGTTTGATATTAGTACAGAGAACAGAGAACACGATGAGATTAATTAAAAACTATCCGACAAAACAATCGTTTGTCCACATGCTCCAACTTGTCGAACCAAATCACAAAATGGCGGCTCTCAATTCAGATTGTCGACTTGTCATCTAACCTTATTTAGACATCGCAAGACGAACGTTTGCGAAAAAACTCAATCTCGGATAAATGTTCAACTCAGTCTTTATGCCAAGAGTATTCTGTAAAATGTCTTTCTCTTTGGACCACCTGCTGACTATAATCGTCATAAGGTTCTTATCTTTTACCATATCTGGACACACTATCTACTATTTGTCTAACTATTCAGTTTCCTGGTGGTCTGAATTTCCTAAGTGTATGTAGCTTACGAAGATACAGCTATATACAATATTTCGATAAATTATCAAACACAAGCTTCTTGAATTAAAGACATTCTTTGAACTGTTGCGTCTTCTTTTCATCTGTAGTTAAATACTCGTAAATATATGACCCTCAAGAAAAAATCGATGCAGTAGCTACAATTAATGCATCTTGTCTCTTGCGTATTTTCGTACCAAATGCGGGAAAACATGATATAGCACAAAGTTTGATACAGTCAAATTGTTTGTGAACGTAATGACCTTTATATTCGTAGATCCTGACATTATTTCTCCCTTGATAAAATATGATAATAGTATAGCGAAAGATTTTCTTGTCTCCGCATGTCTAGCCTATCTTTCTTGATTTTAAAATTTTCCTATACCGAAACCAAAGAAAAAACAGGGAAGGTGAATAAAATTAGAGAAAGATGGATTGGCCAAACTAATTTAAAATGACAAAATGACGTTAAACCACCTGTTCACTTCACTTGCAGCGAAGGATCTTTTTACGTTAGCTGAGTCTTACATTCATTCATTCACAGTCTACCAAGAATCTTTTTCATTCAATATGTACGTTGCACGTTGGAAAATATTTATGCAATTGTTGTATCGATCATAACAGACCCAAAAGATATCCTACATTGTAATGAATCTTTCAACAGTGGATCCGATAGTGTATTCTTAGAAGCTTCATTAGATAATAGATCTGCCATTCATATTATAGCAGATGAGATAGTTATAATGCGTTACCAATTAAGTTAGTTCTTAATAGTATGTATATATAACATAACTTGTAAAAATGACTGTAGGTAATATGCAACAATAATACAACTTTGTTACTCCATTCAGCTCATTATAAATACAACAACTTCTGAATCTTTTCTGGCAATTTGGAAGCGCATCATGGATACTTCCTCACTCTTTCTCCATCGGGTGATCTAGGTTTGACTGCTTGCTCATAGATGGCTCAGTTTCTGTTTAAAAAAGGACATTTCGTGCAGTATACCTCTTCTTTGCCGAAACGATAATTTTGGTTTGATATGTATGAAAATGTATCTGTCGCCACTCCGTAGACTTAAATTTTGTCTCTATGTGGCAAACATGAATTTTACATCTTGTATATTTTATATTAAAGCAGCTATGATGGCAGGAACCTTACAAGTGAGGCACCCCGAGTGATATAAGAGGGTTAACGATATCTGGTTGATCTTATATTTCTGTATCTCTTCAATGAGGCATGTTTACAGTTTCTTAAATCGCCACAAAGAGAATGAAGTCCAATGTATAATACTTCAAATATCTACATTGTGTTCAAGTTTCAAACAACAGCTTTTGCCAACATCATAATACTCACTCCTGTAGTTAATGGTTCAATTTATGATTGTGTTACTTGCCGCTGCCTGTTCTCAGCAAAAGCTAGCCTTATATTGCTCTAGCATTAGCCACCTATAACACGAGCATAATTGATTTTCGTGTGCTTTATAGATTGTGAAACTGTACTTAAGGCCGTAGCTTTATGTGTACATGAAAATCTGTTAAGGATAACGTTACACACAACACACCCATATACTATTACGGCTATATGAGTTAAATATAGCAACAGTTAAGGTTAACTTGGTGTCAGGTACATACATACGTATACGTATATTGTTTTTCGTAGGCAACATCAAGTTCGACCGAGTATGGTTATGTGAAAATTATGCAAGTATCCGCCATTTAAACAATGTACTTGCACATTTGAACGGTCACGAAGTCTGAAGAACATTTCCTTGCTACAGCAGACTAACTACTGCGTTCTTTTTTATTGATGTGCTTCTCACCTTGAATGAACCTGTAACTTGTACGACAAGACATCTATCTACCTGGTACATGTTATATATCTACATGTAGCAATATTTATAAGTTACTCAAGTTTCGCCGAGTGTTTCACAGTATGTATGCTGTGACTATATACCATAGTTTAGCTACAAAAATCCATTTTTTGATTTGATCCCAGGAGCATAATTTGTTATAAATTTGACTACTCGAACCATGGACCAGAGGATGGGGATTGAGTTGAGCGTTTATTGTTCCATATTGTTTTTGAATAAAGAACATTCAATAAATTATTTTTTCAATGTCTGCCATCAATGAGAAGTCGATTATACGCAAAACGGATTATTCCAACCCCCCCAAGCCTGAATATTCCATGCCTTGGTAACATGTTCTTGAAATTTTAAATTGACAGTTTACGTTTTTGCTAGAACTTTACATCAAAGAAATGTATCTCAAGACAATCAAAATAATTCTCCGATAAGGATTGTTCGATTCTATGAAATGGCGGCACAAGTGTCAAGAAAAATAAAACCTACCTACGTCGCTCCTTCCAGTCCATTTAAACTTCCTCTTGATTTGACCTTAAGTACATCTCTTAAGTCTATGGACCGGAAGATACAGTGGTGGCATGGCGTCATAGATTCGAATCCTATGAACTGGTGAGAGAAAAATGATACCTATGCTGAACTTTTACAGTGCACGAAAATGCGATTGCGATATATAGCCTAGGAGAACAGTTAGGTGTAAAAAGATAAAATGTTTTCTTTTTTTACAAAAACACAATACTGAAAGATTTCCGAAGCGACGAGCCGATAACTGTAACATCGTGCCAAGAAGTATATTAAGCAATACTGCCAAATGATCTATTATTTGCATAAATCATAGATGGAGAGTGATTTTACGATAACCCTGATTTTGAATAATTATCATTACTCTTTAGTTGGCAGGTGTCCTATCAAGGATGCGTTGTATCTTATTTTGCGGGGTATATGCAGATCTCATTGATTTTTTAGCGTATTTTTATAACCTATGTCATTATCGTTCAAGCGATGCAGAGAAATTCTTGTTAGAGAGCTATTGACAAATGGCATTATTTATAGTTTAACTCATTTGTTCATTTCATATCAAAATTCCGTATGTAGTGTACTAAGAATTTAACATTTACGAAGTTTCATAAATTAACAGTTATTTAGACCCTATTGCGATCCAATACTCTGAATCTACTTCGACCATCTAGAAGACGGTTCGACAGCTAGAGAAAATATTTATTCAGCTTCTACTGCGTCTTTTGGCAAAAATCACCTTAGCACGTGCAGCCCCCTAAGCGGGGGTGACACCACCCCTAAAATCTTAAATGGAAAGGGGGGTCGAGTGATACCTTATTTTAAATTATAATGATATAAAAATAATGTACTTCAGGTCCGTAGTTTTGAAGATTTATTGATTCGAAGCTTAAATAAAACTAATACACCATCATTAGTGGAGATCAATAGGCAAGTAAATGTTGAAAATGGCCACCATGACTCTCCTTGCAATAATAAAGATTTTGCTCAAAACGTTGCCGCACATTTTGCAATATTTGAGGAGTAATTTGAAGGCACCCATTCACAATTCTTTGTCGCAGGTCTTCTAATGATGTTGGCTGAGTAGCATAGATTTTGCTTTTTAAATGACCCCACATAAAGAAATCCAAAGGTGATAAATCTGGCGATCTTGGGGGCCATTCAATTCACCACTTCTACCAATCCATCGATCTGGAAACGTCTGATCTAAATATTGTCGAACACGTGCGTAATGTGGTGGAACATCAACCTATTCGCAATGTACCGCCGATCATTCTGATTTTCAAATATGGCTGTTAATGCAGGATCTATGGCGTCTTCCAGTAATTCCAAATACATTTCACCGATCAAATTTCCAGGAAAGAAAAAAGGACCAACTAAATGATCGCCAAAAATACCAGCCCAAACATTTAGTTTTTGTGGCCGCTGTGTATGAACCTCATGATAAATTCTAGGATTAGAATCGGACCAATATCGGTAGTTATGACGATTTACTACGCCATTCAAGAAAAAGGAACATTCGTCGGAAAAGCAAGTGTTGAATAGAAAATATTCATCTTTATTATTCGTTCACTCATATCTTCATAAAATTATAATCGCCGATCAAAATCGTCTTCATTAAGTTCTTGTACCAGGTGAATTTTATACGGATGAAAACTATGGGCCTTTAGAATCCGTTGGACAGTACGTCGACTAACACCACACACAGTCTCCAATTTGCGGGTACTTAACGTAGAATCTACATAAACTTGCCCTAAAACCCCCACTTCTATTGCTTCGTTCCTTATGGGATTTTCATTGTTGCGTTTTTTATTGGCGACTGACCCAATTTCCCGAACTTTAGCTACAAGTTCTAGAACATATTTTCGATGCATGTTACTGTTCTCACGTCGCTCATTAAATATTTCTGCTGTTCTATTAGCGCACTGATTAGCGTATTTCTCATTTACCGACCTTTGTTATAAACCGATCAAAAACGTGCTTATTGGGATAGATAGTGTTAAGAGTTCCGAATCGATTTTAATCGACCATGAGGTCAAGGAGCCTGATAACTAACCCAAAAACCTTGTGTCTATAGTCACTTTTAATAAAGCATACAAAATGAACACAATGGTTAATTTCTAAAGCTTAAACAGTTTCATCCAAAGTAAACAAAGCCTCAACGGCAAAGGAGCGTGACCACTGCACAGTGGGTCAGAAAATCCGAAAAGCGGCCTCAAACCGGCCAATGGCTTTAAATTGTGAAACTGTTGATGAAAAAAATGAGTATAAGAATTGAATTTGTTAGAGGTGTAAGCAATGCATTGCTTTGAAATTTCGAGTGTTAATTGTCATCAATCATTTCAGATGATGCCCAAAACATACCCCAGGTGCGTAGAATTTCCGCTTATAGACAAATGAAAGTTTATGAGATGTCGTATTCATATGACTGATAAGGAGCTCCGAGATATATCAGAGAACAGTAGCCGCTGCAAGCTGTGCCAGAAGAGAGAAGGCGATAGACCCTCGAATGGAAAGCTGTAACGCTGAGAACGTAGGCGTTTTTCTACTTTCTCCCGATATCTAAGTCGCCGTTTCGTTCGAGTTATACGGAGATACGAGGGATTTCTTTTAATTTTTGCATATGGAAATAAAACAACCCGGTAGGTAGTTTTAAATGACTTTATTGTTTGTCGAAGTATTCTCCACGAAGATTAATACACATCTGCATACGCTCGGACCAATTTTCGAAGCACTTATTCCACTCGTTTGCTGGCAGATCCAAAACGGCATTTCTGAATGCGTCAACTGCTTCTTCTGGTGACTGGAACCTTTGACCACTTAGATCGGGACTATATGAAGGATGAAATGCCTTGTTTTTTGGGCTGTGTGCGAGCTTGCATTGTCTTGGTGGAGGATGATACTTCTTTCGGGGTTGATTTTGCGAAGCTCGGTGATGAATTTAGGCAAACGAATAGTGGTATACCAATCCGCAGCAACAGTTCTTTGCTCATTAAGAGAAATTGTTGCAATATGACCCGCTTTTGACACACATGTCGCGACCATCTTTTTCGAAGCACTTCGAGAACGGATGACTTTTGCTGGCTTTTCCTCACCTTGGAACACCCAAACAGCCGACTGTCGTTTATTTTCTGGTTCATAACAGTAAATCCACGATTCATCACCACTAACAATGCTGTACACATTTTCTGAGTTTCCGGAATTGAAACGGTCAAGCGTTTTTTGACACCAATTAACCCTGGCTGCTTTCTGCTCTTCGGTCAACAGGTGGGTTATCCAACCAGAAACTAATTTTCTTACTCCTAATTCTTCATGTACATTTTTTTGAATTGGGGTCTTTGAGATCTTCAAGGACGTCTCAATCTCGCGATATATCACAAGTCTATCTTCAATGATGAGTTTGCCCACACCATCGACGTTTTCCTGGGTGACTGCCGTTTTTGGTGAACTCACCCTGAGATCGTCGCTAAGACGAATGTGAAATTGTCGACCGATGTGGCGCTTCGTTGTCGAAAACAGACAGTAACTCAGCAAGGTATTCTTGTTGCGACAATTGCCTCTGAAAGTTGTAATAAATTATGGCGCGAAAATGTTCTCGGTTGAGTTCCATTTTTCTAATGATTTGGTGAGACTTAAAAATTCACTGTAGTGAGAACACTACACGTATTGTTGTGAAACTTTGAATTTAAGTTTACTAAAGAGTGAGGTTAAGATTCAGTACTGACCTTCGATCCGCGCGGCCTACTATGTTTCTATATGCAAAACTTAAAAGACATCCCTCGTATAGTAGATTTTTGCAAACATAAAGCAAACCGTGGTTGGAACATAGATGTTAGAAATTTTCGTTTTGCAACATATTTATCTCTACAACACGAATACCTGTTTTTTGTGTTTCCCTAGGAATTTTATCAGTGCATGCGTACAACTTTGGCCAGAACCGAATTTCAAGTAGTTCTCATGTTGGCTTCGTTGTTAACACAAGAAAACCACGTAACTCCACTTTATATGGCGTTTAAAATAGGAAAACACGTAATTCCTTATTTTACCTATTTTGCATTTTTGTTTTGAAATCATTCAGAATCTGCTCAACTAAACTATAATATTGCATTTATCACAATAATGCTATTACTCCTAAAACAATATAATGCATAACTCAATTTGTTTTTACGCTTTCCTCTAAATTCTTAGAAACGGAGTTACGAGCGAAAGATGTCAATGAATTAAAACATGGGTAAATTATGTCCGATTTGATAACAGTAATTAAAAAGTATTCATTCCGCTTTGTTCATCTGGCGAATATTAAGCTTAATAGCTCTTCTATAATACATACATCACTTATACACAAAAAATTGGCATCTATGTTAACAGTGTTTCCTAATTCACCTGTTAGAATGGTATTTTCATTTTCAAATTTAGGCGATTTAGAGCAATTGTTATGAGGTCTTGTTGAAGCACTTGGTACATTGATTTTGGGGACTTGAATCTAAAGTGTTAATTCCAGTCATGGAAACCGAATAATTCGAAATGTCACTCAATAAGTCATAGATGTCATGAAGTTTGTCGCCATTATCGCAATATTGTTCTAATAAATGGCTGTGCAGCATATTCCGGGCTTCGATTGAATATACCTGTAGAATAAACTTAAATTTGGCTCTACAACACTCTTACCAATAAATTCTTTTTTCCGGGGCACTGACGACATAATCCTCGTGGCTACTCAAATAGGACATGTGGAGATCTGATTACAGGTTCGACCCAACTGTATCTATCTTACCTTGAAAAGGTTTAGCACAAAAAATCGGAAGCCTTTAAGGTTCAACCATTCAACAAAAAGTTACTCGAATGAAGCTCAATAGGCAAGCAAAATTATCGCACTTCATGGTTCATAGCATGTACTAGAGCGCTCAATCTAAACTGCTTACGTTTCACTCATATCTTAGTGGTCACATGAAAATATAACCTCATTTTTTTGTGGATAACACGAGACACGAAATGCGGATTGAGTACCTCTCTCCCGCACGGGTATCATGTAAAAACCTATAAAACGTCAAAAAAAACTATAAGATGTCATCTTGCAAACTAGGTAGTTTTTAGGGCGCAGTCATTCTAAGTTTGCTCACCAGGATCGTTGTGAACGTCCATCTATGGAGCAATCGCTCAACTAAACTACACGCATTATTGGTTGCATATGTTTTGTGAGGCCAAATGGTCCTTTCAGCAGTTTTTATCTCTGAGAAGAAATTTGGTTGAATAGCAAGGTCGCATCTGGATGATTATGTGTATTGGTCTGCATGTGTACAAAATCAGTGATATCTGCTGTGTGAGAAAATCATGACTGAATATGCTGCCAATGAAGTATATCTATTGGCTGTGCCCGAAGTGTTATTTTTATGTTTTGCTTCCTGAAGAGAGGTTATGTTCAAAGTTATAAATAACGAAAAACTGAGGAGAATTACGGGAAATTATCACCGCGGCCGCGTTGTGTGTAATTACTGTTAGAATGTATGTATATGGCTTGTAATTCGACAGTGTATAGTGAATATAATTATTTCTTATCTCTCTCATTTTTGAAATTCAGCAAATTTGTATATGTAATTTTCAGAATGGATAAGAAAAAGTGGATGCGCAACTAATTCCTAGCTTTGAATCTCAATTAAGTGTATTTGAGACAAGAACCCAATTTAATTATCATCAACACATACAACTTACAGCTTAGACCTCCAGTAATGACATCTCAGAAGCAAATTTTACATCACATCAGAGCCAAAGGTTGATAACAAGCCTCATGACATTTAGGCAACACGTACAACTAAGTGCTAAGTCAACGTTTTTGCGAAAAACCTACACAATGTCAAAAAAAACAGAATAATGTCAAGAAAAATCGACATAATGTCACTTTTCAAGATACGTGATACCCGTGTCGAAATATTTGCAAAATGTCATCTGCCGGTTAAACGCAATAAAAACGCAAACCTACCAATTTGTGTGGAAGAAAAATACAGGAGGCGCTTCGAAGTATAGCAAATTGTCGTCGATCGTTTTACTATCAGCACTAAATAAACGATCCGCCGTAAGAGATATTTGCTGTAATTGTCTCATACACAAAAAACATAATGGTCAAGTGTCCGTCACCTTTTGGTTCAACATTATTGTTGCCACAAGCTTTTTCTATAACTGGCCCAAAAAGTGGATGTTATTATTATAATAAAGATGGTTTTGGCAATCACAAATACCACAAATGCTAACGAGAGGCACGTCTTAGGAGGACTAAACCCAAAAGACAGATTTACAGCTCTAGAGCGGCAAAGTAGCAAAAAAGCCAACTACTTGTTGCAGACAGACATGTTCCTAGAGTGGCAGATACCATCATAGCATCAACATGAAATGCTGTGACTGTGAAAAAAACTTATATGCAGTTGGACCGCAAACTATTTTCCCCGCACCACTTCAGTTCAAATAACTGCTAGCTGCAAATTATAGCCAGAACTTTTCATAGTAGACATGTTTAAACTTTGAACGCTCGCCTGAGATCTAATTGATAATATTTCAATGAGTATTCTAAAATGTCTTAGTAGACCAACCAAGCCTATTTCTCCATGAATCGAAACACATAACTCGCACTAAAAGCAAGTTCACACATCATATGCTCAGCTCCAAAACAAATATGAGCACTTCACCGCTTTTCGCTTGTCGGTGCCTGCCTAGGCATTCATGGCCCACCGGCCGGTCGGAGATTTGAATACAGTGTAGCTTTTAAGCCAATATAACAAATCTTATTTCGAATGATCTATTGGCTGGAAACATCGCGCATACATCGACCGCCGCGCCGCCCCACATCACTTTTATTCAGTTGGCTTGTTATTTGGGGCAACAGCACGACTGTTGCGTAGTGCGGACGGCCACAAATCTCCAGTTACACTCTACTTGGGACTGATTACACGGAAAACTACACACGCAGCTCCAATCACATCACGTCCCAGATGCTCCATGAAACAGCATTCGGAGAACCAAAAATAAGGAAGCCACCGAGGTGAGCTACAAGGTTAAAAGAAACCTATCGTTTCCAGGACTTGTTTCTCCTTAGTTTCGTGATACCAAGGAATAAGAGGAAAAAATAATTATGTTTGCTTCTATAAAAGAATGAAAGGTGAAAAAATTGAGCAGCCGAAAAATATTGACTACGGTGTAAAATTGTGAGGTGAGTTCATGAAATAAATTGGACTTTCCAAAAAAATTGACTTCGCCAGGAAATTTAATACCACCTAAATGTGATAAGATCGCAAAGTGTCAAAAACAAGTTTTCATAATGTCTTACTATTTTCTTACTCATATCTACATTACCACTACACCGATTTTGAGCATGTGAATGACCTTCACTATGATCCCACAGCCTTCTCTGACACAAAGAGCTACATTCCTGAAATTATATGCTTACAAAAATGAATGGCATGGATTTTAGCGTTGCAACCACGAAACCTAAAAAAGCATCTTATCTGAAACGCTGGAAACAAAAGCAAGAAAACCGAGTAATCATCACCATCACGCGAAATCAGAAATGTTTGTCAAATCAGCGAATTAATGTAGTCCTTCATATTTAACTGTCCTGTTAATACAATTTTGATTAGTTTTTCTACATCCATGCACAGACAATCTTACCAAGTGAACTAGTTTTCAGACTGTTTGTCGATTTTCTATAAAAAAAACTTATGGTATCTACGAGCCCCTTCCCACTTCAGTTGGCCTACTTCAATATTTGTACCAAAATATGCCTTTATAAACTAAACATGACGAAACTATTTACTTCTAAAACAACTTATTTTCTCAAAAACATTTTAGATACTCTAGTCGTAAAAAATACATATTGGAAATCACTTAGACCTATAACTAATAGAACATCTGAACAAATAGACAATGTGCGAATAAATGCGCGAAGTTAACAAAGCAACAATTGAAAGATTACCATTGGGTAACATCACCTTTATTTTTTATTACGGCTGAAATTCTTTGTGGCATATTGTTAACCAATTTTTGGCAAAAATTTGATGTAAAACAATCCCATATTTCTTGAAGCTTTTGTCTCAGTTCGGTTATTGTACGAGCAGGATGTTGTCGTTGAACCTTTTTCATCTCGGGCCACCAAGTTTCAATAGGTGACAGATCTGGACTGCTAGAAACCCATTTCAAAAGTGGTACATTATTTTCTTCCATCCATTTTATAGCCTTTTTGAGGTATGGCACAATGCACCATCTTGCTGAAACACAAAATCTTGGCCATTCTTCCATCACTGGTAAAAGCGATTCTTCTAAAATTGCCAAATATTTGTTTGTATCCACATTCCATCAATAAAATGAAGTTTTCCTACTCCATTTGATGACATACTGCCCCAGCCATAATGGATGCTGGAAATTTCACTTTTCTCTTCAGACAGTCAACATGGAATGCTTCATTTTTTTTGCGAATAATTCTACTGCGACTGTCACCAACACAAACTTCGAATCGGGCCTCATCACTCCATTGTTGAGGTGTCCATTGTCTATGTTCTTTAGCCCATCTAAGCCGATTTTTCTTTTGCAGTGGAGTTAATAGTGGCTTTTCTTTGGCCTATAAACAAGTTGTGCAACTTTAGGGTTTTTACTTCACTTTTTTTTATAAGAAAACTTACCTTGCAAGTGCTAAATCTCAGTTGTGGGCCTCTCTATGAGTTGTGGGCCTCGAAATTCTCCTTCCAACAGCGTCACTCCAGAGAGCACTTAATTGTAAATAATTGGCACGCCTGTTTTTCACGATTATCCTTCTTAATGCTCTTCGGTCGGCATTTGTGATATTACTTTTTTTCACATATCGTGGCCTAATATTAACTGTACCAGTTACGTTATATCTTCTAACAATATTTCTCACACTGTACCGCGATAAGTTTAACAAAGCTGCAATTTCTGAGTTTGATTTCCCAGAATTAAGAAATTTAATTATCAGTAACCGAATTTTCTCACTAATAACCTTTCCTCTACTCATTTTGAAAACCTTAACTACCCAAAACTATTTTAAACGTATTCGGACAGCTGTGATTAATAAAAACAATTGTCATGGCTTTTATTCTTCACAGCTACCTATGCGTTATAGACTTATTTTGCATTGAAATGAAAATAGGTTGTTGATGTGCTGTAATTGCAACATGTGTTATATTTATGATGCAAATTTGATAAGGGAGTGATAAAGTTGGTGTTTTCTACTATATTTTATCAAAATATTCATTGTTAATATTTTAAACCTATAACACCCTGCTACATTGTTATTATTTGTGTTTGATAAGAAAAAACTAAGATTTCAATAGTTGGGCCAACTGAAGTGGGAAGGGGCTCATACACAAGTAACGGTGAAATTATATTTCAGATACATTCAAAACTTTTTAACTTTTTGGCGCTGGAAATTTCAATATACTACAGGAAGTGTTTTTCGATTTTACCCGTGCTAATCTGTGTAGCCTGTTTCAGAGGAAATGATGTCTCCTTTTGACTTTTACGAACAATGAAGTTCTCCTAATTAAAACTTTTATTGACAACGTAAAACTGTGTGATGAGAAGATCAATAAAGTCGTGCATTCATGAAAAATGGCGTCAGGTAGACTGTAAAGAATATTAGGGCCTTTCATGAAAAAAAATCCTCAGATTGAAGCAATGAGCGTGTCCGTACATGGGACTCATTTCTTTGAAGCTCTGTGTGAAGCTGTTTTATAACTACAGGGTGTTTTCAAAGTTGATTCATTTATTTCAACTGCTTGTGATACTCGTCAAATGAGTTGATTTTCCAAAAATCACCTAGTGTATACTATGTATACTAATATAAAAGATGAGATATTATAGTGAGAAAAGAAGAAAGTTTAGGGGATATCAGAGCAATATGCATTCCCCAAACTAAGAGTCTAGCAATTCGTACTAACCACAGCTTTACTCATTTCCGTTAAACAAAAATTAGAATGATAGGCACTAATCGTAACTCTACCGATGTCCGTTAAACAAAAACCTGAATGAAAAAACAGACATGACATTACTGCAAGCTAAACGGTGGATAGCAGCTGATCGATTAAGATTATGCAAATCTGAGAAGTAGAAATACTGACACAACGGCATGACATGGAAGCGAGCGGGAAACGGGTGACAGTGCAGTGGCAAGATGAGCAACAAAACATACTGTATAAGAAGAGAATGGAGCTAAACGGAACGAAGGAACGGAACGGACCGGCTACAGCAGTTTGCAAACTCGACCCTGTCTCAGACGACCCACTAATCATCGCGGGATATCGAGGACAGACGAACATGGACGTGCACACAGGTCTACAGAATTGCAAGAAACTGACGTATGTTAATAAATAAATGCCTTGTGCATGTACGAGGTCTATAAATTGAGTGATGGGACTGGAAACGTAGCGTTCGATCTGGCAACACTGGAGGCGCCGAGCTTGGAGGGGAGGCAGGGGAACATGTGATCCACCTTTAGTACAAGTTTGAACTCACTCGAGTTATTTGGTTATTCGTAGAGATTTTTTTGGAAAATAGTTTTTCCTATTGTGTTCTAAAAATGAATGACATCAATTTCGAGTAACCTAATAGCACAGGTTTTGCTTCAGAGCGGGCACAGTGCAACGGAAGTTCTTACTAAACTTCAACAGGCCTAAGGAGATGTGTTTTGCCCTGGTTTTTCAGTGGTTTAAGGCATTTTCAGAAGGGAGAGAGTCGATTGAAGATGAACCACGAATCGGAAGGCTTTCACCTTCAAGAACCGATAAAAATATCGACAGAATACGGGATCGTGCGCATTCAGATCGGGGAATAGTTAAATTTGACTCACACCACCGTTCAAGCACCTGGGTGTTGTATGACGATAATGCTCCTTATTCGCCTGACCGGAGGCCTTGCGAGACTTTTCTCTTCCGAAGTTGAAAAATCACCTCAAGGGAAGTTATTTTGGGACAGTCGAAGACATTCAAACGGCTGTAACCGACCAGCTGGAGGCTTTTCCTGTATCTGACTTCCAGCATCACAATGAGTGGAAGAACCTTCTCCAGCGCTGCGTCGCTTCAGAAAGAAGTTATTTTGAGGATGATAATATAAAACTGTAATTATATTTGGATTGAAAATTAAAAAGAAAAATCAATCTTATCACTTAATTACAGACCTCGTAGATCTGATGAACTATTTCCCTAGTTGGGATACATTTATTTCGCACATTTGCGCCTCCCTGAGGCCCGTTAATCTATAAATATGGTCGAAATCCGTTAATTTCACAGGTTCCCCTTACGTTATACGTTAATTTCAAGAAGAAGAATTTGGCAATGACCGTGCGCTCTGCTAAGTACCAGTCATCAATATTGATACCGATTGTTGATGAAGCTGACAGATTTAACTTAAACTCAACAAGATTAAGGATAAATCCTGCATGATACTTGCCGTCGGCTGACATCATGTCTTCCATATTCTTAACTAACTTGTTGATTACGAGAGCTCTGATGAACGTTTAATTTGGAATTCGTTGATCGCGTGAGGTGGTTGACTTAAAATTTTGGTAAAATCCAACGATCTCACCAATCTCACTGACCCTTTTTGGTCAAATGATCTCGTGAGAAACGTATGTAAAAAAATGCATGCAATTCTCGTGTAATTTGCTGACTTCCCAGTTTTAATAAAGATCCATTGACATGATTAGACCCATTGGTTTCAATACTGATTGAGATTTGCTGATCATAAGAAGTTCAATTTCATTGTCTTCTCTGTTTTCTCGATCTTAAAGACCCACAGCGTTTCCAAAGAGATATCCGAATATGAGGTTATTCGCTTTGCTTCAGAGGTGTCATATTTACTTGCATTGAAACCGTTGAGCTTTTTTAAGAACTTGAGTACCTGCTACCTACGAGTATATTTTTGTGGAAATACATTACTTTGTTCGTTTTTGGGCATGATATGATTATTAACGTCTACCTTACGAGAGTAGCCCAAGATTCCCTTTCACAAAATAATTTTAACGTATTCGGATTAGAAACTACCACCCGACAATGGATGTCTATGAAATTTTCTCCGTGTATCGTTCTTATAAGTAGTACAGAGTACGCCACTGCCAGGCATCAGATTCTCATCGCGACTTGTAGCTGATATGCGGCGCGTCGTAAAGATAAACAGGCAATTAATTAGATTTTTTGCTTGGTGTATCATGTTTAGCGGCACCCACTAGGATAGTGTTATTGTGCCAGACATAACGTGTACTTTTACTGCTTCCTTAAACGATTTCGGACCGGTAACCATGTCTATACCAAGTAATCACGCTCGAAATTAGAGGTTTTCATTACTTATATTTCCTTCATGCAGGCAAACTATGGGAACACCTTTCAACGTAAATTTTGAAATTTATAGGTTGTAAATCTGACTCATCGTGCTTGTTCTGAAAAAGCCTCAATAGCTCACCAAAGAACCAGGTCGTCATCGACTCTGATGCTCTTATCTGTCGCTCTTGCACGGAATTCGCCTACAAAATTGTATTTGCCTCACTGGTTCTTCAAGATGAAAAAAATAAAGCAGCGCCATCGGTTAGGCACAACACGAGAGAGCCATACTATCCTCTAGAAGGGTTATTCGGATGTGGAATCAATCTGCTTAAAGCATCCGAATCCTGTAATGGTCACATAAATCTATAATTCGTATAAAATCTTACCAAACCAGTAACGTTCAACCCACTTGATGGCATTTATTTCTACCTTGTTTGCCCCCTGCATATACCTATTACTATCTTCCATAGGTCTACCCTGAATAACCAGTGAACTTTCAAAGATTCATACCTTTTTCCTACCTTTTTAGTGATTGGTTTTGGGAGGTTTCCTCATTATTCCCTTGAATTCGATGTTTTGCCCATACCGATTTATTGCAACTGTAAATATTGTTTTAGATTACACACTATATATATATTGGGAACTATGATACAGGAAATTAGCTGTAATGACAACTGTTTCAGCCTACTGTGAAATGCAAATGTTAAATCCTCCCCTAAACGTTCACCAAGGAAACGCTATAGCTTATCTAAAATCCAAAGGGGTCCTTCCTCAAACGGAACCCAGACCTCAAGGAACGTCTACGAATGTGATCCTCAATCACTTTGATTTGACAGATGACACACATCATGCCTTAATATATCTTCGTAAGTTACACATTGCGTTTAGGGTCAGCTGACAGATACATGCATACAAATACATACCCTGGTGAACACAATTAAAATATTTTTTTGTGACATTGTCAAAACAAGGTGGTTATTATGTAAAACGTACCCAAAAAGCCGGAAATAACATTTGATTTTTTCTATTGCCCACAGTTTTCTTGCAATAAGGCATTTTATTTGCTGCTTATACTCGTAAAATATAAGGATATGTGTGTTAGAGTACTAATAAACACTCGAATAAACATTAATCTCAGAATGTTGTTGTCGATGTTTTACGGCGATATGTTGCTCCTGAAGTGACATATAAATCCGAACACCCAGTTTAAATGGTTTTATTTTAATAAAAGTTGGTGAATGTATTTATCTTACTGTAAATAACAAGCGAAAAAATTTTCAGCCTTATCAATTGGACATTCCGGTTTTTATACTGCTTTTTTTTTAATTCACTAACGCTCTAAAAATGAATATTTCAGCCGCAGTAAAGAATCAACGATCGGTTGCGATGCCTAGAGTACGGAGACTTGTACGATTTCGTCAACTTAGTGAGTTTGATAGGGGCCGTATAGTGGGACTTCGGGAAGCTGGACTTTCTTTTCGGGCAATTGCAGTTAGAGTGCAAAGAAGTGTAGACACTGTGGTTAGGTGTTGTCAGGCATGCCTTCGAGAAGGCCGTACGCAAAGAGCAAGGGGCACTGGACGCCGCCGTAGAACAACAGACCGTGAAGATCGCCGCCTAAGATTATTGGCCTTAAGGGACCCTTTCTCCACTACCAGGTCCATTGCAAATGAATGGTTTGCAGAACACGGAAGACCTATTGGCATGCGAAGTGTTTACCGACGAATGAGAAGCTTTGGCTTGTTTTCATACCGGCCACACTGGGTCCTCCCTTTAACTCGAGAACACCGACGTAATCGCCTTGAGTGGTGCAGACAACGGTCACTCTGGCATCAGGAATGGAACAGTATTGTCTTTAGTGACGAGTATCGATTTTGTTTAGGCATGCAAGATGGTCGTGCCAGGGTTAGAAGGCGACGTGGTGAAAGGAGGAATCCACAGTTTTTTGTTGAAAGACATGTTCATCACACTGTTGGAGTTATGGTTTGGGGTGCTATAGCTTATGGTTCCAGGTCACCTTTAATCTTAATCAGAAGTAACATGAACGCGCAGCGTTATATCCAGGAAGTTCTAGAACCCCATCTTTTACCCTATCTTGACACCCTGGCAGATCCAACTTTCAACAAGATAATGCCCGACCACATGTTGCAAGAGTCACAATAGACTTCTTTCAACATAATGATGTCACATTGTTACCATGGCCACCAAGATCTCCCGACTTATCCCCAATTGAGCACGTGTGGGATATGATGGGTAGGAGATTGCTCAATTTGCAACGTCCTCCTCAGACTCTAGAAGCACTTCGAGAGGAGTTGGTGGTTGCCTGGAATGAGATACCACAGGAGGACATTGACCACCTGATCAGAAGCATGCCTAGGCACGTTGGAGAATGCGTAGCACATCAGGGTGCATCCACACATTATTAAAGGTCAAAGGGCTTTAAAGCAGTGCAATCATTTTGAAATTTTTATCATTTACTTATTATGCTTCATTAAGTACTTATACAAAATTTTATTAAAATAAAACCATTTTAACTGGGTGTTCGGATTTATATGTCACTTAGTATATCTCCTAACAATGTCCAGCAATAATCAGCAAGCAAATTGACACTCCATATGCCTTGATATCGTTTTTCCATGACAGAAATCTCTTGGTGGAACCGTTCCCCATCTTCATCACTTACCGCACCAAAATTTTACAGAAAAAATCGAGATGAGAATCTAAAAAGTGAATTTTTAGAGACATGTTACATCCCATTCCTTTATAAGCCTTACTTAGTTCACTCACAATATCCTTATAATTGTCCACCTTCGCATTGCCTAAAAAATTTGCAGTAACTGATTTAAAGGCATTCCAAGCTCGTAATTCAGTTTCATTTAGAGCACTGTCAAATACATCATCCTTCATGATTTCCACAAATACGACCCACAAATACAGGTATGCTCTCTTTAATTTTTGCCTCACCAAGTCTCGGAAATGTTTTAAATGCAGAAACCCTCTTCCATTTCGATTAGGCCCGGAGTTAATACCTGACGTAGTGGCCCCTCCTTCTGTTCATAATGACGATCTCGCGCACGACTGTCCCATTCACAAAGAAAACAACAATATTTGGTATATCCCATTTGCATTCCAAGAAGAAGGGCTATTACCTTTAAATCTTCACATATGGCCCATCCATATTCATTATAACGGATATGCTGTAACAGAAATCGCATATTTTCATACGATTCTTTCATACGAACTGTGTGCGCTATAGATACAGATGAATATTTATTACCGTTGTGTACCGATACCGCTTTCAAACTAAGCTTAGAGGAATCAATGAACAGGCGCCAATAAAATTTGGATCATGTTTCTGTAATAACGCGTCAAACAAATTGTTGACATCGGAGCAATATATCAACTTTCTTGACGGAAACAGTGTGTGAGGTCTTGTTGCCCTTTTCGGTAAAAAGTAATGTTAACATCACCGTGGAGAAGATTCCATCGTTTCAATCTTGACCCTAAAAGTTCTGACTAGGATTTTGACAGATTTAATTCTCGAACTAAGTCATTAAGTTCGCCCTGTGTGATCAAATGCGGTGCTGTTGAAGATCCTGGCAGGTCAAACGAAGGATCGGAAATTTTTACGCTTTCTGTACAATGACTTTCAGAATCGGTGGATTCGACTTTCTCATCCAAAGACCAAGATTCTGGTGGAACTGGGACAGAAAGTTCATCACTATGCTTAACTGGCCGCAAAGCTGATGGTAAATTGAAATACTTGAAAGAATTTTTCGATTTTGGTCCAATACCTTGTAAAGGGTTGTCCAAAACGGACGCAGGAAAGTAAACGCATATTAAAACAAGAAAGATTGATATTCAAATCAAGTTGGGTACTTTATTTTGAAGGTTCATTTATACCATTTATGTATGAAAAGTAATATCGCTCAAATGTTCACCACGACTGGATTTACAGACGTCCACGCGATGGTCGAAATTTTCAATGACATTTTGCAACATGGTCGGTTCTATGGCATTTATCTCGGCAATGATGTTGTTTTTGAGTTCTTGGAGGGTGGCTGGTTTGTTGACGTAGACTTTGCTTTTCAAATATCCCCATATAAAGAATTCCAAGGGAGTCAAATCGCACAATCTTGGTGGCCATGGCACATTTCCTCTGCGCGAAATCACGCGATCACCGAAGAAGGATTGCAATCGATGGATATTGACGTTGGTTGTGTGGCATGTTGCACCGTCTTGTTGGAAATAAACATCGTCCATATCCATTCCTTCAAGTTGCGGCAAAAAATAGTCCTCTATCATCACGTGATATCGCTCAGAATTGACGGTAACGGCGTCCTCGGCCGCATTTTCGAAAAGGTAAGGTCCGATGATGCCTTTTGACCACAATGCACACCACACAGTCACTTTTGAGGATCCATCGGCTGCTCTTGATACTCACGGGGATTTTCGTTCGCCCAGATGCGGCAGTTTTGCTTGTTTACCGTCCCATTCATTCATTCATTTTTATGGAAAATTGGCATCAATTTGGCGGTGTTCAAGGAGCCAATCTGAGAACGTTCGGCGCGAAAAATGGTAGGCCCGACGCAGCTCTTGCGTCAATTGGATCTTGTAGGCGTGTACATTCAAATCCTTGTTGATTGTTTCGGATCGTCTCTCACACTCTCCTTCACAAAAGCAATATTTTCCGGTGTGCGAACGCTCTTTGGCCAGCCAGAGCCTGGCAGATTTGCCACAGAACCTGTTGCCTCGAATTTAAGCACCAGGCGACCGACGGTTATTTCGTTTGTGCGGTTGTTGCGACCGAAATGTTCACGAAGCGCGCGAAACGTGTTTTTTATTTTTGCACCATTTTTGTAGTGCTCTTGAATAACTTTAATGCGGTCTTCAATCGAATACGACTCCATAGCGATCAATAGTAAACATTCAACTAACAAAATGACATGTCGGTGACAGAAAACAAAGATGGCGTCTATGTCAAATTGACGTTTGCTTTCCTGCGTCCCTATTGGACAACCCTTTATTTGTGAGGCAAAAATAGCACTCAGTAGTATGGTCTCTCGGTTCTCTCCAAACCATTGGTAGCGCAAAGGGCAGTTTACGATTGTCGCCTCTTAACCAACCTGTTAAAAATGTTACACAAGTGGTATAACATATATGAGGCGCCCATAGTTTATCTTGGTCGTCAACTTTAATTCCAAAATAAAGTTCGTATGCCTTCAACACAAGGGGAGTAAAAGTATGTTTTTGGGATTTGAATGTTAGCTGTCCGCAAACATAACAAAAACTGTTCGCACTATTTACACAATTTCTAGGCATTGTCCATGAAGCTAGTCACTCTCACAATAAACTGAAAACACACCGTTTTAACAAAAAATAACAGTACTCAGAACATCTCAGTACTCTTCAACACAGAAAACGTAACTGACTCGGCTGCTATTAGTCTACTAATAAACGCAATATGCTCTCTAAACATAGAACTCGCATATAATAAACAGGAATAGACAGGTCTTAACAATATATATGTGTGTCATCGCATAAACGCCGAGAAATGCGGCAATATGAGATGTTACGTATTGTAGTTCATAAAAGTAGATGTTACCGAATATCTGTGGGTGATAGAAAAATTATGTTTTTAGATTTGATTTAAGGGTCTTAAAATACATAAGATACACCCAAAAATTGTGATGTCACAAATCCTGTGTTTATCAGTGTTATCAGAAACATAAATCGTCTACGGTTGGATGGGTGATGAAGAGTTGTAACTTGTTAAACATATCCTGTGGTTCTCTCGATGATTCATTTCCATGTTATACTTTTGTACTTTGAAAAAAGGCAACCGAGGTGACTTAAGTAAATACGCTTTCAACGTTCATGGTTTTATTATTGATTATCATATTCCACCTGGTTTTATACGACGACTACAACATGGAGACAAATCAACAAGTGTTTAAACCGTAGCTGAAACTTATTCTGCGGTCGCCACGCTGATTTATATCGATATTCCCCTGAAAGAAATTCTTTTTTCAACATCTGCGATTCAATCTATCAGTCAGAAATACAACAAACGTTAGTTCTCCTGTGAAACACGTTACTTGTCTCAATCTTCGGATTTAAGGATACAATGCTCAAGGTGTTCAAAGACGCACTTTACTCATGAAGTTTTATGAGCAGTTGAGCATCTTGAGCATTATATCCCAGAATCTGAAGATTAAGTACAAGCAAACAAATCTTTGTTTATCAATCAATCAAACTTGATATACGTGTGACTGGCAAAAAGAATTTCTCATTTTATGTTCGTTAATTTGAATGACAAACATTTCCAGAAGAACCGAGACAGGTTGAAGGAATTCTTAATCTGTGTTACCGGGCCCGCACTCCGTAAACTTTGAGACATAATTACGTAGAAGATTAAGTTCTAAGAAATCTGGTAAAATGAAATTTGCCATTAGGATAAGCCCACCCCGATTGTCCATTATGCTGGCAAGTCTTTGTTTAAGTCCATTAAGTCTCTCGTATTATTCCATAACTTTACGGCCACAAAAGCTGCTGGCACGAATAGCAAATCTTTCGAGATGCGCTTAAAATCTCATTTAATTCTACAGGAGTGCATTGAGTCCTTGATTATAATTATTCACTACAATTGATCCTTCAAAAGATTGGAGTATACAGCACAAAACTTAGGGGAAGGTAGAATCATGCCATATTCTCCGCGAGACGATGAATAAATGCATGAATATTATGGTGCAGCCCTAGGAAATGCTCGAGCAGCTGCTCGCATGTATCGGGAGTATGTAGTTAGAAGAGGTGGACCACAACCGGCGGTATACCCCGACTACCGCGTTTTTCCACGCCTCCATAATGCGTATATGGAGAGCCGCATACTAGGCATTCATCGTCCGCTAGGAGCGCCGAGCATACGCCCAGAAGAAATAGAAGATATAACAGAAGCAGCCGAGAGAGATCCCTCTATAAGCACCAGAGCCATTGCCCGAAGCAGAAACATATCCCATACTTCAATGCACACAATACTATGCTCGGAGAATATGCATCCTTACCATGTAAAAAAAGTACAAGAATTGCTTCCAAGGGACTATGCACAACAGGTTGAATTTTGTGAGAATATGTTGAGGTGCGAAGAGGATGAAACTTTTTTCGACAACATCTTATGGATAGATGAATCCAACTTTAACCGAAATGGAATATTGAACAACCACAACGTTCATTCATGGAGCCTGGAAAATCAACACGCTATTGGCCGACACAGCTTTCAACGTCAGTTCGGCGTTAATTTGTGGGCTGGAGTAGTCAAAAAAAAATTAATTGGACCATATGAATTGCCCGCCAGGTTGAATAGTCAGTCATATCTTGCTTTTTTACAAAGCAGTTTGCAAGAGCTACTCGAGGATGTACGAGTACCTTTGTACGTTCAATGCGATGGTGCCCCATACCACTTTGCACGGGATGTACGGTATTACTTAGACAGTGCCTTTCCTGGGCGTTGGATAGGTAGAGGTGGACACATACGATGGCCTCCAAGGTCACCCACTTTAAACCCTCTCGATTTTTTTATATGGGGGTTTTATCACGGGATAATCTATATATCTGAATATACAAATGTCAACAAACTGCGCCAGAAAAGTGATGAAGCAAAAATAAAAATTATGGAAAACGTAATTTTATTTCAAAGATTAAGGGCCGTATCGTCAGTCGTTCCTACAATGGTAGGACGTCTTTATGGCCTCCTTGATTGTCATAGTCTTTTCTCTCATTCAAAAGTTTCTAGATTGCACCTGTTCCGTGTCAGCGTCAGCGCTCTCCTATTGTGTTTTCTTTTTTGATTGTAGGAAATTTCAGACTGATAAAACATGATATAAATCAAAAGCATGAGCAATTCGATGCAAATAGATATTTGTGGCATAACCTCAAAATATCGCCATAAAGAGCGGCTGAACACTTGTAGGTGGTAAGGATTCTATTGTGTTTCTTACGTTTATCGCATCACAACAACAAATGTGACATGATACACTCGTAGCAAAATGAAATTTTCAGGCTTTATTCTACATGGATTGAAATAGTGAATAATGAAATACAACCTCAATTTTTTTTACCGCCCTCCAAAGTTGAGGGATGGAAGAGATTTTTAGCAAAAAAAATAATTTGAGATTTTTTGCGTGGATTTCTAATAAGCTCTGTTAAAAAGTGACATAACGATTGCTTAAACTAACCATTTAGCTCGTACCAGATAAAAAATCACAGCCCTAAGTTGTAATTGCGATTGAAAGTTCATTATCCCATTTTTCACAAAATTGCAAATATCTTCTGAACTATAAAATGTTTTCCATCTATCACCTGACTTCCGTTGATCCACTACTAACTGTACACCCTGTATATAATTCATATTTTTCGAGTTATCGAAGTTCAATAATATGTAGAAGCGCCTGTATTATGTTTCGGCATAAAGAACGTATTCCTTCAATTTGTTAAGAATCTGACATCTAGTCTATCAATGAAGAGGCATATAAGAGAATATAAACTCGAATTTACACATGTATATTCCAAGGTCAATTATCAGGTTAAGAACCGTTGTGCAACTGAGTGAGAGAGACTTTATTTATGAACCTGAATTGTATCACAAACTAATAGATATATGGACTTTCTCCATTTTTCAACTAGCCACAATATACATTTATACATTTGACAAGTTGTGGCAACAACTTTTGGATTACGTTATCAAACAATGCTGCGTCTGACTGTTAAACCAGTTAGTAACTATCTCTTTCCACCAAGAAATTCCTTAAGTTTTGAAAAAGATGAAAGTCTGATGGCACAAAAAGTCAAGGCTGTATGGTGGATAATCCAGTCATACCCAACAAAACTTGTCCAGTTGCGTCTATGTTTTTGCGGCGATGTGAGGCCGTGCGTTGCCGTGAAGCAAAATGACGCTGCTACGGCTCCCGCAGGTGGTTTTGAATAGCGTGTCTCAACTTCAATAACGTTCCACAGCACCTCTCAGCATTTATACTGGACGTTCTTCTTTTAAGTTTTAAGTCTGTTGTGTGACATTGCGGCAAAGAAAGCAGAATAACCATGCAACCATCACCGAAAGAGCCGTAATAGCCGCATGGTGACAGACTGGCCGAGAGTGTATAAAGTTGAGCAGACGTCATGTGTCAGAAAGCACGATGCGCAATCGGTTCTTATTTCGAAAATGGCCCCCTTCCATTGATACATGCTTTATTCGTTAATCACGTCGAAATTTAAACAATTGAACATAGATACCCATATTCTTAAATTCGCCATAGCTCGAAAACTGTTCAGCCAATTCATCTACGCCCCACCCTTTTTTTTCTGATATTTTGTGGAATATTCTTTAGTACTCTGTTTTGCTGAATAAATATTTCAAGCAAAATTTTCAGCTAACGCAAATTGAGATGAAAAACTGAGCTTTTTTGCAGTTCAATATACATATAAATTAAAATAAATATACAAGTGTCAATTCACTTTATAACTCCACTCTGTGTTGACCAGAGAGAGGGAGAGAGAGAGAGAAACAAACGCAACCACACAGCAGGTTTCAGAGGCTACATAAACAGTAGTATATATCTGAACTTAATGTAAGTATGATCAGTAGAATCGGAAACAATGAGCCTAAAAGTCATTTGCATCATCGATTTACCAGAGAAGTGTCTTTTTATCATGGAGACGTAATTTCGTCACTGTTTCAGCTTACGAAACAATGTATTCGATTAATTAAATCATCTCTTCAATCAGAAAGGATACAACAAATATTGATGATGTTATTCTCAATATATCATTATGAACTATCAGAACGTGACAAAGCAATTTGATGTATTGCTATATTACATTTCAAAAGGTCGTGAACAAAAGAAAGTGTGCGTAGAATATATGTAAATACCCTAATATACTCGTATAAGGCGACTGCAACATTCTCGTTGTACCAGATTGGTAAATATATAGTTAACATCAATCACTTATGTAACATACATCGCATAGATGATGGTTCCACTGTATTGTTTTTCACCCTAGACTTGTGTTGCCCTATTGGGAACGAAAAGACGCGGTTTGCGTCTCGTTAAAGAAATTGGAGACAGGAAGTAGTGAGTAGAGCCTATTACGCTATAAGCCTCCGAAGTTTAAGCGCCGAGACTAATACAGAGAAGCACAAGATACATATTGCAATGCGAGAAGCAGTAACGTAAGTTATCAGTTTCAGAAGTTATGGTAACCGACTGGGCTAATAAAGAGAAGCACAAGATACAGATTACAATGAGAAAAGAGAAAGTATTGTAAAGCCGGTTTTCAGAGCGGCTCGCGCCAGTCATACGCAGCCAACACGCAGTGCCATCGCGTGCTGAGCTGGTTTGTCAGTAACAATGCTAATTGTATTTGTTGAATGAACAATACAGCTGTGCTTTCCATTACCTACTATTGTAGGAGAAAATGGATCTTGCCAGCGGTTTGTGTAACAAATGTATAAAAGTTTTATAACAAAAATGCAGAAAGCGTGACGCAATTCACCTTTTAATTCAAAACCTGATTCAGGAGCCTTGTCAGATTTTCAAATTTATACTTATACAGCTGATACGGGCAATGGTTAACTCAACATTGATTTGAATGACCATTGCGGCCGAATTTTTAATAAAAAAATTACTCAAAATTAGCTTACCTGTTCCTGCGTGAGTAATATAAAAATTGTAACCGCGCATTGTACGTAACATAACCATCCTTATATTCATCATTGCCCGCTGTTTGACGGGTAATGAGGTGATCTCCCAGCCAATGATGTTAAGACACACAATGTGCTTTTAACAACATTGTCTATCTTGGCTGGGCACTCATGCATCCCCCGGCCTTTAATGTCAATGCCCGGAGAATCGTCGTTACTATAAGAGAACTGTTATTCAAATTGACCTTGAACGTAAATCTGAAAGTAAACAAAAGAAACGTAAAATCTATTGGAGATGACTCGGTAGGTCATTCCAGATGGTTATGAAGTAGCAAACTGAATCTGTTAAGAAAGTGTGAAATCGTATATTTATAAATGTACTAGGTAAGTGGTAATATACGGAGTGTCCAAGCGTATGAACCATCGAATTACTTGTTATCATTAGAATTCTAGAGCACCAACGACAGTAAAGTGTTTCTACATATGCAATTACATTTGGTCAGAAAACCAAAGTTCTATCAGTACCAAAGCCACATGACGAGTTTCAGCTTATCTGACGACTGTGACTGTATAGTTTACACCTATCAGGATTAGCATAGCGTGTATGGCTGGCTTTAAAGTGAACTGTCACTCACTAATCATAATATCAGCTACCCTTGCGTGGGTGTTTCAGTATGTTCCTTTCCATAGCGAATGAAACAATGTAGGATATTCCAATAACATACACCCAATTTTTTTATACCGTTTTTTATAGGTGGTATCATGGTAATATCCATCATAAATCATGAAACATATGAATAATACATAATTCGGTGAAAAATATGTTTTACCAAATATGTCATATGAAAGCGTATAGACTAACAGAGTAGCAGATGAAATTGTGCTCATGGCGAATGCATTGGTTTTTAATACAATATGAAGCATACATTGTGCTGCCATGAATATTATGCATGAACAGTGACAGCAAATTTTATTAGTCAATTATGAATTACTGCTGAAAGTTTGCATCGAATGCACCGCTTATTTTCACGCCCTCACCAGTGCAGCACTTTCTCAAAATGTGTAGTTTTACATGCAATAACAATTCGTTAAAATGCGAGTGTTTTGAAGGTTTGTTGTTGAAGGAGCTAAACTAGTTGGCACATGACCTGAGAAGAACTGAGCTAATTCGTTCAAAATATGTTATTCGTTTTTTAAGTATAAATCCAGATCGAACTTGCTATTGTTCATGGAGACATCATCAACTCTGTTCTTCAAAACAGAGTCAATTTTGAAATACATACATCGAACTATCAGACCGGATTGGTCGTCCAAAGTTGTCATCATGAAATTTATAGACTCATCTTTACAGCTTTAGCAGCAGCGACTCCTTACAGGAGTTCGGTTTTCTTTTCTGTTTGAGCACAAAGAAATTCTAACAAACATTTTGAATATAGCAAATAATAATTATAGTACCAAAATTAACAATAAGACTGCATACAATTGCATAATGCACCTACTCACCTTACTTATGCCTAGTTTAGATGGTTAAGGATCTTACCTGAAACAATAAATAGTAGATTACGTAAGAAGAACAATACCTTTAGCTTAATGGTAGGTTTATAGTGCTTTAAATTGCTTTTATAACAGACAGGCATTTTGTCTGCCAGTGACCTTACATACCTAGGGTGGAAGCCACTTTTATGACGCGGATAGCATCGAGCAAGGTAGAAGGAGATACTCAAGGATTTGTTTGTGTCCTAATTCTCATAGTGTGTAATTAGCATAAAAGTGCATACTACAAGCGCACTTGCATACATTATTTTTTTGACAGTTCTGTCATTAAATTCATATTGTTAGTGTGAGTGTGTGCAAATAAATGTGATGTTAGATTTGAGATTTCAAGACATGGTACTTCTTGAATAATTTACACATGCCTAATGAAGGTAAATGTTTCTACCGGTAATTATTGTTTTGATACAACGCTGTCACTTTGATAGACATTAGTAGTCAAATGAGTCAAAACCACATACTTAAACTAAGCAATTGTGGCGATAAATATTGCAACGTAAAGATATGTATGAGTTGGATCCTTCTAATCTATTCGAATTTGTTGGCGCCAAGGGTCATCTGGTATGTATAATAAAGTAAGGTATGTATAGAATTTTTCACTATTAACACACCTCATTCGATTTTATAAAATTGAAATATTTTTATTGCATAGTGTCATTTGCCTTAAATTAACGATAATGACACTTCATACTCATTTTACAAATACATACTTGAAACATCTATTACTGGAATACTCAAGAAGGTAGCTACATGACTAGCTACACCTAAACCCTAAACTATTTCGGGATATACAGTTTGGTTGTCAAACTGATATAATGACGTTTAGCAGGATATAATTTCAAATGAAATTATTATTTACCTTCCTAAGCTACTGGGCGAGGACGTATTATAATCGCAGAATATTTCGGAAATTAAATGTTTTTTGGATGTTATATGACCTACTCATAACGAAAAACCATTATCACTCATTTTCGTCGGCCTGTCTGTCGGTCTGTCCGGTAATCCTTAGCCCCTCTATAACTTAGAAAGTACTGCCCGGATTTGGATGAAATTTGTACACATCTTTTCGCAATCGATCCAATGGTAGCGAAGAAAAAGGTCAAAAACGAAAAAAATCAACATCGCTCAAACGGCGTTTTTTGTCGCTGATTATTTTTGAAAAAAGCTTTAGGTGTGAAAAATTACGATGTTCAGAGGTCTCAATTTTATGATGACTATTTATACGTTCCCAACCCGTGTAATTCTCGGCATCTATTATCCATACTTCACACAACACAGATCTTCCCGTACATTTGTCTTGAGAAATGGTTTCAATCGTGTCTCCTGATATCTGGGCTCAGCGCCCGGCGTAACGGTTAGCTTGATTGTTCTGCTCGTACTGCGGCGGTGCTTCGGTGGGCGTTGCCACGTCTGACGATATGGAGAGCGGAATGCTTACACATGAATGGTAACTACCGGTAGGCAGAGAAATAATGTCTATGAACTAATTATATGGGGCGGCTTGTGTAATTACCTTTTCTCTCGGTCAATAATCGTGATTTCAAATTGAGCTTAGTTTATTTTTTTATGTCAGCATATAACTGAGCTGAATTCAACCTACCTTTTATATACCACATCGTAAATCGAGAAAAATAGTGTACTATGACCCTCGACCCTCGTAAATGCAGGATCGAACTACATCCATAACCTGAACGTGTTTTCTTGTCAAGCAATTTATTTTTTCCTTGGCCAGCATATATCTTTTTTCTGGCAAACTAGCAGCAGGCTCTTGCCGGTCCTCTCAGGGGGTAAAGTATCCCATTGTATCAAGGCCTTTGTTCTCCCGACTCCTTTGTTATTGATAGATCGGAAAACAATATGTTCCAAGTAAATATTTTAACGTAGGATACCGTGGATGGTTCTTTCAGTATAAGTGCCTTCACGTTTAATGCCCATAACCTTGGATGAACAATTTTGATGAAGGTGTTTGGATCTAGATGAAGACCCTCCGTAAAAAATGCTTCAAAGAAAGATGACGGTGAAGAAGCTAAAGAATATCTGTGCGGCAGCGCAGTTCATACAGGGCGGTCGGTAATAAAAGTGCCAAAAGGCAGTCCTAGATTAAGATAGTAAAAGTAATGCTAATATAATTAAAAATGCCTAGTAATGCGTCCCGACACTCGATGCAGCGCTTTTCAAAAACCAGCCCATCCACTCATTTTTTAAACAAGTTAAATCAACAAGCTGGAATTCGGGGTACTGAAATTCGTGCATGAATAATGTTATTTTAGTGTAAAAGATGAAAATTTCGCAATGGCGGATTATTAAGGACCATAGTCTACATGCGCCAAAAAATTCATATATATTTTCAACTGTCTTAAATGAATAAACGAATTTATATAATTATATAATCAGCATCTTGACCCCATACAGAATCGTCTACCAAAAATCAAAAGTAGATTTTTTTAGTAAGCTTTTTATATTCTTGCCAAATATGCAACTCAGAACAAAAAATAAACCCAGATGCATTTTACTGTACGTACCCGCCTAAAATATACATTCAAACTGGTTTTAAAGTTATGAGATCATTAAGCAACTGCCTAAATTTGTAAAACTCCGTTATCTTGGGTTTAACGATCTATCAGCCGTAAAGTTGTTCATAATCATTTCAGTGAATATTATTCTCGCATTGGAACATGTTCTTTATAAGATAATTTAGAATACAAAGTAAAGTTTCCCGTTGGATGAGTTATACAATATATTTTCCAATAAATAGGCAAGCATGTGAATAACCATTTTGAAAACAAATTCGTTCCTACCCAAAATTCACTATTTTCTGCTTGCCATTCTTTCAAGAAGTTATCTGTATCTTATCGCAAATCGGATAACCCCGATTTCCATATTTTTAGGCGTCCACGTCATCGTTCTCTCTTCGCTTAAGGATGCTGTTGTCTAGTGCTCTACCTCAAAAATATAAATCAAGAACAGTGTGCTACACCGCAGGAGGCCATGGCTAGCACCAGCAGCTTTTTTGTTTTTCGTATCGGGGTCGAACGTGATTTGTTGCCGTAGGGAAAATGGGGATTACGTAGAGGGTAGAGCTTGCCAAGCGCTATTTGCAAGGTGTCACACTCTCAATTATAGCTGAGAACAATAATAAGCAATAAAGATAATGATCCAGTACTGCTAGTCATTTCATTGGGTGTTAGAAAACTCGTGTACCATCTTATTCTCATATTTTGCTGTCTACAAATACCAGAAACACATTTAGAAAGACGTTTTCGGGATAAAAGGGCATTTGAAAGCCTTGTAGATTTACTACAAGGCTTTTTTCCGCGCACGGGGTCAAGTAGTCTACCTCTGTAGTCCACCCACTAGTTCGTCATCAATAATACACTTTTAAGAATATAATAACACGTATCAAATATATGAATTACCCAATAGTTTTGTAGACTGAAATTGTTTAAAATAGGTTTTACTAAACTCACTACCGCATCTATCAACTGAGCTGTGAAATGCTTAGGAACTTCAGAAGTAGAGAACCTAAGTTTACTCCTTCAGCTATTTAATTTTTTTTTAACCGTGACTCAGAAACGACCCTCTTAAAGATTAATATTCTGTTATTGCTTCGTATTCATACAGGGTGCGTTTTTCGTGTGGGCTGGGTTGATAGCTTCGTTATTACGCATAGCATCTAAAAAAAGTTAGTTGCAAAAGTTTTAGCCAACAATATGCTCATTTCTTGGAAAAAAAAATATTTCTACAGCGTGATACATAACTACAAGGTGACTCAAACATTTACATTTTATTGCAAATGCGGATAGGCGCTTCCAAACGAAGCAATTTGGTGTAACATAGTATAGGGTTTTATTTCTATAGTGTTGATATACTGGACAATCGATCGGAAAAACACACCTCCACAACTGTGACAGGTATCCTGTTGAATTTCCCATCAGAAGAATCATTCTATGATCCAAAATTTTCTTTTTATCCACTACCTGTTTCAGTTTTTCTGATAGATTAAGGTTGACAAAAACCAAAATGAAGGATTTCACAGTTTTCAAATGGATCGCCCTATATATTTTACATACTTTTTGATTCCCCTTTTCACAAGGTCTTTTCAAGATGTAAGGTTTATGGAAGTTAACCCTTTTGTAAAGAAGATATCAAGGTAAATGAAAAACATTAGAATTCCTTCCAGAGTAAAAATAGCATCAGTTAGTAACGGCAGATAGTTAAAATGTGTGTGTTTTCATTATAAACTAAATGTACCTAACCTTATGCAATATAGTCGGAAACTCAAGGAGGTATCCATGTATTGTATTGTAAAACCAGTTGTACGAACTCGCATAAACCCCATATACGAAAGAAAACATATGAAAATTTTAAGACATCGTTCATTTTGTGTTCTTGTAAGGAGGAAGCATGGGATCATAATTTTTCTGACGAAAGATTCAGTTCTCTAGCTCTAACAGTGGTGGAGGTGCGACTTGTTAAAGTTGTGTGTTTTTTCGACAGATTGTGCAATGTCTCAACAATTTGAAAATAGAAACCTATAGTATGTTATATCAAAATGCTTTGTTTGAAGGGGCCTATCCGACTCTACAATAAAATGTAGGTCTTTCCATTTAAAAGATGAATGTTTGGGTCACTACGTAATTAATTATGAAGCTTATAGAAATAAAAATATTTTCCAAGTAAGTACCGAGCCCACACTAAAAACTCACCCTGCATATGCATATGACTAGTTAATAATCACAATCCCTTTGAAAAGTTGCGGGAAACAAAAGCTGCAACTTGATATTTTTTATAGTATCTATTAGTCAATACTGCTAATTCAAAAACTTTCAAGTTCTACAGTTTCGCAAAAAAAAGTGGTACATCGAATACTAAACATGTGGTAGATTCATTCTTTCCGTCACATTCAAACTTCTTACAACGCATTTGACATTATCATGCTGGAAATTCTTTAACTAATGCATAGGGAGCACAAAACGAGATCAATTACGATTCCTGAACTGTGAAACCTAATTCGTGACACCCACCCTGTTTTCATTATGTGTGTGTGGATGAGTGTAAACAATGCCAGCTTTTTACCTATCCGGTTCCACAAAAAATCACTTTCTCTTCGTATCGCGCCGCACACACAGAATATCCTGCCTCTTCGACTGTAACAAAGAACCATTAATCTCTTTTGTTTTCCATTCGGGCGTCGGGGAGCTTGCAGCAATTTGCTGATTTTCCATACTCCTTCGGGTTTTCAATATATCAAACCTCTTTTCCGCCATCTACAACTTGCTAGGTTATTGATCCAGGTTCCACATGAAAGTTTTATAGTTACAAATAAGAAACTAACGGGTGCTTCTGACCTACACAGTGCACAGTGCACGACTACATGCATATTTAATTAAACTAATTAAACTTCTGGTAGGTACGTTGCGCTTGATACAACGTTTACATTCATGATTTTTGACAAAAAATTAGTATAATAGAAAGCTAAGAACCTTATTGTCAAAATTGAAATTCTCATACACCAAACAGCTTTTTCGCTATATAGGGTTACAGGAGGAAAAGGGCACGGTGAAATGGGAGGTAGTATGGACAGATACCTTTTCATATCTGAAAATAAGTAAACTCTAAATTTAGTTTTTACGGATTTACAAGGTGATTTATCTCACGTTAAATCTTTAATAAAACATATATCAGGTAGTGAGTGAATAGGGTGCATAATATTACTTTTACTTTATATATATATATATATATATATATGATTTATTGTTCTTTTTTGTGGATTAATAACAAATTCAGAGTATAAGTTAAATAACGTTGCACTTAATTGAACACAAGAAAATAAGGAGAACTGAAACCGATGCTGGAATTTTAAGTTCCAAAAACATCTTTGGTTCAATTCTAAGCACTCATCATCTTGTACAATGGTGATGAAGTCAAGTCACTAACACTGGAAATTGGAATTTTTTGTCAAGTAGAACGACAGAAATATGATAACTGAATTAATAGAAAAAATAAGTTAAAAACCAACAGATAGCCATCATTCTTTAGCTTTTTTGTCATACTCATACGTTCCGATATGCAGTATCTAGTAATGATTTTGATAAAATACAGAAAATTAAAAAACTTTTTATATTTCCGACTCGTTCTACGCTACCCCCAGGTAGCTTTGTTATTGTGCAAAATGTAATCAAAATTGGTTCAATAATGTCTGACATATGTGATATTAAAGATTTGGCGTATCTGTAAAAAAATAATTTAGATCTTTTTTATATTCAGATATGGAAAGGTTTCAGTCCATACTACCTACCATATCACCATGTCCATTTCCTCACGGAACACCTTGTATACATGTTGCTAACATTATCGATCCTGTTGAATATGAAATTTCCATAAGTAAGTATGTATATAACGACCTGGCGAGTACTCTTGACATACTGGTTATTGTATTGAGCTCTAACCAGCTTTATAAGCCGAACCCGTACACGATAAAAGTGGTTTGAGGGCAGCACTTAAAACTTTCGCTGTCGACTACTTACGTAGCATATTTGTATCAACGCTTAAAACATTTTTATTTATACATGGTTTTTGTTAGAAATAATCGTTAGTTCAGGAAGCGTATTCCTAAAAAGCTAGGATATGTTTTCAGTACTGAAACAAAAGCAATAATTTTTTCACTCGAATATATTGCTTCCAAGATATGATCACCATTTTAGAGACATACTACTTTTTTGAAAATGTCTACTTTTTTATTTACATGAATTTAATGGGCATCAGCTGAAAGTTTGTCAATAGAACGTGTGAAGTCTGGCAGAAACATTTATAGCATTCGAGCGTTATCTAAAATTTCTAAGGAAAAAGATATGATGGAAAAATCTGGGTCGCAGTGGTATGGATATGTTAGAATTGAATAATCGATTTTAATATCCGCTTTCCTAATAAATTCCACAATTCGTATCCCGTCTGTATGGGCATGCTACTAGTGACATCAAAAAATTGGACGATGCGTTCCTACTGAGGAATCATTTTCAACATGAAAAATACCCTTACATGCAACTTGCGATGTGACACTTTCTATCAAACACAACGGTTGTGTTAAAGAATTATATCAAATATGAGACGTTTCAGTTGCTCACTTATTTGAAGCTAACAGTACTATCATAATTCATAGTTTATCTTGATTAAATAAAAATATACCTTAAAAATAATAAGTACCTTCACTATTACCATATATTGGCATAAGTGCTCGCTATTTTACCGGAAACAGAATATCGTCCAAGATAACAAGCATACATATACAGTATGTTACAATGAGTATTACACAACTGGGATATCATAAGGAGTGTAAATGGCAGAACCAGCTTAATGATGATATCTTAATCAATAGTGTTATTGATTCCAACGTGTGATTTTACAAATAGAGGGATATAGACTCAAGTTAAAGGTCAAATCTCTTTTAAGGCATGCATCATGTATCTATGACGACCGGCTGTGTAATGGTGGTGGTAACATGGTGAATGACATTTGAAGGGTCATCATGTATCCACTAGTACTGATTCGATATACCTATAATATAAAACGAACGATTTCGCAATAAAACGATACACCTGCCTGCAAAGCGTCAACATAATGGTTTCCATAGTAATAATGTATAGAACAAAAATAATAAGATATTAACCCTCTTTTTAAATACCTCATTATTATGCGTAAGCTACAAAGTTATGTCTTCAAAAGTAGTATCCGTATAAACGAGTAACGCAGCATGTCCAGTTAGTTACGTGCAAGTTATTTAATTATCAGTTGAAATTTGGATTTACGAATCTATAACAAAAACCACAACAGAACTAATAATTACTCTTATTCTTATATGTCGTTTCCAGAACGCCGCAGATTGCTTGAAATTGTACATCAAACTCTATCTACCTTTCAGGTTCTGAAAACTTTCCTTTTACAAGATTAACTGGTTTAATTTATTACCCGCAGAATCAATTTAGGTGAAACACTTTATAACAGAGGTTCGATTCAATTCATTCAACATCATCTGCCAGCGAAACTTTCAAATTACTTACCCTTTCTACCGACGTAACTAATTATTCTTTCAAGTACTCGAGTCAATACCTTCCTCTACAATACCGTTTTCTCTGTTTTACGTCACGACAATCTTTTGCGCAGTAGATACTTCACATCATTTAGTAGCTTAGTAAATGAACAATTTTCATATAACAAGAAAATGTATAATGAAATAGTGATAACTTTTTCTTTTTTCTTTTTATTCTCTCTTAATTTACAGTAGCTTTATTATTTGTAGTTGTTTCTGAAAAAGAATGTCCCATATTTCAAAACAGACCATATAATCTTATATTATTATTTGTTGAAACATTTCAATCTCATTCGATCTTGTTGAACAAAACGTGAACAGAGCTTCGTGTATAAAAATGAATTCACTATTTATTTGTAGCAAACTGATGGCTTAGGCTGACTGCCAGATAATACGTGAACTAGCTGAGTTCGAGTTATATAAAGTATATGTTTATAATGCTTATGGTCCTTCCTTTGACGTAGACAATGTTTAACGCTCTTTTCTACTCTTCTTTATACTCACAGAAAAAATTGTGTTTTTATACTGAAGTAGTTGCAAAGGCTAAAACTTAACCCCAAGGTGCCGCGACCGCTACAAAGAGGTGAGAGATTTCTGAATGATTTGTTTTAAAACTGCATAAGGTTAACACTCGAGATATCATCATCAACTTTAGAAACTAAGCAAGAACAAATTGGGTGTAGTAATATAAGTGTTAATGATGCTGACAAGATGCTGATCTCATATAACATTATTTGTATTTACAATTTAAAAGTTGCTGCGGCTAGGCATCTTTTTTTTTAATTTACCGGTATTGATCAAAATACTACTTTTAGTAAAGAACTTCGCAAATCGAAACTGAATATGATCTAGAATCTAGAAGTATAATTCAAATCTATTTTTACATACCAGTAAAGATAATCAAGTTACTTAAAATTCATTCACTTGCAGATATTTCATAAAAGTCTATTTTGGTAGCACAAAGGCAAGTCGTAATTTGTATCCAAGATACAAGAAGGCTGCCTTGAGAACAGCTTCCGTCTGAACCTGAAAGGAGTTTTTAGCGAAACGTTTGAAATGAGATAAGAATGGTGAACCATTTTTCGTAGAATGGAGATTAAAGGAAGATGAGGCAACGTATTTGATGAGCTTCTTAATCCACCAGAAATTATTCCTAACGGCGGTTAGCCTTTAGCGGGTGATGCTGACAAGTACCTGTGCACGATCGCAATTTACCTCTCGTGAGGTTATTTTTTTTTTTTTTTATTCAAAGAAATAACCGCATCAACCTTTACAAGTTATTAGCGGTGGATGTGATTAAATCTTATGTAGAACATTAATTTTTCTTAAATACATAAGTAGTTGGTTAATGTCACATTTGTCCCCTATAATATCCGCTAGAGTTCCGTTAATATTATGTTGAAGTCTTTCACTTTCCAGTAGTGGGCACTCCACTAAGATATGTTTAACGGTGAGTGTTTCTTCACAAATGTCACAGGTTGGTGGTTGTTCTCTATTGAAAAGGTGCCGATGAGTGAGCTGGGTGTGTCCGAGTCGTAGTCTGGTTATAACTATTTGATGTCTTCGATTCTGGGTAATACAGCGCCATGGCCCCATAGATGATTTGAGCTCTAAGAGCTTAGAATTTTTATTTCTCCATTCACTGTTCCATTCTTGATATATTTTATAAGTGAAGTAAGTTTTTGTATCCGAGAATGGTATTTTTGTTGTTGCTGATAGTTCTCCTTGCGCTGCGATTTTTGCTTTTTGGTCTGCCTCCTCATTACCCCGGATGCCAACGTGGGATGGAGCCCAAATGAAGTTAACTTTTTTGCCTTCCGTATGTAATCGATGTAAATGCTCCTTGATACTGATCACCAACGGGTTACTCACGTAAACTCGTCCAATCATTGTGAGTGAGCTCATTGAATCGGATATTATTACCCAGTTTGTAGCTGCCTTCTCTGTGATATGTTGGAGAGCTTCCATTATAGCATGAAGTTCACCCGTGCAAATTGTAGCTTCATCTGGTAATCTCGTAGCAATAATAGTGGTCGGTGTGATGACTGCTGCGCCTGTTTTGTAGTTTACTTTAGCTGCATCTGTGTAAATTTTTTGGTGTTCCAAATGTTCCTGCATAAGCTGATTGAAGCGCTGTCTTATTAGTTCGTGAGGTACATCGTGCTTGTTAAGCTTTGTCATCCTGGTATTGATGTCAGGTAAGTTGATCAGCCAAAGTGGGACAGAGGATGCTGAAGTGCGATAGGTAGGGGGGAACGATATGTTTAGTGATCTGAGACGCAAACTTGTTCTCTGGCAGAAAGAGCCCCTTCTTGTTATATTCATGCCATTCTGTGACATAGTAGCTACTAGTCGACTATGGATAGGAATTGCTGGATTAGAGTGAACTCTGGTTGCATATGAAAGACTCAAGATCTGACGTCTGAGGTAGAGCGGTGCCTCGCCAGCTTCACAGTATAGGCTGTCACATGGTGTGGTCCTAAAAACACCAAGTATAAGGCGCAGAGCATTATTGTGCAGGACATTTAGTTGTTTAAGGGTCGAATTTGTTGCCGATGCGTATGCTATACATCCATAATCAATTTTTGATCGGATTAGGGACCTGTAGAGGTATAAAAGTGTAGTTCCATCAGCCCCCCATCGTTTGTTTGCTAAACATTTCAGTAAGTTGATTGCTTTTTGGCAGGATTTAATCAGTTCTCGGATGTGTGGTTTCCAGTTCAAGTGTTGATCAAATATAACGCCAAGAAATTTTATTTCTGTTGTGTAATGGAGTTGAATATTATTGTACTTTAGATTTGGCTTGCACCTTACTGGTTTCTTCGAAAATATTATACAGTTAGTTTTCTCTGGCGAAAAGGTAAATCCTGATTGTTTGGACCATTCCAATAATTTATCTAGTTTTATCTGTAGTAAATTCTTAGCTGTATCGAGATGTCTTTCTTTTAGATACAAGATCATGTCGTCGGCGTATAATCTCACTTGTATTGGCTTATTAATCGCATCCAAAAGGTCATTTATAGCGATAAGAAACAGCGTGGGGCTAATGATTGAGCCCTGGGGTATTCCATTTTCTTGGTTTCTTTGTGTAGACAAGACTCCATTGGCTCTTACTCGGAAGACTCTATCACGTAAGAAGTTCAAAATGAATGCCAGTATATTTCCGTTGTAGCCCCATTTTTTCAGCGTTGTTGTGATTTTGTGCCTCCACGCAGTATCAAAGGCGCGGTCTATATCAAAATATATAGCTAGTGAGTATTGTCTATTGTCAAACGCTTCATGTATATGATTTTCCAAGTCAATTATATTGTCTAACGTGGATCTGTTGGTTCTGAATCCAGATTGTTCGCCAGCGAGTAACTGTTTTTGATCTAAGCTCCAAATGAGCCTACGGTTTATAATTTTTTCTAAGAGTTTGCACATTGCGCAAGTTAATGAAATGGGTCTGTATGACTGTGGGTCGAGTGATGATTTATTAGGTTTGAGAATAGGTATAACAATGGCCTGCCTCCATAAGCTAGGAAATACATGTTGTATCCAGAGTATATTGTATATTTGTAGGAGATGGTTTTTGGCGTTTACTGGAAGATATTTCAGAAAGATAGGGGGTATATCATCTGGGCCTGAGGACGTATCTTTCAGGTCATTTAGTGCTTCTTCAAATTCGGCTGTTGTTAAAAGGGAATTTACAGGATTAGTATTATCTTGGGTTATGTTTATGTGAGTAGCTTCTTCCTGTTGTTTATATGCGAGGAAATCTTGACAGTAGCTCTCATTACTAGATTTCTGATAATAAACTTTAGATAGGCTTTCTGCAATTTGGTCGTTTTCTGTGTAAAGTGCTTGCCCGTCTTTAATGGCTTTTATACGACTGTATGACTTGTCTCCTGATATATTTTGGACTTTCTTCCATACTTTAGAGAGGGGGGTGGAGCTATTAATGCTGCTAACGTAATTTTGCCAGGACTCTTTTTGGTGTTTATTTATAGATAAGCGTGCTCGAGCTCTTTTCAGTTTAAAGTCTTTCAGGTTTTCAGGAGTATTGTGTTTCTTAAGTCTATTGAATGCGTGTTTACTATCTTTTATCGCCATTTCGCAGTCTTTGTTCCACCAAGGAACTGGATTGTGATTATTATTCATATGTTTTGTTTTTCCTATGCTCAAATGTGCCGCTTCTATTATTAGGTTATTAAAGTTTTATATTGTTAAATCTATGTCAACGCTTATCACTGCTTTTTGAAGGTTTTCTTCAATATAGTCTGAGAAATGCTGCCAATTTGCAAGTTTCAGGTTCCATTTTGGTACTTCTGTAGGGGTGTCAGTTATCTGTTTCGTATTCGTCACGATTACTGGATAATGATCGCTGCTGTAAAGGTCATCCGTTGTGTCCCATTCCAGCTGTGTGATAAGGTTGGGTGAGCATAGAGTTATTTCAATTGCGGAAAAGTTGCCATTAGCTGCATTAAATCGAGTTGCATTTCCGTTGTTGAGTATAGACAGGTTGGATCCATCTATGACGTCGCTTATTATTTTGCCACGAATATCATTTTTGTGTGATCCCCAGGCGAAGTTATGTGCATTGAAATCACCTAACAGTATTCTTGGAGATGGAATTTGATCTAACAGTGCTTCCAGTTCTGCCGCTTCTAGGTGATAGTCTGGAGGGATATACAAATTACATATGTTGATCTTTTTTGGAGCTTCTAACGAGACTGCTATTACTTCCAAATTACTTTTGAGGTTGAGCTGCATCACCGGTATTTCTTTTTTCACATAAATAGACACTCCTCCACTAGCTGTGTCTTGTGCGCGATTTTTGAAGAAACCTTGGTAATGCTTAGGAGTATGTGATTGGTTTCCTCGGAAGTGGGTCTCCTGTATACACATAATATCTGGGTTTTTGGAGGATATCAGAAGCTTTAGCATATTCATGTGGCAGAAGTATCCATTTACGTTCCACTGGATAATAGTGTTGAATGATAGCATATTAAAATGTGGAGTCCACTGAAGAGGTTTCGTCATAAGAATCGTTAGATTTATTCTCTAAATGGCGTTCTAGTTTTTTCCTCAGTCTGGTTACGCGGTTTTTTATTGTTTTGTCTTTTATATGAGGATAAATTGTTAAGAGCATTTCAATGAGTGATTTTATATCTGCTGTGTACTCGTGAACAATGCTTATTGTGTCTTTTGCACCATGGGTATTCTCAAGGAGGCTTTTCAGCTGATTATAGTCGAGGATGTAGTTCTCATCGCTGCTATTTATGAGCAATTTTACTGATTCCATATTGTCGTCTAGAATATATGAGTGCGTAGGGTCTGATTTTGGCTTTTTCTTTGGATTTTGTCTGGGTATAACAAGTTCTGGCATTAAGTTGGGATCTGTGAAGGGTGTTGCTTCCGAAGTTGGAGTTGTTATTTCGGAAATGCTTCTCTTGTTGTTTGCACTAGTTGTATTTATCGAATTTACGGAGGTTACTGTTGACATCGAAGATTCTGCCTGCGCCAAATTAAGTGCGGTAGCGCTGGTCTCTGATGGGTCATTTATTGGCTGAGCAGTTGCTGAGGTTGTAGTTGGGCTTGGGGTTTCATTAAGCGTTTGTGTTGTGGATGAAGAGTTGGAGGACGCTGGACATCGAGAAGCAATGTGACCTGACATTTTGCATTTGAAGCAGCTTTGACTATCAAGAGATAAGAATACTCGATACGTAAGGTCATCGTGGCTGATTTCTAGAGAATTGGGAATTTCAGATTCTAGCGGTTCAATATATACCTGTCTTCGGAAACTTAAAATATGATTATATTCAGGAAGAGGTGCGCCGATCTTCAGAAATGAAATAGGCGAAACTGTTTTGATGCCTATACGTTGTATGCTATCTTTGATTTTTGCGTGCGGTATTGTGGGGCAGACATTTGAGATGACTAATCTATCTGCAGGTGCTACTAGTCGCCGTGCATGTGCAACTTGTCCTTGCAATTCGATTTTTCCAGGATTATTGAGAAATTTGTCGACTATTTGCTTGTTGGAGAAATAAATGCATATACGGTTATTTGAAATCCTGGAGCAGAATATTATATTTTTTGGATCTACTATGGGGCCCAGCTCCAAGAGGTAATCTTGTATCCTGGTACCCTCGATGGAATTGAAAACGATGGCTTGATCTTTATTGGGATGCTTGTAAGTGACTGGCTGATTTAGTACAGTAGAATAAGATGGAGCATTGGTGATATTTGTTGATGTTGTAGGAATACTTTGGAGAGACATCTTTCTTGGTTCAATTGCCTTCTTTCAGATGTGCTGTGACCATATCTGAGTACGGTACTGTGTTTTGTAACACGACGATGAAGGTGTCTTTTTGTGCGACGTGAATTCCACAAACGCAGGAGGAAATTTCAGCACTGTGGCTAGCACACACTGCTGTATTGCTTCAACAGCGGAATATCGATGAAAATTCGATGGTTTCTTACTCACAGTAGGCTGCTGGCTTCTATCTTGATGGTATGGATATGTCACTATGCACAAATTACGTTGTTTTACTGGTAGAAATTAAACTTTTTCAAGAGCCCGATTGAACTGCTGCGACTCGGTAAAGAGGCAGGGCCGGATCCTCGTGAGGTTATTGTTTGCATTATATTTACTATTAATAAATATTATGAGTTTGTAGCGTCCATTTGGTGAACTAATATGTTTCTTCTAGGGTGCCAATTCAATTATCAATAAACGCTTTTTCGAACTGAACCGATATTAGGATGCAATTTTTTCTGGTTAAAGCCTGTACATTTCTTGGCACGCTTCACTTGGAGATGGCTGAGTCTTGTACACTTGACTGCTATTAGGAAGTATTGTGGGAGATTAGGGAACTCATGAAAAATTCAACTCAGTATCATAATGGGTTTTAGAGATTTAACAAATAATTTATATTCTTTGAGTTGCCTTAGATCCAGTGCAGATATAGTTTCTTTGGATTTTCTAAATTGAGGAAACTATGACTCTTAATACAGATATGTCCTAATTTCTATAGGAGTTGGGCGTTATTTAATAGGGGTTCCACTAAGGGGGTAGGAAATAGACTATGTAGAGCACTCAAGGTCTTTGCACGGAATCGAACATGCAGAACGGTGTTATTGAAACTTTTTTAGACTTTAATATTCTTCTATTTTGCTGGGTCAGTTTCTTGAACTACTTACGCTTACTCTGGCTGAAATATGTAATATAATTCAGTCCAGTTCGTACTTTGCAAAGGCCCCCGAGGTGACGAAATGACAGAAAATATTTTTCATCTACATCTTCTGAGGTTATGGCGTCCAGTCAGTAGATCATGGACATACATAGACAAGTTACCTTCAAAAATAAGTTGATATAATATAATATTATCATTTACCGCACATACAAAAAATTTTTTACTCATCCAGCTGCTCAGGTCCACAGTAAAATGCTTTTTTCATATACATCATGTTTTGTGACACTGAGTATTCGGTACTACTTTTAAAAATTCCATCACCAAATTGCTGCATTTATGATCATAAATTCTGCATACGCATTACACATTCATGAAAATCTCAGCAATTTTTGTCAAACTTTTTAGATACAGATTCCGTGAACGTTTTACGGATAAACGCACTCACACACTATGCAGAAAAATTTTAGGCCGTTATCATTAATACGTCGAGGTGAAGAACAAAAAATCGTTCATCTGAAGACGTTGGACACGTAACATCAACTGATTTCCAAAAAAAGTTAAACCAACAATACAGATATACTTCTCTTTTAAGATACAAAATGTATTTCTCCTTAGTTTCTATAATATATATATATATATATATATATATATATATAAAGTGTGTTCTAACATTAGGATAGTTTCGTTTTTATTTGTATAAAAACAAAAGATCTGATGTGAAAAAGCTCAATCTACATATACATGTTCTGTACAGTTTCGGAGAAAAAAATTTTGATTTCGGACTGAAGATAAAAAATTCATGGAAGGGAAAACGTAAACAGTTATTTGACCTTTTACAGTTCAACCACTGCATAATATATTGACATGAGTAAAAAACATTGAAGAAAAGATGTGGTTCTTGATAATGGAAGGCATTGCGTTCTAATTAACTGACGAAGTCACCCCACCTGCTGCCCCACATAGTGTCTCAAAGTTGGGGTAATAAAACTCATTTTGATTTACCCTGTATCACAATCTAAAAAGTAACTATCAACAAGAGACCGAACATACAACATATCATATGACAAAAAGTCATGTCTTTCCGGGTTTGATCAAAATTTTGTGTTACTTTTATACAGTAGTCTGAGTGTAGTTTCGGTTGTAGTTTCGGCGGATTTTCTGTCGAAATCGAAACTAAGCCGAAACCCAGATTTTGGACCGAACAGAAAATATATAATACTGCATATTTCCGTCCGACCAACAAAGGGTCAACTGTGTTCAACACTATTTCTTGCTTATTGGGAATCATCAGCACTGTTTCTTGCTTGTTTGTAATCACGGTCCAGGTCTCTACGTGTGACTGCGAACGAAAGCATAGCATTATCTATTATATCGCCAGAATCAGCGGCATCAAGCGGTCATAGTGATGACTCTGCTGTCGACGCGAACTGAGATACGTTTACAGTTCCAATAGACATCTGCCGTTCACTTTCTCGGTGATAACTCATGACACTTGTGCTTGCGCTTTACGATAGATCCAAAAATCAAACTCGAAATTTTGCCTATTACAGTAGGTACTCACATGGGATTTTTAAAAAAGGTTATAATTTTCGACATGCAACTCTGAAAAGTTGAAAAGTCTGTCAGTTGATCTTCATTAAATTCACTATGCTACTTCTACTATCGTAATCTAAGCCATTTGATCCTTAATTCTGACGGACAGTTTATAATCGCTAGAATTTTTCAATTTTCTCCTAAATAAATTCGCAGGCTGCGGTGTATGTGCATAGCTCTAACGGGCATGCTTTTTCAGAACAGATAAAAAATGAGGCTTTTGAAATTTAACGAGTCTGAAATAATTTATAGCAACCGGGCTTTATGGAGAATTTAAATGATAATAGTCCGAATAAAATGATGCTCTATTTTTTCGTACTTGTATGAATGTTTGCATCGGATGATTAAAAATATATCTATGTTATGTTGGGATTAAATGAACACGTTTGATTTTTCTGCATCAATATTTTTTACCGAATCATTATTCGATGATGTCAATTAAAAATGTAATATAGGAAAAGCAACAGTTATCCCATTATTATTCCTCATTGCTTGTTATCTAAATATAAAAGGAGCTTATATAAATGTTTCAGCTATTGTCAGTCATAGATGTGTATGTAAGTAGCAAAAGCAGAAAACCAATTTTTGGTACCAAATTTTAAAAGTGTGTCAACGTCTTATAGTCACATAAAATCCAATAAAAGGAGGAACATTATCTAACTCATGATCGGGAGGAAAAACTAACCTAATTTTAATTTCCAATTGCGACAATGATAACGAGTAATCTGTAAAAATTGAAAAAAAACCTCAAATCTTTGTAAGTAGAATCTTCTATGTTCATTAGATATTCGGAAAGAAGCGTCAGTGTTCAAATCCGACCAACTTTGATAGCACGCCAAAAACTACAAATCTTTGTAAGTAGAATCTTATGTTTCATTAGATATTCTGATAGAATCATCGGTGTTCAAATACTCCCACTTTGATAGTGCGCCTCTTCGAAAAACGAAGAGGTACCCAAAAATAACCGGAATAGCATTGCAGTGGCCGGAGCCAGAAGAACACATTTCTGCCCCTAGAGGGGTATAGCGCAACTCTTTACCAGTTCAGTGCCACCTGAGTTGTCGATCTGGCTTGTTTCGTTCCTCTGTAGTCATTATTTTTGCTAGAGCTGTTTCGTGCTTGTTTCGTTTTTTACGATAGCAAGCTTCAGTGAGCAACGTGCAGCTGTGAAATTTTGATTTCTAATTGGTAAAAATGCTGCTGAAACTATTTTAATGTTGGATATAGCGTACAAAGATGATGCTATGGGAAAAACTCAGGTGTACGAGTGGTTTGCTCGACTTAAAAATGGCGACATGTCGATTAATGACGAACCTCGCTCTGGACGTCCATCAACTGCCTGAATCGACGAAAATGTTGAAAAAAAAACGAGATCTTGTGCCGTTTGGAGGTTTTAAGACGATTGCGAAATAGTGATCGGCAAAAAAGACCCGATTTGTGTCAGTCAGGAGAGTGGTTCTTCCAGCACGATAATGCACCTGCGCACACAGCCATCTCTGTTCGACAGTTTCTGGCTGAACATGGCTTTGACGACATTAAAGAGGTCAAGAGAAAAACGAGTGAGGAGCTGTCAGATATTTCTAACGAAGACTACAAAAAATGTTTCGAGCAGTGGAAGCACCGGTGTATTAGTTCTGGTGGACAGTATTTTGAAGGACATACTGTTACTTTGTGAAAAAGTTGAAAATAAATAGTATTTAAAAAATAACTCCGAACCCACTAAATAACCTCGTAATGATGGATTCACGCAGCATTGGTGTGGTTCAGGGTCATTCGGTCTGTTATTTTAACATATTAGCTTTGTTTTAACAGAAAATGGAACTGATTCCATATCTCGCAGTTATTCTGTTCCGATAAATTACGAAATGGTTCTGAGAGATAATTAAAAGTTCGAATTTGATAGCGCATGTACGAGTATGTGTTTTTACAGAATAAATGGTGTCGACGAGCTGTTCATAGCTGGGAAGCTGGATTTTGTGGCTGCCATTTTGTGCCTTTTCTAACTTTTCAATCTTCTCATGTATCAGATCTAAATTACCGCTTATTCTACCGTTTATTATTCACATTAAAAATTTGGTGGTAATGAAGATTACTTTCGAACAAATTCAAGTAAGGATGAAGATCTTGAGCTTAATTTCAAGAACCAGCGATCAGAGGACACCCAACCATGGACAGCTGTTTCGTGCTTCTTGGTCTCTCGTTTATGGACAACCAACGAAAGCATCTGTCATCCATCCAGGAGGTACGCTTTATCGAAATAAGGCTACCGCGGGGAGCTCTCGCTCCGTCGATTCTGTTGTGGATGACGCTTTGCGTTGACTTATTTTGAGGAATTTGTTTCAATCATGTCATTATTAATATTAATCTCATATAGTCATTCCATTTCAAGTCAACTGAAAGTTTATTGTGGTTGTGTCACTTAATTTCCTTCTCTGTTAATGTAGCAGAGCATTCTTCCTCTAAATGTAAAATGATGAATGTACAAAAAAAAACGACTATTTTTTTAAATAACTCACCAATCTACTCATCTCTTGTTAAAAAGATTTACGTTACGCCAAGAAATAAATTATCTCAAATTCCACGTCTAGCATGCGGACACTTGACGATTTTAAATTTTACTTGAAGTTTACGACAATAGAATAGTTCGGAACTAGTTCTGAAGTAGTTCTAAACTGCTTGTTGGAACAAACCTATGTATAGTACGAATAAGAACAAATGAACTATCACCTGGAAGACAGATGAATAAAATAAGTTGTCATTGTCCTTTTATATTGTACTTTGAAAAAGGTCACCTAGTGATTGAAACGTAAACTTTCACGTATACATATCTCTGGTTTCATTCGGTGGCTGGCAGAATAAGGAGATTGAAGTTACCGCCCAACTAGCAAAGTATTATGTATCCATCGAAGAAAGAGACCAAACCTAAACATATTCACGTATACTCTATGTGATCGCGCTCCAGAGCGTCGAGCACGTTACAGGGCCGTACTAAGAATAAATGATTTGTGGTTTTACGACACAATCAAAAAGTATGCAAAATTATTGCAGGCATGTATAGGGCCCAAACGTAAAGATTAGAATTAATATATATTTTTTTAATTCAACTATCGTGATAAAAAAAAACAGCTGTCTATTGTTGTTTTTAGTAAGAGCGTATCAATGATACCGTCTAATTCCCACATTTAGGTTCGACCTTTTCTTTTACATGCTGAATACATTGTCCCACTTATTCGGTGTTATTCTTTGAATAACATCATGAAAAATATTTTTAAGATCACAAAATTTGAAACCTTTATTTTCTGCTGCAACATATTTTTTACGTCTGTCCAAATGAGCTCAATCGCATTGAGCTCACAATGGTAAGGAGACAGTCGTAAAACAGTTTTATTTTGTTTGTTGACCATTTTATCAATTTTGTTCAGGTTATACATGTATTTATTTTCATGCGTCTTGACAATTTGTAACAATTTTGCCTTAACCATAACATCATAATCAATCTTTTTTTTAAGCCATCCTTGAATGTCTGATTTTTTTGATGACGTTGTTGGAACTTTCTCCGATTTTCTCGTGTGTTATGAAGCATTATCTGATACTACAACCGAATTATCTTCAAGCTTCGGTACAGTATTTTCGAATGAGACTCCAGCCATTTCTTCATGGTAGTCTCCCGTTTTTTTCGATTCAAATGCCCATAAAGCATCGGACACAAATCCATCTTCATTACCGATGTGACAAATTATTATCAATGGCTTCCCTTTTCCTAAAAATAATTCATTTTTGACACTTAAAAACCACTCAGATTGAAAGCATGAAAAACCCAACAAAATGATTACTTGATTTCTCATCTCGATATAGCTTAAGCATGTACAAAAACAAAAATAAAATATGACTTTAGTTGTAATTCCTCGTCTTACAAGTATTAAAAAATATGCAGGTGTCAGCGCAATCATACCAGAAAAACGTACGCACGTGTCTTTTTCCAATAAAAGACTGTTTCTTCCACGCTTTTTGTATTGAAACCCCATTTCTTTTAATAATTTATGGAAGGTAGATCTCTTCAGCACTTTATCCACCGTTGGTGTTTCATTACGGAAGAAAAAATTATATACAATGCTCATTATGGCGGTTCTGTCGAAGTCATCTATGGCGTCTTTGATTTTTTTCTTGACGGATACTTTTTTGGGTCGACCAGTGAATGGTTAAATCTGTACTCCCGAACAATTCCGTAAACACTTGCACGACTAACGACCGAAATACTTGCTACTTTGCAAACAATGTACGGAACACTTGAGACACTCCTTTGCATTTCGGGGTTATAAATGTTTATAATTATTGGTTTTTCGATAACGCTAAAATGAAGCCTTTTAGCTCTCTTTTAGGCGGTGTGCAGCTAATATCAACAACTTCATCCGCTGTATTCGTATCAGACATTTTGAGTTATACGAAATTAAACTGACAAATCTAATAAGCAGTAATACCAGTACAAATCTGATGACAACTCTGTACTGTATAAATATATATATATATTTATACAGTATATATATATATATATATATATATATAGCATTAATGGCCAGCCACCGCTAGGGATGCAAATTTTTTATAAATATCGATATATCGATATCGATATATATCGAATTAAACCGATATCGATCTATCGATATATCGTTATTTCATATTTTTTTGGAAGCTTACAGAAATCAGAAATCCAATGTTGCTTCAGTTGTATCAAACAGTTATCGATTATGTATGTATATAAATTTTTATACTTGTGTATGTGAAGTGAAACAAAATTCAGATAGGTATATAAAATGTGTTTTTATTTCCATACATTTATTTGGGAAAATTAAATCGAGTATTTTGTACTAGCTATTGAACGTAAAAATAGTAACTTTGACAGTCTGCTTCCTTGTAGCCGGTTTCTGTTCTGAGTTATAAAGGCTCCTGCTTTTGAAAAAATTCGTTCGGAAAGAACGCTTGTTGCCACAATTGGTAGATGACTCATTGCCAATTTAAAAAGATTGGGATATACACCTTGCATCTCTTGCCATATTTCAATAATGTTTACTTTAAGAGTATTTACAGGAGCAGAAAGATATAACGTGAGCTCGTCGTCACCGTCAGTTTTTTTTTAATTTTTATTTGCGTGTGAGCCACAGATTTATTCTCATCCTCTGAAGATGGTGATGAACCTGTTACGGCTGCGACTGCAGATTGATATTCTGAAATCAATTTTCTAATTTTTGACATGCGTCAGGTTTCTTAAAATGCAAGTTTTTGAAACGAGGGTCTAGCAACATCGAAACTGCTATTAAAATATTGTATTCCAACTGGCCAAAACGCTTCTCCATTTCCAGAGTAATATGTTTCTTCAAATCGCCGGCAATGCTTGAAGTGATCCTCGATTCATTGTATTGGTCAATTGCACAGCTCACCATAGGCACAACTTTTGAAATAGTGACATAATGTTCGGCAGAAGCCTCTCTTGTTATAGCTTCCAGTGGTCGCAGAACATGCGTCACATCTTTGCGTTTTACCCGATTTTGTGGGCATTTTAGTTTGGGTGGGTTTTTCGATACTTTGATACGATATATTGAATTTTTCGATATCGATATCGGCGTATCGTCGATATCGATAAATATCGATATATCGATGTTTATCGGTTTTCCGATATATCGTTGCATCCCTATCCACCGCATGCACGGTCGTATCGTCTCCCACTCCACCCTCCGGTTTGTCATTGGTTCTGTGTAAGGACTCGACCTATTCTGCTCAATAGCAGTTATGCACCATCTCTCTTGAAATATATCAGTGTGCTGATCCCGCAATGATCACGCGATGATCGTGCGTGCACCGACTGGATTCGGTAGCGGGCGTTCCTAGCTAACGAATGAGTGGCTGTTCAGTTGTCTCCGAGCACTTGGAGAGTCACGACAGGCATTTTCGCGCGACGTGTTTCTGTGAGTGGTGCAAGCCGAAAATACAGCACTCGTTATAGCAGAGGTACGCGATTAAATTCTGTGTGAAACTCGGTAAATCTGCGACAGAGACGTTTGATATGATCAAGCAGGCTTACCCAGGTGTTGCTTTAGCAAGGAGTGGTGTGTTTCGGTAGCACCAGGCCTTTTTGGAGGGCCGGGAAGAGGTCGCTGATGAAGACCGTGCTGGAAGACCTTCGACTTCGACAAACACCGATAATGTGACTCGTGTTCGCAACGTTTTGAACTCAGACCGTCGACTAAGTATTCGTTTAATTGCCCAGATGTTAAATTTACCAAAATCTGTGGTTCATGACATTGTGATACAGCATTTGAACATGCGCAAGGTATGCGCGAAGATGGTCCCAAAAGTGCTCACTGACGACCAGAGATTCCTGCGAGTGGAAATGTGCCAAGAAAATTTGAACATGTGTGAAAGTGACCCCCAATTTTTGAATAACGTAATCACAGGTGACGAGTCGTGTATCTTTGAGTATGATACCGAGACAAAGAGGCAATCTTCCGAGTGGCACACGACGGCGTCTCCTCGCCCAAAAAAGGGAAGAATGAGCAAATCCAAAGTGAAAGCGATGCTCATTGTCTTTTTTGACATCAAAGGCATCGTTCACCATGAACTTGTTCCTCCTGGACAAACCGTCAACGCCAAGTTTTACGTGGAAGTGCTCAGGAGACTCAAACGAAGGGTCAGTCGGGTCCGACAAGACATCGCAGCCGACTGGAAGTTGCGCCACGACAACGCCCCGCCTTTCTTGTGAACAGCTACGCTTTTGGTGTATAACCGGTACTTGCAGCCCTTATGCAACCTCTTAAATGATTGAACTGTCCTATAAGGTGTGCCCATTCCGCTTGTATAGCTGTTCTAAGAGAGTTTTACCAATGTTCTTACAGCATACGATGCTGTGTAAGGAGTACTCTATAATCATTCTTGGAACTCTAATAGGAGTGATAATTGTTAGTTGGGCGCGGACCACTTAGAGCAGTCCGATTATTGTTTATGTCAAAAGCACTGAGGTGACTCAACCGTACCAAGAATCAACTTCCCATGCGGTTTAACTGCATGGAAAACATCAAAAAACCTGATTCAGTGAACGTTATACGTGACTCAGTAACCGGTTGAAATCTAAGCAACCCTATACTATCATCTCTACGGAATTCAAAAATCAAAAATTTTTTTAGAACATGCGGAAACTGACTTGTTACTTTGCTGAGCAATATGAGAAGCAGAAAACGAAACAGGCTGATTCTCTGAACATCATCTGTATACTTTGTTTTGATCCTCGTTAATAACTAGCGATTGAAAGTTTTTCCGATGAAATGTATGGAGTTGCGTTCAAAGCCGAACGAACCGTACGGGCAACGAGGCTTCATCCAATTATCGCTCTCTCTCCGAACTTCCTGAGCACATCCGTAGGCGGCGACCGACCAAAGCAAATTAGCAATTTGTATGAAAAGGTGAGGGGCTCTCTGCATGTGTCCGTGGCAGCAACTCATCTAACGAGCTTTTTTTATAACTACATGGTGGAGCAAATGCAACGTGGGAACAGTGGTTGAAATCAGTAAAGCCAAGGTAATGGATGCACACTACTCAGAAACTTGAGATATTTTCCTGCGAATCATGAAAAAATCGATCTGCTTCGTCTAGTACCATATCCATAATGGACGTTGGTGATCATAACGGTTCCAGATAAGTTTATTGACAGCGGTTCTGAATAGTTTCACTAGTGTTTTACTAATCCAGGTCGACTGACTCAGATTTCTAAGAATAATAATAACTCAGAATCGTACTCTACTCGGCCCTTTTATGCTTTTCAATTCGCCTAGCATTATAACCTGATGATATTCCTCATTATGTGACCAAAATATGCCAATTTTCTGTGTCTAACTGTGCACATCAGTTTCAGGTCTATCCATTTCAAGATAGTTGCACTGATTACCCGATGCACACGTAAAATACACAACGTCCTGCGGTAAAACCACATTCAATGTCGCTGTTTTCTTACTGCTTACTTCTGTCAGAATCCTCGCTTCCCTCCGTACACTAGAGTCGAAAACTGGTCACAGTTAAGCACTCGAAGCCTAAGCGAAGTATATGTCTTTTCGCGGTTTTTGGCAGGCCACAGTTCAGACTACAGAAATTTTTTTAATACCTCAATCTCCCCCACACAGTCAATCGGCGTCTATGCGCGGAAGATTGTGTGAGTTCTCAGACATTATATAAATCTTGTCCCACCGCCTTAAAAATTTGCTCGACTCGAGACTTCCACATTTACGCTTGTCATTCTCAGTATGACAACTTTATTGGTTTATGATATACAATATAGCAATGCCTGAAGATACAACTACAATGCTGACAGTCTGTGTTAATTTTATAGAAGTATTTTCAGAAAGTGAATGGGATCAATGATTTTCGATCTTCCCAGAGCGTATATCAGCTGCTTTATAAATCCGCTTGCGCAGTGTGTGATTACCATTAGGGAATTGAGCTGCATACATGGTAAAGACAGACGATGGTTTTGACATCAGATTACTTATCGTACGGCATTGTGACGTAACCGCCAAAACCCGTGAAAAGAACCATACTTTTATTTCGGTTGACTCTTATTAGCCTTTTAGTTTTTGCTTTATCATTCGGATTTCATGCGGTACATGACATGTCATGGTCTTACCACTGTCTTGCAAATTTCTCATTAGGTTTTTATGTTATATCAATGCACTGCTATCTCGGATGCCTTAGTGATATTATGTTCTCACCTCCGCCTAAACATGACTATTTTATTATGCATTCATCCCCGAGTTTCATTTCGCCGACTGCATAGTTGAAAACAGATGCAGCCGTTCTTATAGTTTTAATCATACCCCATGGAATGAAGCACCTTTCAAGTCCCCTCTAGACTACAAATTTTCTTATACAACATTTGGTTCAATTTTAGGAGCATCTTGAATGAAAAATGATTTTCAAACATCAAAGACTAGCGAAATTTAAATTATTCTCCCTCACTTTAGACCTGTCCAGTCACCAATCCACGATGGAAAGACTTCAAAATAAAGGTCTGATGCTGCAAAATATAAACAGTGAAAGTAATAAATAAGTAAGGTTAGGTATCAGGTTTACAAATAATTTCTTTTCTTTTCAGCCAATTTGCCATATCTGTAGAGGAAATTGAACTAGTAGCAGTAGTAGTGGTGGGGAGCAGAAGCCTGCCAACCAGGCCACCTTTGACCCTATGATCCTTTTTGCCGACCCCGTAGTATCAACACTGCACTACTCCGCAAACCATCTGCTGGTAACTCGATATCGAATAAACCAACTCCAGCGATGCGAGCTACCTTTGCTGAACTTGCACTGATCTGGTGCGTTGTATACACAACACACTACTCGTACACAACATCCATGGCTGGGAATTAATTTCCGACTCGGAGATTCGAACCTGCGGCCTCACCCAGGCCGCCTCAGAAATTGAACCATATCTTGTACAAGAAATTGTGTAGTCTGAAACGGTCTTTAGAAAGTGTGTCCTAGACTTTATCGCTATATGCAAGTTAATCAGCGCAACGACCGTCATCCTTTTTAAATAGTAATGTGCGAATGAAGGGTATTCGCACTGCACTGTTGTTGGTAGGAACGTGGACAGGGGAAGAAGAGAAGAAAATGTTGCTCCACTATCCATTGCACACAATTATTTATTACGTTTACCTTTCTAAATCGGTAAGCGCAGCTCTTTTGAACATTAATGGTCTCTGATTTCCCAATAGATTCGACTCGGCTGTATTCTTCTTTGCGACTAATGTCACACTGCGATCGGCACGAACTTCTACGTAGAGACATTACACGAATCAGAACAGTCTATTGCATCAGTAGTAATTACTTCCCATACCGAGGACGTGTCGTAATCTTAAAACTACTTGAATATACAGTGTATACAATATGATAATAGGATATCATGCTCTCAAAAATGGTCAAAAGGTACAATGTTGGGTATATGAGGAAAGCATTTCGAGTAAGTACAAATTTTGAGTTATTTAAGAAAGTTTTTTTTCGATTTTAGATTTATCTAATTCTGACAACATTTTAACAAATGTCAAAAATGTATGATGCCCATCGAATGCAACCTTTTAATTTATTATAGAAATGTATAATCGCAAAAAAGTCAGCAAAATATAAAAATTTGCATCAATGTATGATTTTTTTATTCTAACGAAAGAAAACTTGATATCGTAGTATAACCATAGCATGCTAGAAACTTTATTATATAAAAATTAATAGATAAGCCTGAGAATTAACAAAAAAATGCCCTAAATACCTTCCCAAGACGATTTTTCTCTTTGCTATGGATGTGTAACGGTAACAGTAAGACATAATTTGTGTATGTCACATGCACATGTCTCTCGCTAGAGTTGGTATGACCTCCCCCTTTTCACCTGTATACTCCTATAGCCCCACCGCCTGTGGCCTGCGGGGTGGCTCAATTATAAACAAATAAAAAGAGTCATAGGAACGTAATTTTCAGACATCTGTCGAGCTAATGACAAAAATAAAAGTATGAAAAAACTAGTAATTCGAAATCGCAAACAGCCTCATTTTGAAAATTAATGTATAAGATATTCGACTCATTCCATAATATCATGTGTTTTAATGCATATGATACAGGTATACTTTAGATATTTGCAGACAGTTGAAAACCGAAGTTTTAAGAATATTATATTTTTTGTTATGTTACAGAGATCTGTATAAACCGAAATGAATACTGATCATGATAATTCTTTAACTCGGTTATGCCACAATTAAAATTACCTAAAGCTGAAGTAACATTTTTTCAGGTCAATTCTGCCCAACCATCTTGGATAATGTGATCAAATGGAAACCCTACCATCTGTGCAGATTATGATTTCCGGTGCTCTTCAGCTGCCTTTCTCTCTCCTTTCAAATGAATCATTGCCTGCTGCTAGTTTAAATTATCGTTTTCTGCGCGAAACGCGAATAAACAAGAGCCGGCGCTCTCTTATTATTTGCTTATTTATTGCAGACCATTAATTTTACCTTTTTCGCGCTACACTCTGCAACTTAACATTCGCATAAACAGATTTTCTCTAGAAGATTGATCCTCATAATGGAAAAGAAATGAAAAAATAAATATTGTAAGCTTTAAAATGTATTTGGAACCAAAGCATGGCTGGCCATTATGCGCAGTAGTTAAATAAACATAGAAGACAATTTCCAGGAGGCATTACAAGAAGTGATAGTACGGTAGAAAAGAAGACGGTACGAATGACAAAATTCTGGCATAACGCAAGGCATGGACATCAAAACCAGAGTATCAATAAAAATCCATTTGTTGTTTAAAGTCTAATTTAGTCTTACACTAGTTTGTAAACAAAACTTGCAACTAATTTGATAAATCAAATTTATAACCATGTCGACTGGACATTCCGCGCTGTCAACCACTCCAATGTCCCTCTGGTGGAGGCGTCTGGGTAATTCAAGATGTCGACCGATGCTTCTCGAACACACCCGGTATCGGCCGATCCATCTGGATGATTTTGCAAGTTATACTCTTGACGTACGGTGGCGTAACCCAAGTTGCTTGAGCCTCGATATTGCAAAGGCGTCTCATCGTAATACGGAAATATTGCGCTGGTAAGCAAAGTATCACATTCAAGTGACATAACTAAAGTTTGGCAAAGTCAATGTACGATGTATTATAATGGGTGATTCAAATTGAGATTCCACATTACAAATAATTTTTTTTGAAACGCCACTGAATTTGTCAACGACAACATGCCATTTCTAACGTCAAAATATAAACAAAACAGTCATGAAGCAATATGCGACCGAACGTGTTAAAATTATCCAAGCCTATAATGAAAACGGCCGATCAAGGAAGAATACATTTCGTGCTTTAAGTGAATTTTTTGGCGCACGAAATCGGCCTTGTGAGAGGACAGTTTGGAATTTGGTGCAAAAATTCAAGCAAACTGGATCCGTAGCTAACACCAAAACCCCTAGGCGTGCTCGTAGAGGTCGGTCGTAACACAATATTGCTATTGTTGTCGAAAGTGTGGCAGAAAATCCAAGAACCCCGATTCGACATCGATCGCAGCAACTGGACCTTACTTATTCCACTATACAGCGGATTTTAACAAACGATTTGAAGTTACACCCATACAGAGTCCAAATAACATAGGAATTGAAGCCTCGGTCACACAGGAGAAACGATACAATTACTGCGCGGCAAGTTTCCAGGTCCGTTATTTCACGTAACAGCGATATCAATTGGCCGCCGCGATTTTGTGATTTAACTCCCTTAGATTATTTTCTTTCGGGTATTTCAAGAGCAAAGTCTACAAGAATAACCCGAACACAATTGCGGAGCTGAAACAGGCGGTCAGACGCGAAATTACCAACACAGGACCTGATTTGTGCCACGGAGTAGTCGAAAATTTCTCGAAACGGATTACATCATGCCACATGAGCCGCGGCGGTCATTTACTTGATATCCAGCATAATTGTAATGAACTGGCCTGATAAGAACAAATACACACTTTTTTATAATTTTCAATTTCTTCTTTTTTTTTAAATACTTTTAATGTGGAAAACCAATTTGAATCACCCTATATATTATACATTTTTAGAATCAGAATTAAAAACTATTCATCTGTGAAAACACTCAATACGGCATCCAAGATACGAAACGTCATATTGAAGTTCTAATTATGCCACCTTGTAGATGAGAAAAAGTAGAGAGTGCAATTTATTTTGAAATTCCACTACAAATAAAGTCAGGAAGAAATTAAAATGATTTTGGTAAAATTCAGTTTTTCCATCTCTCTTCGGAAGTACGTTTAACTTCGAAATTTTCTAAGCGGCCTTTGGTTAGGTACCTTAATACAATACTTCGCCCTCATTTAGGCGACTTTGTAACTCTTACCATTTCCAAGATCCCAATGGTGAGGGTCGAATTTGAAACACCCGCTATAGTATAGTTTTTTAATTGCTAATAACGAATTTGAAGCTAGCTAATTTGAGGTACCTACTCACCATCTGCCATGTTAGTTCTATTGGCTATTGGATCCGTACAATTTATAATTAATTTCATGTTTTCGGGTAATAGTCTAATCATATTAGCAAATTTCCCCGAAATAATTGTAAAGTCGGGTTTTATTGATGCAAGTTGTTCAAGGAATTTAAAACATGGACGCATAAAATGGGTACACCATTTTTTATGGGAAAACTTTTTATCCTACAACAAATAATGAGAATAATTGTTTTTTGGGATTCAATTGAAAGTGTTGGCAGGAACTAAAACTGTTCAAATAAGATTTTTACGTATTTATGAGACCTAAAAAGGAGACCACACGTAAAAAGATCCAACTAATAGTAAAAAAGTTATAGCCGAAAACAGAGGCAAAATGCAGGTTTCGGCACATGTTGCTAATGCGACGATAATTTCAGGCAGCTACTTGAAATTCTTAAAATCCGTAGGCTTCATACTTCTAACTAGCTACAACAAAGTTGTAGTCAATTGGTCAAGTAGCTTTTGCAAATTTCTAATTACTTATCAGAAAACACCTGTCTTCCGGCCAGATATTCGAAAAGCATACGTTATTATGCACATTTTAAAACAAAGCGGTTGTGTCTATCACCTTTTATTACGAAGAAAACAATTGTTTTTCAATATTTCTTCATACTCTTGTGTAAACATATTTATAGCTGACATTTTTGCATGCTCACAGATGAGCCCTAGAGTTTATAAGAAAAATATTCCACACTGAAATGCGCTGAACTGTTTATAACGTTAGCACGCAAACAATTTGTTTCAAAATGTCTTAGACTAGTTAGCATGTAGCATGTGCTAAATGGCTGCATTATTGATGAGTATTATTATAGTATACGTCTGTTTTCGAAATCTCGTTCGATTAAAACGACTGCGCGTTCAAAATGTTGGAAAATAAACTCAGGAAAACGAAAAAAACAAAATGCTCGTTAGGAGTTCGGCCCTGACCGAAATTGCCTTGTTAGCTATACAGCGAACCTCTACAAATTTTAACAATTTAGTAGTGAATATCAAACGAAATTTTTCTGCAACAGCACCAGTGCAACAGTTTAAGCCTATACGGACACACTGTGAGTACATACTCAACCTTTATCTGATTAATTATATCAGGAATCGAAATAATAATAATAAACCGTACAGCAGACTCGTACAGCACAGCATAGTAAAAACTCTCCAAAACAAATAGTCTCGAGGAGTCAGGTCCGTATCGAGAAATGATACGACGGCCACCTGGAGCGATTATAGAAATTCAATAATGGCATCCGTTGAACACCAAAATGCATCCCAAAATGTCACAACAGCTCAATCATACTCCAACGTACTGACTCAAAATACATTCAGATATCCAAATAAAGATCAAGCAATAATATTTAATTCTAGTAATGGAACTAGACTGCAGGACTACTTACTCAAACTTGGTCCAATAATCAGCCCTAAAAATATACTTTTTTGTTCTAGAATTTCGAATAACAGAATTTGTATATACTTAGCAAGTAAACATATAGTCGATAAATTTCTAGAAAATCCTGGACAAATAGAACTCAATGGTGAGATCATAAAAGCACGCAGACTAATAACACCATCCGATCGACTAGTAATTTCGAATGTGAGTCCTACAGTCCCACACACAGTTATAAATGAAAAATTATTACAAATTGGCCTGAAACTAGTCTCACCACTTACTTTTTTGCCATATACTCAGTTTTAGAAGACAAGTATATATTGAACCCAACCAAAATTCGGCAAATCTCCCAGAGTCACTAGAAATAACGCATGATAACATAACCTACCGCATTTTTCTATCATTAGACAGCCAAAAGTGTTTCAAATGCAATAGACAAGGACATATAGCTTCCCAGTGCCCATTTTCTACCCAACTGCAAACAAACATAATAGAAACACCACCACAGTCTACCAATCAACTGGAAACGGCAAACACTCAACAAGTAAACGAGCAACAAATAACCACAGCATCAAGTCATGAACCAGCAACATCTCAATATACAACCAACACACAAGAAGCAGAGGTTCAAAGCCATATCAAACCCATTCAAACAGAACAACAAAACACAGTTGCATTACATGATTTAACCTGTAATAACCAAACGGATACACAAACCAGCACATCCTCCAAACGAAATTTCTCAGAAGCAATTTCGCCGACCACACCAATACATGATCCCTCATCAGACCTCACAAATTCCCCTATATTTCCAAAACCCAAAAACACAAGAATAAAGAAACAAAAGACAAATAGTCAGCCGTCATATATCTCTCAAGAGGCATATGAAGACGTTAAAACATTCATAGACGCCCAAACCCCTGCTTTTACCTTGAATAGTGACCAATTCAAAAGCCTCCTAGAAAACACTCACGGAACCCATGATATAATGAGCATAATCCAAGACTACACAGATGACACTAAAGGGCTCATTGAAATGATACTACTGGTGTACCCTCACATAGCAGATAGAGCAGTGAAAAACAGATGTACTAGGCTACGGAAAAAACTAGAACGATATACTGACAATAACATTAACGAATGTCTCAGCGACACCTCTTCAATGGACTCCACAACATATTAAATTATATACTATGTTCATTGGTCTTAGGTCGCTTTTACAATGGAATCTAAATGGATACCACAGCCATTTAAACATGTTACATAAACTCATCTCAGATCAAAACCCTGACATAATTTGTTTACAAGAAACTCGATTCCACGAAACAAAAACACACACGCCAAAACATTACAGGGGATTCTTTAAGAACCGCAACGATAGCTCTAATTATATAGCTAGTGGAGGTGTTGCCATTTATGTCAAAAGTAGCATAGTAGCCAAGCCCATAAACCTTAACACTCAGCTAGAGGCAGTCGCAGTCACAATAGAAGGCTCTCAGAATATTAGCATTTGCAATATATACATACCACCCAATTATCACTTAGATACAAATGAACTGGAGGCACTTCTCCGACAAGTACCATCACCTCGAATTATCCAAGGTGACTTTAACGCCCATCATCACACTTGGGGATCAAGAAGAAACAATACTCGAGGAAAAATAATAAAAGATATTTTGGATACAACAGATCTTAATTTGCTAAACGATGGTACTGAAACAAGACTTGATCTAGGAACTGGAACAACATCAGCAATAGATTTGAGCTTAAGCTCGACAAATCTTGTAACCCGTCTGAACTGGAGCGTATTAGATGACCTGTATGGAAGCGACCATTTTCCTATAGTCATATCTAACCCAGGAGAATTGAACAGTGATACACTACCTGAAAAGTGGAACCTGAAAAAAGCAGACTGGATACACTTCTCGAAATATATAGAACACAATTTACACAAAACTCAAATAAAAGAGAACATTGATGAAACAATACACGAGTTCAATAATATTATTATAAATGCAGCACACACCAGCAATGGTAAAACTAAACCAGTTATGAATAAAATTCCTGTTCCATGGTGGAACGAAGAATGTAATACAGCAATCAAGGCAACTAAGCAAGCAGTAAACAAGTTTAAAAGAAACAGAACTATCGAAAATTTGATAGAACTTAAAGAAAAACGAGCACAAGCTAAGCTAACAACAAAAAAGAATCAAAAAGACTCCTGGAGGAATTTTGTTGGCAGTATAAATAGCTCAACACCTCTAGCGACAGTTTGGAAAAAAATAAAAAGTGTAGCTGGAGCCCCATCATACTCTCCAATCAGATGTTTAAAAGAAAACAATATAACACATACAGATAGCAGAAGAATAGTTGAAGCACTCAGTAAAACTTACCATAAAAATTCTAGCAACCAGAATTACAATCAAGAATTTCTAATACATAAGACCAACGTAGAAGCAACACAAATATTAATCCAGAACAACCAAGACCCAATGAACAAATTAATTTCTGAGCACGAAATGGAGGAAGCACTTAACGACTTAAAAGAAACTTCTGCAGGACCTGATGATATACCCTCCATATTTCTGAAAAAACTCCCAGCAACAGCAAAACAACACCTACTAAATATATATAATAAAATATGGACTGAACACCTATTCCCAAATATATGGCGTCAAGCATTCACTATACCTATACTTAAGCCTAATAAATCACCTCTCGTACCAGAATCATATCGACCGATATCCTTAACATGTGCTATGTGTAAATTACTAGAAAAAATAATAAACAAAAGGCTGCTGTGGAGTTTAGAGAAAGGAAATCGTCTAATAAACGAGCAGTCCGGATTCAGACAAAATAGATCCACTATAGATAATATCATCGACCTTGATACACATATACACGAAGCTTTTAGCAACAAGCAACATTGCCTCGCAGTATATTTCGACATGAAAAAAGCATTTGATACTACATGGAGGAGAGATATAATCTCAAAACTACAATCATGGGGATACGATGGGAACATGATTGCCTTCATTTCCAATTTTCTGAAAGATCGAAGTTTTCAAGTCCGGTCGAATGGAGTTTTGTCTAAGCCCAGATCACAGGATAACGGTATTCCTCAAGGATCGATCATCAGTCCAACGTTATTTCTAATTGCTGTCAACGATATATCGAATCACATAGAAAAACCAATTCACGTACGAATATATGCGGACGACATGTTAATATTTGTAAGAGGTAGAAACCTAACAACCAATATTCACCTGATGCAAAAAACAATACAAAATCTAGAACAGTGGTCAGAACGCTCCGGATTAACATTTTCACCAGAAAAGACAAAGTACATCATATTCTCGAAAAAAACAATTGAAGGTGGAACACCATTAAAACTAAATAATATAATACTAGAACAAGCATGCGACATAAAATTTCTAGGACTCTTATTTGACCAGCGGCTGACATGGAAGAAGCACATTGCATACTTAGTCAAATCGTGCGAGAAAAGGATGACCGTTCTAAAATACTTATCAAACAGACACTGGGGAGCTGAGGGTGAAACACTCTTGAGCATATACCGATCAGTAATACGATCAAAACTAGATTATGATAGCATAGTTTACGCTTCAGCTAGTCCTACTGCCCTCAAATCGCTGGATAGTATACACCACCGAGCAATTCGCTTGATACTGGGAGCATTCAGGACAACACCTATCCAAAGTTTATATTGCGAATCTGGGGAACTATCATTGAATGACAGAAGAAAGATATTGAGTTTAGCATACGCCACCAAACTTTCATCTAACAAAAATATACCGGCCCACAGGAACATGATGCAGGCTAATACACATATAAGTACAAGCAACACCAATACAGTACACGGAAAGTCATTCTTCACGAGAACCATTAGATATTTAAGGGATATTAGAATCTCCCAGCTTGCTGGTATAGCACCGGAAACTAACACAAACATTCCACCGTGGATTATAGATAAGCCAAATATCAATAAAGAACTGCTGAAAATAAATAAGACAGAAACTCCTGGACCAGTAATCATTCAACATTTCCAGGAAATACTTCATAGGTATGAAACATATGAAGAAATATATACCGATGCATCTAAAATTGACAACAAAGTAGGTTCAGCTGTTGTGACAACTAGCAACACCCTAACAATGAAACTACCAGACGCAGCTACAATTCTAACAGGAGAATTGCACGGACTACTAGAAGCAATAAAACTTATAAGAGATAAGCACATTCAAAAATCGTTGATTATAACGGATTCGCTCAACTCCCTTTTGCTTATCGAAAAGATATACACAAACAATCATCTGACACATCAAATTAAAGAAATTCTATATGCATTGCAGTTGGAGAATAGCAATATAGTCTTCATATGGGCGCCTTCCCACGTAGGAATCAAAGGCAACGAAAAAGCCGACAAATACGCAAAAATTGCAGGAAACCTTAATGATCCATCACACGTAACCATTCCAGCTTCAGACATCAAGGTCTTTCTGAGAAATAAATTCATTGAACACTGGAATATCAACTGGCAAAACCATCCATCGAAGCTACTCGAACTGAAACCTAAATTAGGGTCATGGACTACAGTGACAACAAACAGAAGACATCAAACCCTGATCACCCGACTCCGTCTAGGACATACCAGAGCTACACATGAATACCTCATCACCCAAGGAGCAGAACCTATGTGTGAAATATGTGAAGTGACACTGAGTGTTAAACATATACTGGTGCAGTGCCCTTTACTAGACTTTTATAGAGTTGACTGTAACATTTTATCCTTAACTCTAGAAAACATCTTAGGACCAAATTGTAACGTATACAACTTACTTCGCTTCTTGAAACAAAATAACTTATTGTACAAACTGTGACACTATAACCATCGCCGCTAATGGCCAGTAGGTCGATGCGGTTAAATAAATAAAAAAAAAAAAATGCTCGTTATTAGTCCCTAATACATTATTTAAAGATTCAGCATTGTATCTTGTATAGTTTTCAAGAGTACTGTAATTGTTTATATCAGATATGATATGTCTCCAACGTTCGCTTGACATTTGTCAGTGTCAAGTATAGTGGTATAAGGATCCAGTAAACCAAGAGGCGACGTAGCGTCTTATGTGAAGAATTTTTTCGTTCCTGCCAACAATTTCGATTGAAAACCAGACTTTACAATTATTTCGCAAACCAGGGGTATTTTCGATTAGACTCTAAGAGTTAAAAGTTATATTGAATCAATTTTTAATAATAATCACGACTGGAACTATGGAAATTTTCGGAAAAAATATAAATCGTTATTTTTAAAACAGAAAATACAAAAATAAAATTAACTCACTTTCTGTCATCTTTTTTATTCGAGCAACGCCATCTCTAATCTAAATGTCAATGTTTTTCTGGCCAGCAGAAAAACATGTATATTTATTATCATGAAAATCACAGATTATATTTTGCACAAATGATATTTAAAAGAGCTAATCGACCTGAGCAGAAAGGTGGAGCTATTCGGAACAGGAAATACAAATACGTACAACTATAGCAGTTTAAGACCCTCAGACCATCCATTGACTAGATCGACACAGAACCTCAGGCAACTGGAGTCGTCTGTGTTTAAAGCTGACAATGGACAACTATCTGTTTTTGAAGTTTACAGGAATGTATAAGTATAATAGGAAACAAAGACAACGTTGGTACGTTTTCAACACGACGTTACCTGCCATGAGAAAATCACCTGAAAGTCCCTATAAAAGTTTTCCTCTGATTATAAAACAGTGAGGAATTCTGAAGCGGTGTAGTCACTAGAAACCTGACCATGCATATTTACAAAATATTTCTTGGTCATAATCTTATCTTACTTTAGTTATTCGAGAACAACAAACCGAATTTAAAGATGCCCTACAAACATATCTGCTTCTTACTTTCACTTTGGATGGGTCCTGTTGTATTCGTATGCTAACCAGCCAGCGGAAAAAGATGAAAAATTGGGTCAGTGACGTTGCCTCGAATCTGAAACAGGTAGTGGGTCACTGCAAGCTAATAGCATTAACCCGGAACTGAAGGTCGTACCATCAAGCACTTTCTTCTGTTTCTTCTTCTGCTGGTTCGATATCCTTTTCATTCTGTGACGATCGTACCGCGGTTTAGGCCGGTGAAATCATCCATCCGCGGTGGCGCTACTCGCTGCACGAAAACCATAGAAAGTGATTTATTTTTCATCTTACCAGCGAAAGCGTGGATAATTCAGGCAGTAGCTAAAGTATACACTGTACTGCCTTTTTTTCTCTGGTGTTAATAACAATAGATATTTCCCAGATAGTAAATGTCTAAGAAGTATTTTTTTGTTTCTCCGATTATCTGCATTTAAATAGGTCTTTTATAATTACAATTCTTATGAGCTTTCCCCACATTACCGCTGTACTAAAACAAATAATGTCCTTATCTCTCTTGTTTTTGTTAACAGCTAAAATGAATTGCTAATGTGAATCAAAGTATCAAACATTGGACTGACTGTTATGCAGTATCCCTTTCCGGGTAATATTTTATAATGGGCACTTCTTTAAGAACGGATATATTTTAACCATAGATACCTGATATTATTAAATAATTTATGCATTAGTTTCACGCTATTTATAACCCAGGTATATGGTGTTTCATAAATTCTTTCCATTTCTCCTAATGGCGAAAAATGAGATATGTTTTTGAATGTTATTTCATCGAAATCACCGTCGTGCTGCCTGTCTGTCCGTCTGTCCGTTAATATTTGGACCGCCTATAACTTGAAAGGTGAATCTCGAATTTGGGTTAAATTTTCACTCAAGGTTACTGCTGTGCCAAAGAGAAAAAAGTCTTTGAACACTGGTCCAGTAGCGGCGAAATTAGGAGCAGAAACACGAATAAAATAAAAACCCTACGACCTTCGTTTGGAGACGTTTCTTAGGCTCCTGACCATTTTCAAAAAAAAATTTGTATGGGTTGAAAATAGAGGCTTGGGTGTTGTAGGGAGGTTGGAAAAGGTATATCTGGTTTTGTTGGCGACAGTATATTTATACGTTTCCAACCCCGGTAAGTTTACGCACCTATCAGTACACATCAAAGGTATCCCCGTTTATTTGCCCTTATAACTTGAAGAAATATTTATAGACGAGACAGGCGGTCGAGGACGATGCGATGCAAGGGTGTGTTTCATACTCCAAACATTGACCGTATTTAAATTAATGGGGACTATACAGGGTGTCGCATCGGGAACTCCATCGATAGATTTCTCGAAAAGTAGGCATATGATATTTCCGAAAATTTGGGCGTATACTAACGTCAATGGGTCAACGGCAGCTAAAATATTTTCACGATGGTGGCACTTCCGGTTATACCAGAAGTTGATGCCAACTTGCTTATTTTGAATGGGACAACCTGTATATTACTAAATATTCGGATTCTACATAGAACTCTACTCACATTTTATGTATAATCTCTTATACCCGTCTGACCGTTTTTGACATATTTCAAATTTTATGTCAAAAATGACGTTTGCGGGCTCTAAAATAATTGCTCATTTCCCCTAGAACACCTTATTGTTTAATGTTTATTGATTTTCTGGTGAACAGTTATATAGTTTAATAAACTTCGTACGATATTTCGATAATTATTTATACGGGGTGGTCAAAAAATTAGTATAAAAATTGAATGTCACAAATCGCCAAAAGTTGATTTTTTTAAATGAAAACCCCCTATTTTTATAAGTTTATCGCATCAAGCATTAAAAATTAGCGTAACTTTATAAAGGGTTACCTATCCCAAAAATGTTTACTATTCGAGTAATTTGCAATTCATTACTTTTCTAATGTAAAACTCCTATAAGTACAGATTTGGTTTTGTATTTAGTTGGCTATGATGGTGGCATGCGGAGAACAAACAATTGCGGTCTACAAAAATGTCACTTCATAATAATGCATTTGACAGTTTATTTATAAATTATTAATAGTAATCATGCCCGAGCGTTTAAATTTCACTTATGTTTGCTTGCTCATAGATATCCAGAAAAAAGAAGACCGGACGCACATAAACGAGCAATAGAAAATGTCAAAAATTTCGGTTGTGTGAAGACTAAGATTCAAAGGAATAAACCTTTAGTTAACGGCCAAGCCATTGAAATAGCAGTTTTGGGATATTTTTAGGCTTTTCCAAAGATGTCTTTACGACAAGCTGTATGAGAGTCAGGGTTTACTAAAGATGGCATTTGCGCAAACCCAATTTTTATCCATACAAGCTATCATTAGTCCAACAATTAAAAGAATTCAATCTTGCGAATTGATTATTACAAGGTATCAAGAAAATGAATCTTACCTGAAAAATATTATATGGTCAGATGAAGCAAAACGTACCATTTCTTCAATCGACACAATTCTCATTATTGTGCTAATGGGTACCTTCATGTAATAAGAGAAACAAACTTTCAAGACAATAGGCAATTCAATCGCGCTACCAGAGATTATCAAGTTGTCTCTCTACAGTTTTATTAAGAAATTTTAAATGGGAAGTTAGCAATTAACAGTTTTTTTAATGAAAGAAAAAGTTCAGAATGTGCAATATGCAAATACCAGTAGTATACGTTTTTTAACACATAAGGTCAGCATTGCCAACATTAGTACTAATTTATCTCAAAAACATTTGGATATTAAAGAAAACGTTATGCAGTTATAAAAATTATTACTAGTAATTTCCAAAAATATGTTTAGGTGATGGTTATTTGAACATTCTTGGGAATTTAGAAAACAATAACTTGGATAATTTACCACTTGCTGGCCATCGAAATGTATTCTATCACGACGGTGCCTCACCACAGAAAGGATACTTAATAAACAACTTCTTAAAAGCTACGATCAATGGTTTGTTAATAATGGACAATTCAAGTGTCCGCCCCGTTCGCCAGGTCTTGGACTACTTTATATGGGGGAAATTAAAAAATATTGTTTACCAGAACCCACTGACCACTCTAGATGACTGTAAGCACCTTGTATAAAGTTAGGCTAATTTTTAATGCTTGATGCGATAAACTTATAAAAATATTCAAATTCATTTGAAAAAATATACTTTTGTCAATTTTTGAAATTCAATTTTTATACTAATTTTTTGACCACCCTGTATAAATAATTATCGAAATATCATACCACGTCTATTAAACTATATCCCTGTTTACCAAAAAATCAATCCACATTAAACCATAAGGTGTTCTACATAGGGGAAATGAACAATTATTTTAGGGCCAGCAAATGTCACTTTTGACATAAAATTTGAAATATGTCAAAAACGGTTAGACTTGGGTATAAGAGGCTTTACATAAAATGTGATTAGATGATACATGAAATGTGATTAAAATTTTGTGTAGCATCCGAATATTGAGTAATATTCAGGGTGTCCAAAATAAAAACTTGGAAATATTTTAGCTGCCGTTGCCCCATCGACATTAGTATTCTCCCAAATTTTCAAAAATATCATATGCCTACTTTTCCAGAAATCTATCGATAAAGTCCCCGATGCGACACCCTGTAATATCTAATTGTATATGAGCCTCCTTGGTTAACATCAGCCATTTTTTTTTGTTATTCACGTTTGTAGATAGCTCAGAGGAACTAACTTTTTCCGAACGTAATCCTTTATGAACTGACGACAGCGTTGCTTGAGAAGTGCAGTCAACCTTCTTGACGCGATTTTTTTTTAAATTTGATACCCATATAATCAGCCATTCTATCGAATAAATACAGTTAATAAAGTCGTTTGTTAATACAGGACTTGTTTCGGCTATAAATCCCATCTTCCCGCTGTTCCAACGTTGACATTTGAAAATGCCGGTGCTGTCTTCCTGGACGTGGTAGTAAATCTGCCTAAGCGCACGACGCGTTCGTTACCTGCTAGCCTGTTTGCGTAGAGTCGTAACAAAGGTAATTAAAAGATACCCAAAGTGCAGTGTACAGTTGCAAAGCAAGCGGATTACGTAAATAGCAAAAAATGAGCGTCTATTATACAAGACGGTTGTTTGTTGCTAAATACAACAAAACTGTTCTGGCCGCTAAAACGGTATATATGAGTTGGGTCTAGTAGGTGTCGGGTCGGCAGAACCGCTTCCACAGCTGATAAAAGTGTATAACTACTCCAAATAAACAACGTTAACGGTTACATGAAGCCGCTAATTATGCTACGGGAGTTACCGTGACCCGTTCAAAAAGTGTAGGTCGGTTTATCAGTCTTGGAGCATCCGTATTCATGAAGGAAACCATTACATATCTGATAACGTCTAAAGTTTCACTTGTCACACTAAGTCCCTGTTTTTCAATCGCTGGTTAATTTTCAAGATTGGTAACTATAACTCGTAAGTTAACTATTAGTTGCCCCGAAATCCGTTTTCAATCTCTGGTTAACTAACACGTTACGGTTCATCCGGCAAGGCTGCCTCTACGTCTGAAATATCGTGTTTTGTGACGCTCGATTTTTGTGTCGTGTCATCCGCGACAACTCACGTCACTGTCAAGTAAAAAAGTTTAGGAACTGCGGTGTAACCACAACTTCCTACTTAACTAGTAGATGATCTTCTCGTTAAAGTTAACTACCATTTTAGGACAAACCAGACATTCAAAAACACATTTTAAGAATTTACTTCTGGTTGGCTGTAAAATCACAGTTAACCAGGCCTAACACATACACGCCTTACAAATTATGATATAATTTGAACTTCTTGACACAATGACATTAATTTTGTTTTTGAATCAAAGTTGCAAATACGATTGAAATATTTGAATAGACCAAATTATGTATTTATAAATTCGTGCGCTGCTTAATTATGATTACTACACATTTGGAATGAGGAATTTGCCAAACACTTCTTCATTTCCAACTCCAAACCTGACTCGAGAAATCAAATGACATAAAAAACGTAAGCGTTCGTAAGGCAAATTCAGAAATAAACTACTTGGCATGGACATGGATCAGTCATTACAAATTAGTATCAATTGAATTTTACTGTTAGGGTTCTTAATTCACCCGTCCCTTGAATGCCGCTAAAATAATTAGGCATATCCAAATGTTTTGCAGCTTTGATTTATATTAATTACCTGGATTTTGAATAAATCCCTGTCAAAGTATGTGGAAAATCCAGGTCAACCTTTTGGGAATCTCCAGCTTAGTAGGGTGACAGAAGGATTTTCTGTTCAGGAAATTGATAAACGATTTGGATTAATCGTACAGCTTCGGTAGGAAGAAACAAAGACTCAGAATAGTGGGCGCCAACCCTACCAGCAGTTTCCATTATGCTATAACTCCCAATATATCCAGATTAGGTTTATACGAGGGCCACGCTATATATTTTGATATACACGAAAACTAAGAACTATTTTTCGGAAACTAGTTTATTTGTGTTTAAAGTATTTATTCTCCTCCAGCATCAATGCACTTCTGTAGCCTGACCTTCCATAAATGAAATTCTTCTAACCAGTCAGTTTTTGGATTGTCTTCAACAAACTGATTAATTGCGTGATCGATTTCCTCTTCGGTCGAACATTTTCGACCACGCAGATTTTTTTTCAAATTCTTTAAGAGCCAGTTTTTTTTAATAAAGATGATCATGCAAAATGCAAATGTGCAGCGAGAATCTTCTTCCATCATCCGCTGAACTTTAGCAGTCTTTTCTGGAGTCACACTAGAACATAGTCTACCACTACGTTCTTCATCAGCCAATGAAACACGCACTGTTTTAAATTCAGCATACCAGCGGAACACACTTGCCCGGGACGGAGCTTCATTACCAAATGCCTGTTGTAACCGTTTGCATCATCGATGTCCAGTTAAACCGACTTTAAGCTCGTGGTAAATCATAGCGCGATAACTCTATCGAGACATCTCCATGCTTCGTCTCAAATTTGTTTACACCACGTGGAGGACTGCACTTTCTAATAGTGCATTGTTGCCGGTTTTAACTAGTATAGTTAATGCGCATCTCAAAATATACAACGTGCCCCTCGTACCACATTGAAAATCTTTTCGGATTTTGTATGCCACTATGGGTAGCAGACAAATCGAATAATGGTGTATTCGAAGTAACAGATTTGCATATATATATAATATTAATTTTAAGACCCTCTATCACCTGACTTCAGTTGTCCAATACTAACTTTACACCCTGCATATGGTATAAAAATATATAATATAAAAAATATATATGGTATAAAAATGCCCCTTTTCAACCTCCGACTAAACAAGGGACAAATTTAACAATCATATCTCGATATTGTATTATATATATATACAGGGTGGCTCATCCATGTGTGGACGGCATGTTACTCATATACAAATACATTTTGGAAAAATCTATTTATGGAATGTTATACATGACATTCGAAAGCACATTTCTAAAATATTGTCCATTATACAGGGTGTCCCAATTTCGACCTACATATCAAAGTTGTGATTTTTCAAATGGAATGCCTCAAATTTTATTGCATATTAGGATAAACCAATTCAAAAGAAGAAAATTGATATCACATACTATGGGGTTTTGGAAAATTAGCTACAGAGATATAAGGTGTTTTGTCTAGAAAAACCCCCCACTTCGGCAACCCCTCAAACCACCATTCTGAAATTGTGAGTGCTGAATTGTGTATAAAAAAAAAACTTACACACCTCAGCTTTTATCTGATTTGTTACTTTCTCGAATTTTAATTTTTTCTTATACAGGGTGGTCAAACGCAAATTGTACTTTTTCTCAAAAATTCCAAATGCATCGTATATGTGTGCAAGTTTGGATTCAATTTTTTATAAGTTTTTTTTGATACTAGACACATAAGGGTTTTTACGGCTATTTTTTCGGTTATTTGCACGTCTTTTATGGAACGGCTTAATTCCCTAAAATATCGCATCATCCTTGGAAACAAATAAATTTTTGATTACTTACAAACCGTCAAAATTAGCTTTGTGAGCATTATAATAAAAACGTTTTTGAAAATTGTATTTTGCTACAGAAGAAATGGTGAATATGGTGTTTGTTATAGGCGAAGCACAAAGAAATAAATCCCTCTCGCATTTATGAGCAACGGTACCCTAATATGCGACATCCAAGGCCGGAAATATTTTCCACACGACGAGAACGTTTTGAATCAAGTGGAGCAGTCGAATATAGTAAAAAATGTATAACTAATCCAAGTGTCACCAACGAGGCTATTCAGTTGGAGGTTCTATTGAAGTTCCAGGAAAATACCCATTTAAGTGCACGGAAAATTGGAGTAGAAACTGATAAATTCAGAGCTTCTGTCCAAAGGATTATTCACAAGCATAGGTACCATTCATATCACCTATGCTTGCCTCAAGGCCTTCGTCATCAGGATTTTGCAGCTCGAATGGAGTTCAGTAGAATAATGCTAAATAAAGTGAGTGAAGACACCACTTTCCTGGGTAAGGTTATTTTTAGCGATGAGGCAACTTTTAACAGCATCGGTGTTGTCAACAGGCATCACATGCACTAGGTATTATGCGACGGAAAACCCTTACTGGGTTAGGCAAATAGATTTCCAAAATAAATGGAGCGTGAATGTTTGGGGAGGAGTTATTGGCAGACAAGTTATCGGGCCTTTCTTTTTCGACAACAGATTAACAGGTACAGAGTACTTTAATTTTTTGATCAAGCATTTGGCTTTGCTTTTGGAGGATGTCAACCTGCAAACGCGGATGCATATGTACTTCCAACATGACGGCGCACCTGCGCATTATCATAATCGTTTGCGTAACTATTTGGATACCTGGAGTAACAATCGGTCGTGATGGGCCTATATCTTGGCCTCATAGATCACCAGATATGACACCGATGGACTTCTTTCTATAAGGCTACGTTAAGCAAGAGGTTTATAGATATCCACCATCTACCCCGTAAAATATGAAGGAAAGGATTAAGGATACTTTTCTGGACATAAGGGAACACATGCTCAAAATCTAGTGATTTTATCTGAATCAAACCTTATACAAAAAAGCTTAAAAAAGATTGAATCCAAACTTGCACAAATATACAGGGTAATGCATTTGAAATTTTTGAGAAAATATATAAGCAAAAATTAAAATTCTAAAAAGTAACAAATGAGATAAAAGCTGAGGTGTGTAAGTTTTTTTTGATACAAATTCGACACTCCAAATTTCAAAATGGCGGATTGAGAGGTTGCCGAAGTGGACGGTTTTTCTGGACAAAACACCTTACAACTCAGTAGCTAATTACCAAAACCCCATAGTAGGTTATATCAGTCTAATTCTTTCGAATTGGTTTATCCAAATATGCAATAAAGTTTGAGGCATTCCATTTAAAAAAATCACAACTTTGACATGTAGGTCAAAATTGGGCCACCCTGTATAATTGCCAATATTTTTGAAATGTCGTGAGTAACATGCCATTCATTGATCTTCCCAAAATGTATTTGTTTATGTGTAATATTCCGTCCACACTAGGATGGGCCACCCTGTATATATATATATATATTTATACGCTTCCGCGAGTCTGTGATTTCATATGATACGAACTAACGAACTGAATTTGATTGAATTTTGTTTAAAATACAGCTTCACCGATAATGCTCGTAGCTATGCTTCGAGCTAATTTGTTCAGTACTTATATTATGGTGATATTAAAACATCAGGAAGAGCTCTCACGCTACGCTATATCGCATTGTCAGAACGGGGAATATCTAAATGAAATAATTTAAAATATTGGGCATGTTTATATCACGCAATGTAACGTAAGTGTAGAAAGTTCATATCCCAGAGTGATAGAGGTTATGAGAGCTTTTCTATGTATATAAAGGGAGGATTGCAACTGAATTTTCAACCGAGCAAAATATGGATACCTGCCATTCCTGCATATTTGAACGGTCTGTTTCACTCAATAATTAGTCTCCTATAATAATCAACATTTAATGCAATATAAATCATCTAACTACCATTTATTATGGCACATTCGGAGTTTAATACGCATATATAATCGTAGATAATAGACAAGAACAAAAAAAAGTCTTACAATTAGTAGTTATATATATCACTGATGCATTAAGTATGATACGAAATAATAAAAAAATAATATTTTCTCACATTTGTACTTTTAAAAAGGTCACAGAGAAAGACGAAATTTAAATTCCTTCTTTTCTACATATCTGGTGTCTTTACGGCCCGTGAGACATGGAGATATTCCATTTCCTCTTCCACACATTGTGAGGGTTTAATAACAGTACAATCTGAATTACAGTCACCAATCAGCCAGTTTTAAATTTTGTGAATTATGTTACACGGGTTATTGAGTCTGGAATGTACAATGCACCTTACAATGTTTGCAGCGTTTGTTTCCATTCGGCTAAATTGGATATCTGCTCGAACTGCCTCTACAATAAACTCCCATGAAATGCTATTAGTATTTGCATACCTTGTGAATTCATTCCATGTGATGGAATATTTACTCTTCATCAAAGTATACAGATCACGAGAAGTGAAGTCACTCGTTGGATTAGGCAGTGTCTTTCAGAAGTTATAAACCAAAAACTGATATCCACAGTTACCTTTATAGGTTTGTATCTCCGCAGGGAAGCCTTGAAGGACATTTTTTATAGAAACTTGTATTCTATAAACATTCGAGAAATTACCATCTAATTCCGGAACACACTGTTTGTGTAACATAATTTGTTTGATCAATGCTACAAACACTGCTCATTAGCCTTATTCAGGTTCTACAAAGAAATGACCCAGAGAAGGTCGAATCGTATCGAATTTAGAATGGCAGCGCATACGCTAGATTAGTTGATAAGAAAATGTTTTCCGTAAATCATTATTTTCCCGGCTGTTTTTTAAGATAGAAGGTTCACATGTGGAGAACTATGTTAAACGCTCTGTTTTTCTTCAAAATTCTTGTTAACACAAAAATGTTATGCACACAATTTTTGAAACAAAAAATGGAACTGCTTAAAAATAGTTTCCCAAATCAGCAGATTCCTTAAGTGATATGCTGAAGATCAGAACATGAAAATTACTATTTAGCGGTGGCCACCTTCTTTAAAACACGATGTTGTTTTACCGACGGACAAGCTCGGCAGAAGTCGTTTTGGGCGGGAAGGGCACTGCAATTTTTATTACTACTAAAGATATCTACTCACAACGAGCGCAGCTACCTCGCCATTGAGCCCCTGCATGATGTAGCTGTATTTAGCTACTTCTCGTGCAGATGGACGGCAGTCGACTGACTGATGAGTGACGCTACTAGTAATAATCAGTATACTCGGTGTTTACTTCACACTGCAGATAAATTTTAATTAAAACGTACACCGACCGAGTAAAAACAGCTCTCATCACAAACGAAAGCCAAATATCAAACTGCTTTTGCAAAGCGTTAAGCGAAATAATTAAAAACGGGTGAAATCTAATTTTGTGTAAGATACACTTTATTAAAATGCTTTTGGTCCTGTTTTATAAAACAGCACTGAATGCATCTGACATCTTTGCAAAAAATAGGTTTCACTATCTCTTATGCTTTTGTCGACATAATTTAATTTTAATGTAAGCTTCCTGGATAAACGGTCAAAGGTTTTAAGAATATATTGTAAGTATACCCAGCTCATACTGATATTATTTTTAGTAAATATATCGAAGTAACTATAGTATAGCTCCATATGCAGTCAGCCAAAACTAGTCGGAACAAATCAATACTGATCTATAAAAAATATATGTTCTCAGCTCTAAAGTCCGTCAGCGATTGATAGCACTTGCTTTATGTCCAAAAGAAAAGCTCTTTTTCCATTACCCATTATTATGTCCAGTTTAGAAACTTACCCATATATATATATACTTTAATTTCTTTGGGTAAAAGGCAAAGTATTGCAAAAGTACACTCTTATAACTTAAATTCTCAAGCTTTCGAGGAATTTTATTTTCATCGTCTGGAGCTGGAAACAATTACTAACCCTGCAGTAGTCACGCCGAGTCTCACAGACCCACAAGTTTATATCATGTAGCGTAGCTTAGATGTGGCAACATTGCCAGGCGTGCTACTCCCACTACCTTCCTAACTTGACAAGGGCATACTTACAGTGCAGCCAGCTCTAGTATATTTGATAATCGGAAAGCGTGATATTTAAATCTTGACAGTGAGACACGGCGCGACATAAGATGACTTGAAACTCTTGATTTTTCGAAAACAAGAGTTTCAAGAGAAACTAGCAGACCCTCTATCGATGATCGCTTAACGACATCGATAGAATGTGCGAGGTAAAGGGAACCAACCCGGCGTTCCCAGAGACTGAAACACATGAGGAGACGTTGTAGCAGACCGCAGGTCACGCACAACACATGGCCTACCGAGACGCTGATGAGTCGGGCCACGCGGAGGTTTAGGGTTTAGTGGGTATTAGGTGATCTCTTCAAGACCCTGGAGCCCCACACACGTCGTAGCTCGTGCTATGGTATGGTGCGTAAATGCATTCCCCCCTCGTTAAAAAAAAAAAAAAAAAAAAAAAAAAAAAAACGGCGCGACAGTTCCGAGCTAGCAGCCGTCGCGAGTATACACTTGTGCGACTGCGACCCACCCGGACATAGTGAGCAATCTTATTGCGATTTTCATCGCGATAGATTGGTTGTTTGCCATCTACGATGGCGAAAATTGAGAAGCTGGCTAACCAGCTGAAAGAGAAGAAAGATGCTTTCGCCATGCTGGCAGAGCAAATGCGAAACCTGCAAGAAGCTTTCTTGCAGGCACAACAGGAGATCGAGGACCTGAACGGGAAGCTCCGCAGGGCCAAGAAGAAGGCCGCAAAGAAGACCGAAGAAGAGGAGGAAGAGGACCACCAGGCTACGTCGGACGAGATGGACGCTCAAGAAGAGGGCACTCAACGGACCGAAGAAATAGAAGAAGAAGCCGAGAAGAGGACCGACGACACCGATTTCAGTGTCGCCACCAAGAAGAGTCCTAGAGCAGCCAGGACCATCGTGCCCCCCATGTCGGGAACAGGAGTCCCCCCATCAGCATCGAGGGCACCGCTGACTGGTCATCCTTAAGCAGGATGATAAACAACAAGGGGATCCAATTCTCCAAGGCGAGGACTGCAGGGAACAGCGTGAAGGTATTCACCAACACGCCGGCTGACTACCGTCAGCTAGTCGCACTGCTGGACTCCATCAAGCGGCCCTTCTTCACCTATCAACTGAAGGAGGACAAGATGGACCAGAGGGTCATTCGTGGACTACCAAGGGAGATGTCAGTCAATGACATCAAAGAGGATCTAGCGAGCCAAGGTAGCGCAGACGCCGAGGTTCAGCAGATGACCTCAAGGACCACCAAGAAGCCACTTCCGCTCTTCCTTGTCAAGACAAAGATGCTGGAAAAGCTTCTAGAGATCCAGAGGCTGGCCATGCTCACGGTCAGCTTCGAGAGGAAGAAAAAGTCCACCGAGTCCAGCCAATGTTACCGCTGCCAGCGGTACGGGCACACACAGCGGAACTGCCGTCTCGCTGAACGGTGCGTTAAGTGTGGAGAGGACCACAGCAGCACCAGCTGCAGTCTGCCAGCGCCGCCAACAGGGCAACGAAACGCCAAGTGTTGCCTTAGTGGAGGAGGCCACCCCGCCAACTACAAGGGATGTAGTAAGGTCCCGAGGAAAGCTGCTTCTGCCCCCAAAGCAGTCCCCATCACAAATAGGACCTCTTACGCTCAAAAAGAGAAGAAACCTATGTCCACTTATGCCCCAGCAGCCGCCACTGCTACTGGAACTACTGCGCAGAAGCAACACGGCGATGGCAGACTGCTAGCAATGATGCAAGCCATCATAACCCGCCTGGATGCACTCGAGGCCAAGATGCAAGACAAGCAGTAGACCCGAAATGACTACAGGGCAAAACGTAGAATCTCTACGCATTATCTCCTGGAACATCAACGGATTCAGGGCACGAAAACCAGAAATCCAGGAGATACTAGACCAGTACCAACCAGAGGTTATGGCCATCCAAGAAACGAAATTGGATGCTGCCCATAGTCTGACGTTCCCGCGGTACGAGACGTACGACAGAAGAGGCAGAGGTGGAGGAGTCGCATTACTCGTCAAACGTACCTTGACGAGTCATGTCCTCGACGATGCCGCAGACATAAATGGGGACGGAATCACGGTCCAGGTCCATCACAACCACCGTCCCTACAGAATAATAATAATAATAATAATAATAATAATAATAATAATAATAATAATAATAATAATAATAAATGGCCTTTATTCGTCACACAATTACAAAATAATTGGTTTAAATAATTGGTTTAAAAGGAACAGTGACGAAAAGGTGGAGTGTCAGCTTATGCTGTTTTTCAACCCGACCTGGAAAACATTGACACAAACTATAGAGAGAGAGAAAAAAAAACTTAGAATATAACACTTATCAGAGAAAGGAAACAATCAATTACCTGTGGATATGCATAAAGTAAAATTTTAGCCATCCGACTGCTTTAAACTCATCTTTAACCTTTTTTTAAAATTGCTTAGGCTATATTCTTTATACTCACTTGATAAGCAGTTATATAGTTTGGGTGCCCAGTACGAGAAACTGCGTGTGAACAATGCTGTCGAATGCCGCGGGATAAGTAAGATGAGTTTATTCCTAGAAGATCTTTGATCGTACTGGCAGAGGAGGCTTAGTTTTGTATAAATATAATATGGCGCTTTAAGGATAAGGGTCTTATGTACCAGAGATAGGCAATGCAGTTTCCTCAATTTGTTCATCTTAAACCATCCCGATTGGTCAAAAGCGCTACTAATATGATCAAATTTACGGATTCCATAAGAAAATCTGATGCACGAGTTTTGTATCATCTGGATCCGCTCGGCATCACGTTGTAAAAGAGCAGATCCATAAACAGAGTCACCGTAAGATAATTTTGACAGGATAAGGGACTCGCAGAGTTTAAGCTTGGGCTGTGTCGACAGGACACTTCGACTCGGGTATAACTGACGAAGCACATTATAGGACGTATTGCATAGTTGGTTAACATGTTTAGTGAAGCGTAGCTTGCAGTCAAACCAGATACCAAGGTTTTTGCATTCGTTTACGAAGGATATGTCTTCATTATTCACCATAATATTAATGCGATATTGATTTATTTCACGATTCTTCCCAATATGTGCCACCAGGGGAGGCCCTAGACGAAGATGACATCGCTGACCTCCTGAGAGGCCCAGGAGCACGCATAGTCATCGGAGATCTAAACTGCAAGTCTCCGGCATGGAACAACAACGTCGAAGACAGGAATGCAAGGCAGCTCCAGGAACACGTCGATGCCCTGGCGGGGGTCATCGTCGGTCCGGAGCAACCAACCTACATTCCATTCGGCCTTGGGCGACCGGCGGTACTGGACATAGCCATCCTCCGCAACATCAGAGAGGAGTTCGAGATAGAGACCCTGGTGGAAGGATCGTCGGACCACAATCCGATTCTACTAACACTTGGCACAGGGTCCAGAACTCGAGATAGCTTGAGCACCAAACGGACGAACTGGGACCTGTACAAATCCAACGTCCAAAGGAACATCACTCACATTCCAACCATCCGATCAGCGGAGGAACTGGACAACGCAGTAGAGGAGCTGGAGAATGCTGTCCTGCGAGCGCACGAGGACAGCACCCGCTCCGAGACTACGGCAGTTCCTAGACACCTAAATAGTCCAGCACCGCACCATATTAGGCACCTGATCAGCGAGAACAGAAGACTCAAGCGAGAACATCTCCAACTGTTGACAGAGGAGTCGAGAGTTGCGCGAAACAGAGCATCGCTAGCTCTAAAGAACGCACTCGCGGAACTCCAAAACAGCAGATGGAATGCAGCCTGTGCAGAACTAGAGACCCAGGATGGTACGGCCTGGACTATGCAGCGAAAATTTCGTCGTCAGCGCACCACGATCCCCACTCTTCACGGCCAACGCGGCTTGGCCTACTCCAGTGAAGAAAAAGCCGAAGCATTCGCCGATTCGCTAGAATCCGAATGCAGACTCAATTACCATGAAGACGAGGACGACAACCACGAGGAGGCCGTGGAAGTCGCAGCCGAAATCATGAGGAGTCGACCACCTGGCCAGGAGAAGGATCACCCCTCCAGTCCAGAGGAAATCCGTCTGATCATCCGCAGGTTGAAGGTCAGAAAGGCGCCGGGAAGGGACGGCATCAACAACAGGATGCTGAAAAACCTTCCCACCAAAGGCATTGCTGCGCTCACCAACATCGCCAATGCCACTCTGAGACTTAACCACTTCCCGCGGCGGTGGCGGGAAGCCCAGGTTATTACGCTCACCAAGCCAGGCAAGGACCGGAAGTTGCCCCAGAACTACCGGCCCATCAGCCTGGTTTCCTCGATGGGCAAAGTAGTCGAAAAGGCTATCGCCGTTCGACTAGAGAAGCAGGCAGAAGAACTGCAACTTCTCCCCCCAGAGCAATTCGGCTTCAGATCCTCCCACAGCACGGAACTCCAAGCGCTACGACTGACAGAAAACATCACCAGCGGCTTCAATCTTCAGGAGGCAACCGGTCTCGTCCTGCTGGACGTGGAACGAGCCTTCGATCGAGTTTGGCACGATGGACTCATCGCCAAAATGGAAGCCGCCGGAATCGATGCGAACATGTGCCAACTGATCCAGAGCTATCTAACACAAAGATGGTTCACGGTGAAGATTGGTACATGCCATTCAACAAGACGACAGCTGGAAGCAGGCGTGCCCCAGGGGTCAGCCTTAGCCCCCCTGCTCTACAACATCTATACTCACGATGTGCCGAAGACAGCTGACACAATGCTGGCCCTATATGCAGACGACACTGCTATAGCCGCCAAGCATAGACGACCCGAGATCATCCGTAGGAGACTCCAGGATGAACTGGACCACATCCAGGACTGGTGCGTGAAATGGAAAATCCGCATCAACGTCCAGAAGACGCAGGCAATCTTCATTCAACGAAGAAGGATTGCAAGACCTCTCGAAGCATCCATCTTCGACGAAGATATCCAGTGGAGCGACAAAGTCAAATATCTGGGGATCGTATTTGACAGGTCCCTCACCTGGAAAGCCCACATAGAAGCTGTCATCGCAAAGACCAGAGCAGCCATGGCTCAACTCTACCCATTACTGGGTAGACACAGCCGGATGCCGCTAGCGACCAAGCTACGGCTGATCAAGGCCATCGCCAGACCTCAGCTCGCTTACGCCTCCGCGGTCTGGGGGTACGCTGCCCCCAGCTACCGCAAGCGACTTGCTGCTCTAGAGATGAAGCTACTCCGGATCGCCAGCAGTGCACCATCCTACGTAAGAAGCTCAACCTTGCGTAGAGACCTGCATTGGGACACCATCCACGAGTACATGAGGAAAAAAGCGGAGAAGACCTTCGCGAAAGCTCAGGACCACCCGAACGAGCAGCTACGATTCCTCATGGACTACGATCCGAACGAGAGGCCTCGCAACCGCAGAACCAGGTACCCTAGACCAAGGTCCCAGTTGGCACCCGCTAACTGGCACCTTGACTAGGAGACTAGGTTGCTGTACAGCGCAGCATTGAGGAAGACCCGAATGAGTCCATCCGCCATCGAGCGCAGGAATTGGATCTGTGTTCATCCACTTTATGCAAGATTTTGAGGAAGGATCTTGGTTTGCGTGCTTACAAAATCCAACTCGTGAGAATTGAAGCCAAACGATCATCAAGCAAGGCGTAGATTCGTTGAATGGGCCCAAAACGAGATTGCCGCTGTTCCCGATTTTGATAAGCGAATTTTGTTTAGCGATGAAGCGCACTTCTGGTTGAATGGCTACGTCAACAAACAAAACTGCCGCATTTGGAGTAAAGCTAATCCTCAAGTCTATGTCCAAACACCGTTACATCCAGAAAAACTGACGGTTTGGTGCGCTTTATAGGCTTCTTCAAAAACGATTATGGCCAAAACGTTACAGTCAATGGTGATCGGTATAGAGCCATGATTACTAACCTTTTCATTCCTGAATTGAACAATCATGATGTCCAGGAGCTGTGGTTCCAACAAGACGCGCAACATGTCACACAGCTCGTGCTACAATCGATTTATTGAAAGCCACGTTTGGTGACCGCCTAATTTCATGTTTTGGACCTGTGAATTGGCCTCCAAGATCTTGTGATTCAATACCGCTAGACTATTTTCTGTGGGGCTATGTAAAGTCATTGGTCTATACGGATAAGCCACAAACGCTTGACCAGCTGGAAGACAACATTCGCCATGTTACTGCCGATATACGGCCAGAAATGTTGGAAAAAGTCATCGAAAATTGGACGTCCAGATTGGACTACATCCGAGCCATCCGTGGCTGTCATATGCCAGAAATCATATTTAAAATGTAATGCCACAAAATTATCTATCGAATAAAAAAAATTCATGTCAATCGAATAACCCATCGTTGTTATACTGCAATTTAAAGTTCTATACCTATAAGAAAAACACCCTTTATTTAGCAGGTCTTCACAAAGGCAATCGACTCAATACTGAAGATCTATGGAGTCGAGATGGTACTGAGATTGATATGTTTTGGTTGACCATGTCGTTGCAGAGATTCCGTTTCCTGATGCGTGTTATCCGCACTGACGACAAAGAAACAAGGGAGGAACGTAGAAAATACGACAAACTGGCACCTATTCGAGAAGTTTTTGATTCTTTTGTAAGAAATTGTCAAAAACATTAGACAATTTCCGAATACGCGACAATAGATGAGAAACTTGAGGCATTTAGGGGTCGCTGTGGTTTCAGGCAGTATATACCGTCAAAGCCAAACAAATACGGTATCAAGATTTTTGCACTGGTAGACGCCAATATGTTTTCCACTTTACATTTAGAAGTGTACGTAGGGCAACAGCCCAACCAATATCTAAAACAGGAAGAGGCATCACTACAGATAACTGGTTTACCAGTTATGAACTAGTTGATGTGTTGCTACGAGATCATAACTTAACGCTTGTTGGCATGGTTAGGCTACTTGCACACACACCGATTTTGGACGGCCGGTAAAATATCGGCCGACCACATTTTAATAGTTAACCATTGGAGGACATTGAAGCTTGCATACTGGCCGACCACCGACCGGCACCGGAAAAAAGCCGGCTAGCAGCCGGTCATCGTCAGGTAACTTGCACACACACCGATTTTGGACGGCCGGTAAAATATCGGGCGACCACATTTTAATAGTAAACCATTGGATGGCATTGAAGCTTGCACACTGGCCAAGCACCGACCGGCACCGGAAAAAAGCCGGTTAGCAGCCGGGAATATACAGGCTGGCCCATCCATGTGTGGACGGAATATTACTCATAAACAAATACATTTTGGGAAAATCTATTTATGGCATGTTGTACATGACATTTGAGGGCACATTTCTAAAATACTGGCAATTATACATTTGACCTACATATCAAAGTTGTGATTTTTTAAATGGAATGCCTCAAATTTTATTGCATATTTGGATAAACCAATTCAAAAGAAGAAAATTGATATAACATACTATGTGTTTGGTAATTAGCTACTGAGATGTAAGGTGTTTTGTCCAGAAAAACCGCCCACTTCGGCAACCCGTCAATCCGCCATTTTGAAATTTGAAGTGCTGAATTTTATATCGAAAAAAACTTACACACCTCAGCTTTTATCTTATTTGTTACTTTCTCGCATGTTCATTTTTGCTCATGCAGGGTGGTCAAAAACGCAAATTGTCCTTTTTCTCAAAAATTTCAAATGCATCACCCTGTATATTTGTACATTTTGGGATTTCATTTTTTATGAGCTTGTTTTTGGTATAAGGTTTGATTCAGATATTTTGAGTTATCAAGCTTTTAATAGAACAACACACCAAAATTAAGGAAAAAACCACATCATCCATGGAAACAAAAGACAAACAGTGGGCTAGTTCCATATTGCCACTAAGGGCCGGTTGTTCAACTTTCGGTTAAACTGTAGATCACCTGAACTCCAGTTAAAATATGAACTTAGTTCAAATGCATGTGCGTTGTTCATCTGTCAGTCAAGCTCGGTTCCACTGAACCTCAAATATGCAGCAGTTGGTAATACCATAAGCACTATGTTATTAGGCACGGAATGATATGACTTGTCAATAATGTCATTTTGACGTGATTTTGACCGAAGTCATAACCCTACTTTCACTTGCTTTTACTTATAGGCCGAAGCGATAGGTTCAATCTGGAATCATTTTTTGGCGATTTTTTGAAGTTAGCTTGTTATTCTCGACTATAAATATATCGCAACATCCGCAGGAGAGCGGGTAGGTATATAATTGCTTCATTATCTTTCCTATGTTATATTTATTAAAAATATAATTGCTGCTGATTCTTTCTCTTCGTAGTAGTGGATTTATTTGAAAAATGAGTGCACCTAAGAGAACAAGTAACTTTAGCAGGGAAGAAGAATCCCTTTTAATTAGACTGGTGAATAAATATAAAGATGTTATTGAATGTCGTAAAACCGATGCAGTAACAAACTCTTCAACAGCAAAGACATGGAATATGATTGCAAAAGAGTTTAACAGTGGAGCGGTGACCTACAGGGATAGTAAAACATTGAAGAATATGACAATATCAAAAAAAGGTCAAAGAAGAAGTTCTCACAGGAGAAGTGTTCCCTGTTTGCTACAGGAGGAGGTGCCTCAAAAACAGTTCATTTCACCGATATTGATGAACAAGTCAAAGACATTTTAGGTGTCCGAATAGAAGGACACCCTTCAGCGTATGATGATGACATGAGTAAGGAAGCCGGATTGTGTTGAGTGAATATATTTTTAAGTTAATTTTATTTTTAGTTGTCTGTGACATACCTGAGAATGCTACATGCAGGGACTTAATTATTGAGGAATATAAGTTTCGAATGTATGTTAAATAATGTACTTTTATTAATTTAAGGTGTTTCAGATGAAATCACTTCAGAGGAGACACAGGAAGTTCAAAACAGTGGTACTAATAAAATAAATAGTTTTGATGTTATCATTTATTTATGATTTTCCAGATAAAGAAAATCAAGAAGTGTCTCATTTAGAAGGTCCAGAGGCCAGTAGTCATCAGGCGGAGGAGGGGAGCAAGTTAAATACATCCCCTTTGTGCACACTAAAATCAAGTGCTCTGAGAACTCCAGAAGGTAATCTACATTAAAATCTACAGAACTATTATATCGTCATTACTATATGCTTTTTATAATGGCATTTATCTTGAATTATGAAAATAAAAAAACCTATTTTAGAACTTAAATGGAAAGTTTTTCATATTATGCTGTAGATTTTTTCTGTTCTTGTTGATTGAATTAGTAATAAAATACTACCCGTTGCTAGTAAATACACACAATATATGTGCCTTATTGTGGCGAATCCTCATTTATTCATGATTTTACAGATAAAGAAAATCAAATAGCGCATCGTTTAGAAGGTCCAGAATCCAGTAGACATCAAATAGGGACTGGAGCAAATTAAGTACATCCCTTTTGCGCACACCAAAATCAAGTGCTCTGAGAACTGCAGAAGGTAATCTACATTATAATCTCCAGAAATATTTCATATTCATTACGAATTTCAAAAAGGAATTGTTACTTCTAGTACTAAAATCGAAAGTTTTTGCATGTTGTGCTGTAAATTTTTTTGTTCTTGTTGATGAAATTAGTAATAAAATACTATATGTTGCTAGTAAATGTGGATCACAATAAGATGTTCCTTAAACATTTTAATTTTAGTGAAGACCGACTGCTCAAAAAAAGGGGTGCTATTTGCACAAAAATGAAAAAATGGGTCGAATCCAAAAAATCATTGGAAGATTCTAAAGAAAAATGCCTTTTGGATTAATCTGAAATGAAAAAACAGCTACTGATGAAAGAAAACAAAAATAAACTGGAAATAATGCAACTAGAGTATGAAGAGAGAAAAAAGAGGGAAGATGAGGTACATAACATTAAAATGGAAATGTTAAATATGGAAAAACAGTATCTGTTAAATAAATATAAAATTTGATTTTCTTAATCTTGCCATCTTATTTACCTATTTTGAATAAATACATAAAATCTCCAATATTCTTTATTGCATCATTTATATCTTTCACTTTCACTTAGTATGAAACGAAGATAACATTAGAAAAATGCTAAAAACTGAATTTTTGAATCATTCACAATAAATCCTGGAAATAATTAATTAACAATAATCGTGTCCTATTATTAGATGCATCTTGACCTCCAACTGGGACTGGTACAATATCAAAGTTCTTAATGAATTCAAATGCTGCTTCAATTTCATTATTTATTGCAGGTTGTGGGTCTTTCATGATAATTGCTAGGTTATGCAAGGCTGCTGTTGCAACAACTACTGGCTCAATTTTTTCTTTCGCTACACGAATTCCTAATGCTAAGATGGGGAAACGACTTTTCCATACCCCGAAGCATCTCTCGACAGGATTCCTTGTGCGAATTTGAGATTCATTAAATAAGTGTTGACTCTAAGTTTCAGGTCGGCTTAGTGGTGTAATTAAATATGGCTTAATACCATAGCCACTATCTGCAACCAACAAACTATCGCCAAAATGTCCGGTTTCAAATAAGGCTCGAACTCTACTATTTGCAAACATATTTGCATCATGTGATGCACCTGGCCAACGGCAAACTATATTTTGTATTTTCAAAGTGGCATCACAAATCACCTGTACATTATAGGAAAAGAAACCTTTCCTGTTCCTATAATTCTCTGGGTCTGCACCACCTGGAGATTTTATTTTAATGTGGGTGCAGTCTAAAGCTCCTATGCACCTAGGAAATCTAGCAATATTGAAAAATTCTTGACGTATCGCAGTTCTCTCTTCGCCATTTTCAGGCATTTTTATTAATTCTTTAAAATGGACTGCTAATGATTTTATAACTTTCGACACAACCCTGCTTGCAGTTCTTTTGTCCATACCTTGTACATCCCCTATTACTTGCAAAAAGGACCCAGTTGCAAGGTAACGTAGCGTAACAAAGACCATATCATCTGGCGTGAGGGCATGATTTCTATAAAAAAATAGCTTTTATACACATTTGTCCAAATCCCACCCGCATTATATCAACCCAGGGCGATTCATGTAGAGTGAGTAGCCTTTGAGCAGCTCAGATGGTTTTTGCAAATTCACCGACAATGAAAGAACGATTTTTCAATTTAGATGCAACACAGCATTCCCATAAGTTGGTGTTTGTATAAATTTATAAAAAAATTATGTTTAAAAATATATATATAAAATATATAAAATTTGAAATAGGTAATGATATTTATTCTTCAATTTGGAGCACAATATGCACCCGTCAGGAATAGCTCTGATACCTAGTAATTATAAATGAACTTACTGTATTGTTATATTTCTGATATCATCTGCAACTTTATCTATTATGGATCTAACAGTACTTTTTGATATCCGAAAACGTTGCAAGAATTGAGTGTCGTTCCAAATCCGAAAATTATCAGGTCTCTGTTTGTAAGTTTTGGGTAACCTGGGTATATGTACGATGGTTATTAATTCTAAGAAGTCCTCATCATCAGTTATCTCTTCGGGAATGTCCATTTTTAAACTTAACACACAACTCCTTCGCTAAACTTTGCTACGACATTTATGTTACTCACATTGAACTGAGTTTAACCGAGGGACATCGACCGGTCAGGTTCTATGCCTACTTGAACTGGGTTCAAGCCTTGAGCTTTATTTGTACAACTGACTTTCAACTTTGAACTTAGTTCAATCTGAACAGCGGTTTAAACTGGAGTTGAACAACCGGCCCTAAGAGTACAGACTTGACAGAAGTTCTGCATATATCAGTTTCTGCTCCAATTTGCCGTGCACTTAAACGGGGATTTTCCTGCAACTTTCGAACCTCCAACTGATTCGCCTCATTGGTGACACTTGGATTATTTATACATTTCTTACTATATTTCACTGCTCCACTTGATTCAAAACGTTGTCGTAGTGTGAAAAATGTTTCCGGCTTTGGACGTCGCATGTTAGGGTACCGTTGCTTATAAATGCGAGATGCTAGGAAAATATTTCTTTGAGCTTCGCCCAAAACGAACACCATATTCACCATTTCTTCTTTAAAAAAAATCATTTTCAAACACGTTTTTATTATAATGCTCACAAAGCTAATTTTGACAGTTTGTAACTAATCAACAATTAATTTGTTACCAAGGATGATGCGATATTTTAAGGAATTAAGCCGTTCCATAAAAGACGTGCTAATAACCGAAAAAATAGCCGTAAAAACCCTTATGTATCTAGTATCAAAAAAAAAAGATTATAAAAAAGTGAATCCAAACCTGCACAAATATACAGGGTGATGCATTTGAAATTTTTGAGAAAAAATACAATTTGCGTTTTTGCCCACCCTGTATGAGCAAAAATTAAAATTCGAAAAAGCAACAAGTAAGATAAAAGCTGAGGTGTGTAAGTTTTCTTTGATACAAAATTCAGTAATCCAAATTTCAAAATGGCGGAATGAGGGGTTGCCAAAGTGGGGGGTTTTTCTAGACAAAACACCTTATATCTCAGTAGCTAATTACCAAAACTCCATAGTATGTGACATCAATTTTCATCTTTTGAATTGGTTTATCCAAATATGCTATAAAATTTGATGCATTCTATTTGAAAAATCACAACTTTGATATGTAGGTCGAAATTGGGACACCCTGTATAATCGCCAATATTTTAGAAATGTGCCCTCAAATACCGTGTATAACATCCCATAAATAGATTTCCCAAAGTGTATTTGTTTATGAGTAATATTCCGTCCACACATGGATCGGCCACTCGTTAACATTTTACGTAAGGTGGGTCCCTTTCTTTCAAAGGCGGCCCGGCGTTTTCTTTCTGGACTTTTTGCACATAATTTTTTTCCATGGGGAGCAGGTCCATCGCCACAACCTCCAAGCCTGGTGAACCGGGTGGATTCCAACAGGGGCCTTCTACTCGATGCTGAGAGGCTCCAGTTTTTGAGCTCTGGAGACTCGCCCTCACCCTTCTCATTCTGAGATATGATAGGACTATATGTTAGGTGTTACTACTACGAAACTTCGGGACATTTATTGGTACTTGTGTTACCCACCTATCGGCATCAGTCGGAACCTCAAGATATGTCAGCTCCTTCACCCTCCTCCTTTCTCAACCGCGCTTAGGCCGGTTACGGCGAAATTCTTTTTCATTATTATTTATTTTTTTAGATTTGATTGCACAACCCAGTTCTTGATGTATATGAAATGTTATAAATATGAATTTCATGCAGTAGCTTACCATTTCTATAAACAATTCGTAGTCCATTTACGCCCCGTCACAACAAAGATGCAGCACGGCAAAGCGTTGCAATAGCTATTGGTCATTCGGCTATAAAACTTCGAACAAGTGCAGGATTCGACAGGGTAGAACCCAGGCTCGGGGTATCGCCGGCACGCCGACGCCGCATATTCGGTGCATACATAGCGTGTGTTTATACGTTAGCATGTCGTCTACGGATAAAGCAGATGAAACTGAGAATATTTCTATTTTGTGGAGAACAAATTATTTAAAATCAATATAGAAATACCCCGACTAGGACAGGAAGATTTATTACTTGGATGAAATGTTTATAAATGCGGGACATAGAAAACCTAAATTCTTAGATGGACTAACCACTCGCCTAAAAAATCCGTCAGGTACGTGTATCTAACCAATTCGTCATTTGTGTTGTAAAAATGGTGTCAAATAGACTGAATCTATGAGCCCGCGCTGAAAACTTGGCTACACTAAACTTAGCTATATCTGGTAGATTTGGAACCAATACCTCTGCTTGTATTATTATTAGTTTTCTTGAATACTACATGAAGTAATTATTTCCAGGAAAATAAAAACGATTTGTTATCTGTCACATTGGTAGTGAATATGGCTTTGTGCCCACTGCCCTATGGGCATTTGGGTTAAAGAAAACGACCGACTACCATGAACAAATGGACGGGAGTTCATATGAATGATGGTTTGAAGAAACTCTCCCAAAGGTTGACGCCAATGCCGTCATTGTACTTGACAATGCTGCATAAGACACTAGAAAAAGTTCCCACAATGTCCACAAGAAAGGCAGAAATTCAACAATGGCTCCTATCAAAAGACATTAGTTTCAATGAAAATATGGTCAAAACAGAACTTATCCATCTAATCTGGCAGCACAAATATCAATATAATATTAATGTTATTGACGAAATGGCTAAAAACCAAAATAAGACCGTTTTAAGGCTACCCACTTATCACTGCGAATTAAATCCCACTGAAACGATTTGGGCAAATATAAAAAAGTATGTGGCTTGAAACAAGAGAACATTAAAATTTTCTGAACTGAAACATTAGTTTTATGAAGCTGCCAACAGAGTGACGGCAAACCATTGGAAAGATTGCATCCGTCGCGTTCAAGAGACAATCTAAACAAAGATGTGGGATCTGGACAATATGATAGATATTCAAATTGAATCTGTAATAATTAAAATTAACCATTTGGACGATGATTCAAGTACTTCCAGCGAATAAAGAATTGTGAAAAGTAAATGCACCTCTGTCTATAAAAATAATAATCATTTATTTTGTTAGATTATTCAAGACCATTGAGGAAAATACGGACCTGTACAATCTCGCTTTTGGGCATGTTGTGTTTTGTCTGGGCGTAAATGGACTACGAATGGGGTATAGTATATATTTTCCCGATGATTCGTTTTATGTACAAAAATGCGTTTTGGTGAATTAGCTGAGTAGTTTTGCAAAAAACATTGTGAAATATTTTGTAAAGTATATACTTTTGACATATGTTCTAATAGATAGTTTTTCATCAAACGATGAAACCACTTAAATAACCACGCTCTTGGCCCTTTGGGGAGAGGTGGGGTTGAAAAAGTATAACAAAAAGTAGACGGGCAAGATCCGCATTATAATTGTTTAGTCCAATCTCAGCTAGTCTCCACTAATACAATAAGGAGCTGAGATTTTGCAGACTGTATTTTAGCGCAGCACCTGAACGAGTATCTAATGCCTCGTGCCTTCAGCGTCCGGCGTCCATTTCGGTTAATTGAATCCGGGTGGTTGGTGTCCGCTCAACACCAACCGGTACGTGACTTTCACCGGAAAACGTCTCGGCACGATCGGCACCGTTGCCAGGACTACCATTTTCGTAGATTCTCACGTGTCGGGTGAATGAAACCGGTACCCAGCTGGTACTGGGCAATGAAGGTTGTATTCCATTGGCTATTTATTACACTTAGGCCTGATTTTACTACGGAACGGCGAGAATCAAAGTTTGCGCCTTTGGTACAAACTGGACCAATAATAGAAAGTCTTTGAAATAATGGATGGTAAAATATCTCTCAAACTAGAAAGAAAAATTCTGCGATGTGTAAGATGAGCTCATAATTCTCATATTACATCAAGAAATATTTCATATATCACATGATTCAGCTACAAAAATATATTCTTCCGGACACAAAAGTTGACGCAAATTCCATCAATCAAAAAGCATGTGTAGCCTACTTAAAAAAAATCGAACCTGATACAACAGATTGACATGACGCCATTCCTGAGCATTTTACTGAAGATATTAATGTATCAGTGTTACCGTACGAAATTCTGCTTAATAAATTCATTGAAGGCATAAATAAAATTACAGAATGCTTATCATTCAACAAGCATGGAAAATAATCAATTTACTTCTAGACGGTAGGGCGACTACACGACCATGCTGCGCTACGGTGGCGGTGGCAAAGTTAGAAGTAGTTTTCCTACTGCCCATCAACACTGAGACACTATTATTTTCAATAGAATGCAAATTTAGTTGCTGTCGTATACATGCATAGGCATAGACATTGTATTAGATTTGTGTTCATGCTTCGACCGAGAGGTAATCCGCACCCAGAAACCTGTACAATAAAGGGAAATATGTCCCCCTAATTCCTACCAATGTGCATTCCATTGTTTCAGATAATTCCCGCATAATTCTCTGTAATGCACCATAATTCCCCCAATAGCCTCGTAATTCCCGCAAATTCACCAAAATACCGGCCGTTTTGACAGCTGCTTGTATCATAAAAACTGTTTTATATGATTAGTTCAAACCTCGGTTCAAACCTTCTAATTCACCTTTGTAGATTCTAATGTACATATGAATTGAAACACGGTTAAACTATTATTGTTTATAATGATAAAAAATACATCACAATGCGAAATTAAAGTATTCATGTTCTATTATTATAAATTAAATGAATACGTCCCCTATAAATATATGGTTTCACGTATTATAGATATCCGATCATATGCCCAATGACTAGAATCCTCTTTAAGAGTATTCAGGACATCCCTTAGTGATATACTAATATCTCACGGTTCGATCCTTCCAGTCATTCAGTTGAAGAAAAACATCATCACAGAGTACATATAAATCGACACCCTCTTTTTCATATGACCTTCTAGAAGAAAAAGTTTTATATTGAAGTTATAGAGTCTAATATGAAATAATTCATGAAATAAATTTTTTTTTATATCGTGTATCTCAGAACAGTGCTATCGAATAAATATTTTTAAATGGAATACACATTTTCAGGGAAAATGATAGTCTCTTTTTTCTCATTAGAAATATAGATGGTTTATCGTAGTTTTTTCATTAGTTCGGGCAAAAAATTAAAACTTGTGTGTGCATATTATGATTAAAGTTTGTGTGTGATTATTATGATTAAATGAAACACAACGTTCTTGACTGAACTCATATAAATAAGTTTAATCAAGTGATTTATCAAGTATTTCTAGCGGCACGGGTATTAAGGTCGGACTGAGATCCATGCAGTTCCAACTAATAGCAGCGGTGCGCGATCCACAATGTTCCGATTCTGGTGTGATAGATAGCGCTTCGCGCTATCTCATGCTGATAAACCGTACCTCCGGTATAGAGGATCATTGTGATGCTTTCGTTTGTTCGTCCAGAGATAAGAGACCTAGCCTATATCATGCTGATGAGTAGCTGAGAAGCACGAAACAGCTGTCCATGGTTGGCTGTCTTCTTTTTCTGGTCGGACGGACGGAAGCGTCTTAGTTAATAAGTATTTCTTGATTTAATATGGGGATTTTCTCTAGTTTGGGAGACATTTAACAAGAAATTGGCCATATTCATAATATCGATTAATTCAAAGGCCATCTCATTGGTTGAATTTGTAACCCAGGTCGTTTTTTGCGCCTCGACTTAGTAAAATCGGGCCTTAGTTTCATAAATTCCGGCCACGCTTAACGGATCATTCAGTAGCAGTGCTGGGATCCGGCTGCCCAGTGTTCAAATTCAAATAGCTGCTCACATTTCTTGGAAATGTACAATTTCGACAATAATAATCTGAAATGTCATTAGAGATCATTGTAAGAAGGGTTGAGTGTACTTAAATGAATCAAAATTACCATTCTAACAGCACACAGTGTTTATAGTGTGAATGTCAAAGTATGTATTTCCCCGGAAATCCGCATGAGAGTGATATGTCATGGTAGGTACATAACTTGATATGCTAACTTGATTTCTGTAGCTCTACGCGGAAAGCTCAAAGGTAATGTCATAATCAATTTTGCTGTCTTTGTTGGCTGCAGCGAACATGAGTTGCTCAAGTGATCGATCATTCAGGAGGGACTGCCTTTTTCGCTTGTTCGTCAGAGGTCCTGCGTCCGAAAAGTTTTCGACTGGCCGTCCGTTAAAAAAAATCGATTTTCATTTTAATCTATTATATTTCCATTAGTATCGATTTTTAATGAATCCATTATACAGATTACTCATTTTGATTCATTTTTGTAAGCAACGATATCTGTGTGATGGATAAAAAATTCAGTAAGTTCAAGATGTTCCATTTGAAATTTTGAAATAAAAGTATGTTTTCCTTTTCAATCACCTTGCAGATTCCAATCTACGATGAAACATTCAACTCAAAAATATAAAAGTTTGATGTGTGATTAGTCTTTTTTTGTATTCATTAAGAAGCAACGCTGTGCCTATGCACTAAACGCTCAACTTTTATAGCACGCTAATCTGCCATTGTGAAAGGCAATAAATATAGCAGTAACATAGCTCATCTATTTAAAAATGCTCCACGATGGAGCCGAGCCTGTATTTTGAAATTAGAAACCGTTATTTTTACCTTACAAATTTCAGATCGCTAACTTGACTCATTCAGTAACGGGATACCTTTTTAATAAACATGCATACGAAGACATTTTATTGTAATAACTGGTTACTTACAGTATCATCATGTAATTTATGTTTTTATTTTCGTAACCATATTGTCGGTCATGATAATAAAAATCTGATATCAATTTATTCATATTTTATGTTTTATACTGATGGATATTAATGCTCGCAGTTTTTAGAGTAAGTGTTAAATAAGTACATAACATAGCCAAGAATATGCGCGAGGACAATAGAAGTCCTCTCCACCGAGGTATGTATGTGTATAGATGTATAACTCAATGGATGGCAATGCTCTGCCAGGGAGCCAATCGTTTCAACTAGTGGGAGTCCGGATCACCAAGCACTTGATTTGAATACATCTCGTCAATCGTTGAAAAAAGTTGGATTATCTGTTTTTCACACAGTGCGGTTTGAACCCCGTCCAAAAGCATTTTCCTCTTGTCTGTGTATGTTGTATAGTAATTGTCCGTAGGTAGTAGACGGTCTCAGACCGACCAACGTGAAGATACCACCCAGCGGATCTCCAACGTTGAACCAGAAAGTGTGCATACCACATTAAAATAATCCTACATCAAAATATGCTTATTTCTTAGATTGATCCTCTCTTTTCCCTATAAAGATCTGCTGTCCAACCGGTTTATTTGGCAACACTGATCGCCGGAGCGGCACAAGCGGTAAGCGGCACTGTTGTACGCGAGCCATGCCGTCTACACAGCGCCAGAGATGTATGCGCATAAATATCAATGCGAAATGACACATTCGGTCGCCCAGCAAGCCAGGCTACCAAGGGTATTCGGATTCTGTAGGAATTCCTGCTGGATTATAGGCTCGGAGCAAAGAGCATGGGGAGGAGAAATTGGAAGTTTTTAAGAGCGCAAAAAACTTTAAGAGCCGTTGAAAATGGAGAATCTCAGAAAATACCAAAGTGTATGTTTGTTTCATAAAATTTTAGCGAATAAAAAACCGGAACATCTTTTAAACAAACTCAACAAATTTGAAAACATCAAAAACTTAGCTACCAGAAATCGAAAATTATTAGTTATAACTGAGCAATTTACAACTTTCTACAAGAAGTGCTGCTGCCAAGTTATACAATAGTCTCCCATATGATTTTCTAAATTATACTCTCAACAGTTTTAAAAAGAAGCTGAAGTCGTGATTACTCAGCAGTACATAATCACTCCCTCACCACTCTGCTACCCAATCTATTTTGATAGTTTTTAAATTAGTTGGTCACATATCGCTGATCATTTCATTATTCATTTTTCAGCCGTTCAGGTCAATTTGATATTAGGATATATGGTTCAGCTGAAAAATACCATCATGGTAACACTCCACCGATTCGATTCTCAAAATTTTAGTCTTTTATCAATGCCTATTGCTATTGCATATTATGTAAAAGAATCGGATGTAAGCTTACGAAATATCTCAACACATTTTTGTCAACCCTGTAGCACATAAAACCTTTCCAGTAGGTTCGCAAGACTGCTTAGTGTCACTCAGCGCTACGGCCCTTACGCCTGTTTACATTACACATTCCATTCCTTCTCTGGGTACTTGTTCCCAGGATAAACTTTGTTAAAGATACGCGCGTGGATGGCGATGCAGTTCAATTATTGCGTGGAGGAGATCGCTTCTCAGACCAAGTAGTGCGCTTTGTGAACTTGGTTACAGTGTTGATGTGCTATTGGGTGTAGTGTTTTGGTTACCTGAAAGGTGAGCAATCACTGAGTGTTTCCTTTATTGTACTGTGCTGGATGGATTGATAACCATAATACTTTTATATTCATGATCATGAATGTCTTAAGCCATGTTTATAAAGATGCTATACTTTTTACCTTCATAATTTAACTTACGGCTTACGACTTGTTATTGAATATCCGCAGGTGGGACGCCTCCAGGTTCTGGGGGTTGCTATGGGACTTTCGGAGCCGGTTTGCTGGGTTGAGGTAGTTATGTTACTTACTGCTCGGTTTCCCCTCTACCAGGGGAAACGTCGGAGCGCTTTGGATGTTGACACGGTGGCCTTTGGCTGAAGTGGCGTCCTAGGTCTGAATGACCGCTTAACTATCTTCTCTTGGCAATCGCTGGAGTCTGAATGTATCTCATGGCAGGATGTGTGAAGGGATTGTTACTTTAATGATAGTCATATTTATCGCAAACAACTTAATGTCATATAGTATAGTCCTTTATGTCATAATATGTCGACTAAGGGCGTTCGCACACGCATCGTAAGCATAGTCGTTTCGTAAGCGTAACGTTACCACGCAACGCTTACGAGACCTGCAGTGTTCCACATACGCATCGTCACGTACTCGTATCGATTTGTAAGATTTCAGTTGAAATCATGGCGGCAACGGTACCAGATGTTTCTGGTGTATCCATTGACGATCTTACATATTCTTCAGACGAAGAGGATTTTTTATTGTTTGATTATGTTAGAAGTAGAAAGCGACGTGCTCATCCATACATCGCAAGTAATATGAAGAAAAGATTGTTTGTTGCTGCACGTGGACTTTCAGAAGATGATAAATTCCGAAGCTTTTATCGAATGAGGAAGGAGACATTTCAGCCATAATAGTGAGCAATTGAAACAAACTTTTAAATTTTACGCCTGCCTTACGTCAGACCGCTCTCCTCCTACGAGCGTATTACGATACGATTACGACACGCCGTAGTGTGCGAACGCTCTAAGTATTTTAATATGGAAAATCGGTTGCACAAAGATTGCGGACAGAGAGGCAAACGAGGGAAAACAATTAAAGCGATATATGGATAACGAGTTGAGGCGTATTACAGGGGGAAGATGATTAAAATAAATGAAAAGAGCATAACAAAAGTGAAAGTGAGCGGTAAAGTGGGTTGCAAGTAATATAGGTGTAAGTAAACCGTTTTATGAAATAGGAAGGCAGGACGGAAGAAATGAGCTGCTCTTCAGCAAGAAAGGGAAAAAGACAGGCACGGGCTGAAAGTCTTTACGACAGGCATACCTCTATATGTTTGATTTAAAGGAGAAATTGAGTGTGAGTGTGCGCAGAGAATGAGTGAGGCAACCTTTGTAGGGCCAAAGTATGACACGAGAGAGGATGGAGAAGAATTTTGAATAAAGGCCCTCAAACCTTAAATAAAGTGTGAAAAAAGATTGTGGTATAAATTGAAATAAATTGATGGGTGTAGTGGGTAAAAATAACCTACATTCTAGGTTACGCAATTAAGAACCTGGGGTCATAATAATTTACTTATACAACCCCAAACAATTCAAATTAAAAAATAAAAATTTGTTAATGAATCAAAAGTATAGAAAAAAACCCGTGAACAAAATTAAATGATAAAGATAGGGATGGGATATAACCTGTGATTTTTTAATTTGATATTAATTAGTATAACAAAGAAGTATGAAAATAGTTTTTGCAGTATTGGGAAGACCCGTGTACCAACGGCGCAGTGATCCCGAAGCGACGTTTTGTTTTCTGTTTTCTAAGGATGGCAACCAGACAAAATTTTATCTTAAAAAGTAACCCCAACTGACGATGAATTACAACTACTACTGACGTCCTTAAATATTTTTTGTAACGTCCTTTTAGGAAGGAATACCTCAATGCTGTCCTTATTTTCAACATCGAAGCTCTTGGTCTACGACGATCTCTGCTCAGAGTATAACTGGAACACAATTTTTTATTCTTATAGCGCGGCGTGGTGTTGCGGATAGTTCGATATATTATCATAATGAAGCCAAAGCAACGGTAGATATGTGGCAGAGCATACTAAGCACCATCCGTATGACAATTATTTATATGTCGGAAACAGTACCCCAGGAATAACACGTGCAATTGTAATCAACATAAACGACATAGAAAGGAATCTAAAGAGTAAGATCAGCAAGAGAATGTAATAGTATCACCAACAGAGCCCCCATTGCATACAGCAACTCCTGTAGCAACTGTTAATAATATCGTCAGAAATATTCTTTCTATCGGGCAATTGAATAAAGTTGTGCGGAATAATTCCAGTAAGATACTGACTCTTCTTTAAATTAATACAACAATTAAGGTACTATAAACTGGTGTGATGGTACTATTATTTATGTAAAAACTAATTTGGTTCTGCATCATAAAGTGATAGATATTCAAAATCATAAATTCCTACGTATTGAGCTATTAAAAAATAATACAAAAATCGGCCTAAATATATTCCGATATAATTATGAGTTTATTCACACAGAGTCATTTTTCTCCCTGCACCATCGAGATTTTTTCAGGGGATACTAATATTATTGGACAAAAAAGAATATGCTTCAAATTATCTTAATTGCTTGGCAGGATTGGGCTATTTTCCGTACATAACGATACCCACTAGAAAGGATTCGTGTTTAGATCATTTTTTTGTGAAAACCTTAAAATTATGTAATGCGGCCGTTATCAACAGTGACATAACTGATCATTTTCCAGTAATATTAAGTATCGATATGAAGCATGGCGATGCTGAGAAAGTTAATAAGTTCCGTCGAAACACAAACTTTAATATGTTACATAATCTTTTGAATGATGAGTCATGGCAAAGTATTTTAAATGAAACCGAACCCGACATTATAGCTGAATCAATAACAAAAAAAATTAAATATTACTTAGAACAGAGCACTACTGTAACTCCAATACACACTAGGTATAAATTTTTAAAGCCTTGGATCACTACAAATCTTGTTAAGTGTATTTGTCATAGAAATAAATTAAAAACAAATGTTGTGACATCCAATCATTGTCCACAAGCTGTGAAAATATATACTGAGTATAGAGATTGCTTGTCTAAAATTATTAAAAAAACCAAATATCCTTACTACAAAAATAAAATAATGCAGAACTTAAGTGATTCAAAAAAATGTGGCAAAACATTAGGGAGGCTTCAAACGATTTTCAAGAAAAAAATACCATAAAAATCATTAAAAAATAATGGTCAAACTACCACAGACTTACATGAGATAGCTAATGAAATGAATGACTTTTTTAGTTCAATTGGCAAAAAACTAGTACCAAAACCACAATCTTATGAGCATTGTTTGGATAAATCCTTATTTCTCCAGCCTGTTAACGAGACGGAACTTGTTAATGTCTTTGGTTCGTTAAAAAATACCAACTCATGCGGAGAGGACGGCATATCCTCTAGAATTATAAAAGAAAATCATAAAAGTCTCATTAAACCATTGCTGCATCTGATCAATATTATTTTTTCTTCTGGTTGTTATCCTAAAATTTTTAAATACTCCATTGTCATTCCAATCCACAAAGGTGGGGATAAAACGGACATAAATAACTATAGGCCTATAGCTTTGTGTAGTGTGCTTAATAAAATAGTAGAAAAGTGCATTAAATCATCAAAGTTATGGGACTACCTTGAGAAAAATAAAATAATATCTCCGGATCAGTTTGGGTTTAAACCAGAGGTTAGTACTGATAATGCGTTGTATAATGTTAACCAATTTGTGACAAATAGTATAAACAAGGGTCTTAAACCAGTAGCTGTTTTCTTAGACTTAAAAAAAGCCTTTGATACGGTCAATCACAATATTTTACTCAAACGTCTAGAAAGCATAGGTATTCGTGGAGTAGTACATAATTTATTTAAATCTTACCTGGAGAACAGATATCAAAAAGTTAAGTTAAGCGATGTTATTTATAGTGAAGCTCAAAAAGTAGTTGTTGGCGTACCGCAAGGTACAGTGCTTGGCCCGATTCTGTTCTCAGTGTATGTTAATAGTCTCTTAAACTTAAACGTTAATGGTAAAATTGTGTGCTTCGCAGATGACACTGCCCTTGTAATCGCTGATAGTTCATGGCTTGGTGCTTTTACTAAAGCTGAACTAGACTTACACAAAATAAAATGCTGGTTAGAAATAAATCAACTGACTCTAAATATTGAAAAGACAAAATTTATATCTTTTTCTATGACCAGAAGGGACATGCCTAATAAAGTGTATATTCCCTTACATAACTCTTCATGTAGCGTTCAATTAAATTGTAACTGTCATTTAAAAATACAATCCTGTGACAATATTAAATATTTGGGTGTCTATTTTGATAGATTCTTAAGATGGGATATACATGTTGACTACATCAGCAAAAAAGTTAGGAAATTAGTGTACAAATTTTCGCAACTAAGGAATGCTTAACCTTTAAGTTAACGAAAATGGTGTATTTTTCACTAGCGGAATCTATTTTAAATTATGGCATTTTGTGTTGGGGTTCAGCATGTGAATCCCTTTTACAACCATTAAAAGTGGCTCAAAAATTTTTATTAAAAACTTTGTTATTTAAACCTAAAATGTATTCTACCGATCTTCTTTTTTCTCAAACAGAATTTCTAAACTTAAGGCAACTTTACTGTGTAAGAGTTATTCAATTTTCTTTAAAGTATGGGATCTTTCATGAGAGAGTTAACCACCCGATACAAACCAGGGCAGTAACTGAATCGAGATTCTGTTCTTCTCTGCAGAGTTTTTCTTTTACTCAGAGAAATATTTCTTTTACAGGTCCCATATTGTTAAATCTATTACCGCTTCTCATAAGGAATAAACGAATTATTACAAAATCCATTAAAAACAAAATTAGATACTGGGTAAAAACTAATTATATACTTATTACAAAAAAAATAGTATGGTTCTCTGAGTAAACGAATACCTGTATCTGCGCTGCTACATGTGTAATATATAGCTTTACTACATTAGATAGTGCGTATATATCATTTATATTAATTTTGTAGTGTAGCTTTTTCTATTGTTGTAGTTTTTGATAAGGAAATTAAATGTTAAATGTTATTCGGGGATACACACAAATTTTAAAATTCATCGTATCCTCGTCTAACATTTCTAGAGCCTGTCAATGTAATAATTATTTGAATAAATTATTTGAATTTATTTGAATTTGGTACAAACGTTTCAGTTATAAATAATGAGCCCCTGAATGCCATCAACTACTAAATACCTATCATCAATTCTAAAACTAAGGTATGGATTCTGATTTGCAGGTTGAGTGTAACCTTGCTTGTGAGTGGAAGAGAGCGTTTTTCAATGTCGAGTTTACCCTGAAATCGAAAATGTCATCAACAAGAGACCCATGTATAAACCATAAAGATAAAGTTGAATGGTTCTAAAACTCAAGAAGCACAATATTTCGTATCGTTAACCAAAACTTGGAATAAATAAGAGGCTTTTATCGCCCCTTTGTTAAATTGGAGCCCAAGGTGAGTGAAGGCGAAACCATGCGGCGTCATCTGTCATGAACATCTTCACAAATAATGTCGATGAGTGCTTGCCAATCAAATCTAGGTTAGTGTCAGAGGGTTGCAGCAACAAAATCAGCTGGTTTGACCACGAATTGGCACATATGAGGGAGAATTTGAAACTACTAAGACAAATTAATGAAGATAGTATCAGAGAGATAGTATCAAAGAAAGAGATTAATTTATTCAAATCTAAGTACCGATCAGAAATCAGAATTAAGAAAAAAAGTCATCAAAATCCCATTATTCTACTCTCAACGCGAATGATTCAAACTCTTTCGTTGTCAGCATTGCTGAAACCATTATTACTAAATTCAAGCTACCCAGTCAAACTTCAAAGATTTTATACAGACTAGTGATACACTACAATACTACAATTTTCGTACTGTTCCATTCGACCATGTTCGAGATGCAATCAAAAGCTTAAAGAATTCTAAAAGTAAAAATCCTAATGAGATGGACGCTAAAATTATGAAGACCTTAAATAACTTGATAGTATATCCTATATCCTATAACAAAATTGATAAACAGGTTTATAGAAAATAATGTCTTTCCTTAAAACTCGCAAGGAATATCTCACTCTTAAAGAAACTATGTGAGAATGATTCGTGTAATTACAGACCATTTCCATAATGCCAATTATAGCAAAAAATTACGAAATACTTCTGAAGAATCAGATATGTGAATACTTCGAAGGGAATAATTTACTCTGTAATAGTCAGTTTGGATACAGTACCAACAGATCAATGAAAGCAGCAATAAACGATTTTCATCAACAAATATCTGGAAGATAACATGTTCGCTCTCGCTAACTTCTATGATCTTACAGAAACATTTGATTGTGTCCAACATCTCGTTTTGATTCAAAAGTTGTCGCTATATGGTTTTATTAAAAACAGCCTGTCCATAATTGCGTCTTGTTTACCAGGGAGAAGTAGTATGTTGATTTTGCAAAAATGTTTATATTACATTGTGCATATTAACCAAGGAGTTCTCCAAGGAAGCGTCTTAGGACCGATTCTTTTTTTATTTATATCAATCAATGTATGTTATTTGCGGATGTCACGACATCAATATCCTCTAATCGTAACTTGATATTACGCGATTCTCAACAGCATTTTGACAACACACAAAACTGGTTTAATGCCCACAGTTTGTCTCTTAACATAGCGAAAACCCAATCTCTTCTACTAGTACTCGTTCACATCAAAGTAATTTAGTTAGAACCCGTCAAAATCCATGGAGTGATTATTGATGTGAACTTAACTTGGGAATTGCACATCACCTCTTCATAAAAGAAGTTATCTACAATAACATATATGATCCGAAGTTTAAATATCTACGTAGCAAAATCGACTTTGATGGCAGCCTACTATGGTTACTTCCAATCTAACTTGCAATATTGCATACTGATTTAGGGTCATTCATCTCATATATCGAAGGTGTTTGCTGATGAGAGACGATACTTGAGAATAATAGCAACCTCACATTTCAGACAGTGTTGCAAGATGGCAATTATTGATCTAAAAATGTTAACTGTACCATGCATATATACGAGTATATATATATATATATAGGTGAAAAATTAAAGCTTCCGCCTTTTGTTGGGTACTTCGGAAAAATTTAAGCAAAGAGGACTCTTTATACCTTTTTTAATTCTCTCTAGCTTTCAATGGACTTTGCCATCATCATCAGGAGCTGCAATTACAATGATACCAGTAGCAACAATAGTGTAAAATGAATTTAAATTGACTTAACTTACAGTAGTATGTGAGGATGTTGCTAATTGTACTACTTACTACTGTAAGCTAAGTCAATTTAAATTCATTTTACTCTACTGTTGCTACTGTTATCATTGTAATTGCAGCTCCTGATGATGATGGCAAAGTCCATTGAAAGCTAGAGAGAATTAAAAAAAGTATAAAGAGTCCTCTTTGCTTAAATTTTGTCGACGTACCCAACAAAAGGCGGAAGCATTAATTTTTCACCTAACTGGTCTAGACGACAATGACCACGTCTCAAAAAAAAATATATATATATACTAATGTCTGATCCATGTTAAAAACAATATTATGATTACAGAACTCCGAAAGAGATTCAAAAATATAACACAAGGTTCAATAATGAATTAATACCAGAATACACAAGACTACGAGTATAAAAAACTAGACAAGGAAGTTATTATTTCGGCGTAAAATTCTTTAAAGCGACGAAAGGTTTTTACATCATAGACGAGTTTTTAAATAACGATTTTACCGATTTTGTTCCATAATTGTGAACTATTTTTTTATTACTTAGTGTTTGTTTCCGTTTTCCTTAATGTTTTTTTATTATTATTATTAGGTATTACTATTATTATTTATAAATCGACTGGACAGAAATGGCCGATGAATCAATTCTGTTGGTTCCAGTAACCCCACCAAGTAGAATTAAAAACAAATTGGCCATATTATGACACCGGTAGTTCGCCGTCGCCTAGCAACAATTGAATAAAGTCAATTTCCGTGGTCGCCAAATTGTGTTAAACATAGGTTAGTTCATACATAGCGGGCGCTAAAGTTACTTTATCACAACAACGTATAAAGGCTGGAAACTGAAACTGATAAGTATCCAATTTAAAAGTTAATCTGTCACTGAAAAACGTGAGGCATATCGTATGCGGTTTCCAGTCCAAACACTCTCATGATAACTTTTAAAACGACAGCTCGAACAAAATTGTCCTTTTTATTCCCTCGTCGATAATAATTTATTGGATGACCGACCCACGTCCGTCGGATGAATCAGTCTGAGTGGCGGTAAATCACAATATATTACGCCACGTGATCGGTCACTGTTCCTTCATGCCTACATACATTCCGTGTAATGTCAACGTCATAATTAATGATGGATCCTATATGCGACCGGCTCTCCGCAGCCATGACGCGTCCATTTTAATGGAGGTTTCGTGTATGGTGGACTTCCGTTCGTACCGATATTTGACAACACAAGTCATTAGCGCTGACCGCTTGTTTCTCGGGATATTATCAAAGTTTCTTGAACAACGCCGATCTTTTGTTTGTAACTGATTGGTATATTATCATGATACGGAGTTTTCGAACCGTAAAAACGTTGATTGAATACTCGGCTGGTTTTTATTTCTTCTATATTTTTTCTTACTGTCTGAGATCAGGACTTAGTTGACGGATTACCGTGTGAGGTGAAAGTTTTCAGACATAGCAAACTTTCATTCAAGACTACATATGAACGATGCATTATTATTCGTTATATTCGTATTTACCTTCAGTCTAAAAGAGAATACTTTGCGCTGATTTTGAAGGTCTGTATACTACTACCATTCGGAAAATTTCGAATTTGTTGTTTGTCCGCTAATGCTAATTTGGCTAGTGGCAATTGACGAAAATACCTCTGGTTTGCGAAATAATTGTAAAGTCTGGTTTTATTGCTGCAAGTTGTTCCAGGGGTATTCAATACATGGACGCCTAAAACCGGTTCACCAATTTTTGTGGGATAACTTTTTATTCGATAACAAAGAATGAGAAAACGTGTTTTTTGGGATTCAATCGAAAGTGTTGGCAGGAACCGAAAAACTCTTTATACAAGATTTTTAGGTATTTATGAGACCTACAAAATGAGACCTCACGTAGAAAGATCCGACTAATAGCAAAAAAGTTATGGTCGAAAACCGAGGCAAATTGCAGGTTTTGGCACTTGTAATGCGACGATGGTTTCTCGCAGATATTTGAAACTCTTCAAATTCGTAGGATTGGTACTTCTAAATAACACAACAAAATTGGAGTAGATTGTTCAAGAAGTCTTTGAGAATTTCTAATTGTTAATCCCAAAACACGTGTTTTCCGGCCATCACTACTAGTTTATTGAGCAATATATAGGGCATTATATCTCACGTCCATTCCGAAGATGTATTTAACTAAGGTAGTACGCTCATGCGTACTGCGCGCCACACATTTTTAAGATGAATAGTAGCGCGAGCGCGGATATGTTCTTCCCGCTCGCCGCCGTCCGCTGTAACTGCCTCCCCGTTTCATTCGCTTTTATGTGTGCGTCGCGTCCACACGTGTAGTTTCAGTGCCCGGCTCCGCAACAGACGAAAAACCAATAGTACAGGTATGATAGTATTATTTTGCTATTCACGACATTCATAGAATGTTCTGTTACATCAGAATAATACGAAATAATGATATTTTTATTGGCACAGTCCCAGATTTTTCTTTTGCATTTTCTCAATTTCACGAACAAGGCTTCCTAGTTTATTTGCTGTGCATTTAATGTTAATTCGAGAAAGTGAACTATTATATACTAATCACGTTAAAATCGTTCTGGTGAGCAACTATTTCTCCACAGGGCTTGTTTTACAGCATGGGGAAACGCAAGAGAAGCCGATCCAGCGACAAACTATCGCGTAGAGACTTACAAAAAACAATTAATGAGCTTCGCGATAGACTAAACAGGCAGGAGCGAGATCGTAGGTCCCATTCACGTCGGCACAGTCGAAGCATTTCTCCGAGGAGGCCCCGCTCTAGTTCGCGCAGTCGATCCTTAATACAGGACCGTACTTCGATAAAAAGAAGGGGGGTGCCAGATTCGGAGGATCGTAACCACAATTATACGACTCGGAAACGTCGAACTTTGGACAAACCGACTTCCGAATATCAATACTCTAGGAATTCATCGAGAGAACGTCGGGTTTCGCACAGCCCAACTTCCAATCGATACCAAAATCCTAGAAATACATCGAGAGAGCGTCGGGTTTTGAACAGCCCGACTTCTTCACGATTTTCAAAAGAAAAAATAGACCGACGTAGCATGAGCCGAGCCTCGTACGACTCGGCGAGTGTCACCAGTGGTAGAAGCCCGGCATCGAACTGTCCGGCTATAAACCAAGACCATCCGGAACTGGATGACCTAGATACACTCGTACTCCAAGACGACATAAATTTACAAGCTGAAAACACTGAGAATGAGGCGGAGCAACTTCCAGAGTGCATTAAAGAGGTATTAGGCATTGACACTGACACAGAAACAAAACAGTCCTGTCATCTCAATGATGCTATAAGACAAGTTTGGTCACAAACAATAGCCCAAGGCATAGGAAAGGAAAATATGGATCAAATTTTGGATCGCCATAGGCCTCCCAATAATTTTCCTACTCTTGATCCTCCAAAAGTCAACCCGGAAGTTGCTCACATTCTTTCTCAAGCATATGTTAAGAGGGACCAATGCCATGCAAGATATCAGCTATTGGTGGGAAAAAGTACAAGTGCGCTTGGCAAATGCATGAATTATGTCATCAATGAAATCAAGAATAATGTTGATTCTGATCTAAAAATGCACTTGCTACCACATCTAGCAGATGTGGGCACATTCATGACCCAGCTATTCCATGAGATCTCGACGACCCGTAGGGAATATATTTCACAACTTCTCTCCAAATCGGTGAAAGATACCATCAAAGAGACTATTCCGGGGGAATATCTATACGGCACCGATTTGGCAGAAAAGATTAAAATGGCAAAAATTGCAGAAAAAGCTGGGAACGACTTAAGACAAGACGGTTATAGCAACAAGGCAGGGCCATCCGGCATCAGAAGAGGGGGGGGCACACCTCTCAGCGCCAGCATGGTACCTCCAAAACTGCATACAATGCTCGTACTCCATATAAAGCGACTAGCTACCGCCCGTCTTTAAACAGGCAACGCCCGCCTCGCCAGTCAGGGAGGGACTCGGGGCCGAGGAAAGGGCAAACTTCCAAGCAAAGTCGCCCCCCAGGGAGCAGATACCAATAAAGGTAAGTCATTCTAAGCTAGCGGGCAGACTATCCCATTTTGTCGAGTCTTGGAAATGTATAACGAACAATTCCACAGTTCTATCCTGGATTAAGGGATATAAGAACCCTCTCTTAGCAACACCTGTTCAGAAACAGAATCAAACTGCCCACACTCAGTGCGACCCTTTGATTGCCTTGGCAATCAGGGAGCTACTAGATATCGGAGCAGTATCATCATGTACGGAGAGGAAAGACCAGTACGTTTCAACTTACTTCCTAACTGAAAAATCCAACGGAAAGAAACGGTTCATTTTAAATTTGAAAAAATTTAATGAATTCGTGAAATACGAGCATTTCAAAATGGAAGATTTTCGGACAGTACTAAAACTATTGCAAAAGCAATACTGGATGGCAACCATCGATCTAAAAGACGCATACTTCCTAATATCAATAGACAAATCATTTAGGAAGTATTTGAGGTTCAGGTTTAATTCTAATACATTTGAATTCAATTGCTTACCATTTGGTCTCTCGTCAGCACCGTACTGTTTCACAAAAATAATGCGACCCGTCCTGGAAAACCTGCGTACTCAAGGGATTCTGTTGGTCAACTATTTAGACGATTTCCTAGTCATCAGTGACTCGTCTGAAAAATGTAGGGAACACACAAAAATTGTGGTAAACACATTACAGTCCATAGGTTTCATCATAAACTTTGAAAAAAGTTCGTTGACCCCAGAACAGAGAAAAATATTTTTAGGATTTCAATACGACACCAAAAATATGAAAATATCCCTACCGTCGGAAAAGAAAACGTCCATTAAAAACATGTCAACGTCTTTCCGAAAAAGGGATACATGCAGTATAAGAGAACTTGCACAGTTCATAGGCACCTTAACCGCAGCCTGCCCTGCGGTTAAGTACGGCTGGTTGTACACCAAGCGTTTGGAACAACTAAAGTGCTCAGCTCTAGAAGCGAACAACTACAACTATAATTGTATAGTAGTCTTACCACATAACTTTATAGATAATGACCTAATCTGGTGGGAGCGAAACATCTTAAATGCGGAAGCCGATATTAAAGAGACAGGCTATAGTATGACAATATTCACAGATGCCTCACTGACTGGGTGGGGTGCATGTAGAGGACACGACAAAACCCATGGGTTTTGGTCCAATCCAGAAAAAGATAATCATATAAATTACTTAGAACTTACAGCTATTCTTTATGGCTTAAAATGTTTCGCCCGGGATGCAAGGAACTGCAGTATTCTGATTAGATCAGATAACACGACGGCAATATCTTGCATCAACCGTTTGGGCAGTATACAATCTACCAAGCTCAACAACAGAACGCGAGACATCTGGGAATGGTGTCAAGCCAGAAATATTTGGGTATTCGCTTCATACGTCAACACAAAGGACAATCTGGACGCAGACAGGGAGTCCAGAGTAGTCTCAACCGAAACAGAATGGTCTCTGGCAGATTCAGCATTCGATGTTTTAAAACACGAATTCGGATCTCCTGACGTTGACCTTTTTGCCTCAAAAATAAATCACAAATGTCGACGATATGTATCATGGAGGAAAGATCCGGATTCGGTCGCAGTTGATGCATTTACTATTAGCTGGACCGATATTTATTTTTATGCATTCCCCCCATTTTGCTTAATATTGAAGGTGTTACAAAAAATTATCCAGGATAAAGCTGAGGGAATTGTAGTAGTACCAGACTGGCGTGCCCAGGCATGGTATCCGCTTGTAGAGAAACTACAAGTTGGAAGATCTGTTACCTTTGGACCTGACGATAATCCTCTGACTTCTCCTTTCAGTTCAACCCACCCTCTGGCCAACAGATTAACATTAGTGGCCGCGAAATTATCCGGCAGGGGTTTCAACTGAGAGGAATATCGGATGAGGCGGTAGAGACCATAATCGATTCAATATCGACAGCTACGATCAGCCAGTATGCGTGTACTTACCGTCTATGGTATAAGTACTGTGAAGAGAAGCAGATACCAGTATTTCAGGCAAACGTCCTGCAGGTAATAGAATTCCTTCAGAACATTATCAATACAACTGAACTAAATTATGGAAGTTTAAACAGCCACAGATCTGCGATCTCCCTTATATCCTCCGATAGCCTAGGTTCACACCCCCTGATAAAACGGTTCATGAAAGGGGTAGCCAGAAGACGACCAATGAACCCCAGGTATAGGTTCACGTGGGATCCTCAACCAGTTCTTACAGCATTAGGAAATCTCCCTAACAACCAACTTAAAAGCCTCACCCACAAACTGGTGACCCTACTTTCACTGGTAACAGGTGGCCGCCTTCAAACGATCTCTTTAATCCGGGTATCAAACATTCACAGAGACGAAACCAGATTACAAATAATGATTACGGACCCAGTAAAGACGTCACTTAGCCTCAATGATCAGCCTTTTCTGAGTCTCCCGTTCTTCACACCAAATCCCAACATATGCCCAGCCTCAACAGTGCTGCAGTACTTAGAGTCAACGAAAGAAATCCGAAATAACGAAGATTTCTTATTTTTAACTTATGTAAAACCCCATAAAAAAGCAACAAAGCAAACCCTTGCCCGTTGGGTAAAACAGACACTTATGTCATCGGGAGTAAATACGACTGTATTTAAACCTCATTCAACTAGGCACGCAGCAACGTCAGCAGTCCGTAGGGCAGGGCTGTCGGTAGACACTATTTGTAAAACTGCAGGCTGGTCTCAGAAGACGGCAACCTTTGCAAGGTTCTACGACCGACCACTACAAGCGGACTTTGCAAACACGATACTCTCAACGAGTATAAATTAGAATATTTTCACCTTATTTTACTTTTGCTATGATAGCAGTTTTGCTCAACTTATTTCGTATATAAAACATCAATGCATATGTTTGTGGTTTGTATCTTTGAACATCTACCTTAGTTAAATACATCTTCGGAATGGACGTGAGATATAATTTAACGATCAAACGAACTTACCTGAAGTTCGATCGTAATTATATCGATCGTCCATTCCGAAGATGTAGAAACCCCCCCTCCCTGAAATGCAGTGGCTTTTCACCCTGCTCATATGCATTGAAAAACAATCTTTGAAGGAATGAAACGGGGAGGCAGTTACAGCGGACGGCGGCGAGCGGGAAGAACATATCCGCGCTCGCGCTACTATTCATCTTAAAAATGTGTGGCGCGCAGTACGCATGAGCGTACTACCTTAGTTAAATACATCTTCGGAATGGACGATCGATATAATTACGATCGAACTTCAGGTAAGTTCGTTTGATCGTTAAATTTTATAGCAAAATACACCGGATTACCTTGCCGATATGAATCGCAAACCATTCCGGAAGATAAATGTTATTTTTATGCAAAAAGGTGGGTTACGTTTTTTCTTCTAAACAAATTCAAGCATTTCGTATTTGTGAGCAATTCGCAACAAAAAATGATAGACATATCCGCTTTTTTTTAAAATGTGTACTCGTATAGTAACGGTTTTTTGAATTTTGAATTTTTTTGTTCAATTACTCACAAATATGCCTAAAAATAACACTTCTTCCGGAATGATTTGTGATTCCTATCGGCAAATTAAATACTCGTACGTGTATTTTGCTCTTAAATGCTCTTTGAACGAACCCTGTATATTGCTCAATAAACTAGTAGTGGTGGCCGGAAAACAGGTGTTTTGGGACAATAATTAGAAATTCTAAAAAAACTACTTGACCAATATAAATCTACTTCAATTTTATTGTTGTTATTAAGAAGTATGAATCCTACGGATTTGAAGAATTTCAAGTAGTCGCGTGAAATTATCGTCGCATTACCAACAAGTGCCGAAACCTGCATTTTTCCTCGTTTTTCGGCCATCTACATTTTTGCTATTAGTCGGATCTTTTTACGTGTCGTCTCATTTTGTAGGACTCATAAATACCTAAACGTTTTTTCGTTCCTGTCAACAGTTTCGATTGAATCCCAAAAAACACGTTTTCGCATTCTTTGTTGTCAAATAAAAAGATTTCCCACAAAAATTAGTGTACCCATTTTATGTGTCCATGTTTTGAATACTCGTACCCCATTGAACAACTTGCACCAATAAAACCAGACTTCACAATTATTTCGGGGAAATTTACTAATATGATTAGACTAATTACTGTTTCCACTCAAAAGAAAAATACTATTGTAGTTCGTGATCATACATAACAGAAGTTAACTCATACGTTGTCGGTCTGCGAATTTGACCACAGCTGAATAGTGATTTTCTACCGTTAAGGAAGCTGGTCCTTATACAGGGTGTCCCTGAATAAGATGCTAATGCGAAAGCATAATGATTGAACACAAAAAATAATGTCACACATTTCGATAAAAAATGTCCTATAGGGCTCTCATACGAAGATACAGGCTCCTAAATTTGAATATTTGTATAACAGCCTTATTTCAGTACAACACAATTTTGGTATCGAATCCAGTATACTAGTTCCGTTATTTCTGAAGTAAAGTAGTTTTGATAATAGATTCGTAATCAGCGTCTCAAAAGCCCAATCGCATAACATTTTAGATACCTTAATAAAGTTTAGAATTTTTGTCGAACCTGGTGGTTGGTTGCAGTGCAAATTAATAGGAGCAATATTGAAAAAAAAACTGCTTTTTTCAAAACCCGGTCATTTAACCGAAATGAAACAAGCCTATTTTGTTTAGCTAAGAGATTAGGCATTGCAAGAATTATCATTTTTGGCCACTCTTACATATACAGACTGACAAATTTATCAATATTTTGTTAGCGCTAGTCCTCGCCTGGCGATCTAAATGTTAATTTTTTCCATGGACACCATCATAGTAGGACCAAAGTGATTACAACGCGCTGAAAATTATGTTAAATTTTGTTTGAGAAAACTATTGTCAAGGGGCCTGTCTTCGTAGATGGCCCAGTATCTTCATACAACTACCACGTCTTGTGTTTGGTAAAGGAAGTTGGGTGCATGCAGACTTACGGCACAAAACGCACGGTAGACTCACCTGGAAAAGAAACTTAAATTAGCCTTGCTCGTAAATCAAAGAAAAGATCAAATAGTCTCTTATACTTCCAGCAAAATAAGCTTGTTCCTATGTTTCAGCAAAATATAAAGAAAGATCCCGACATGTTTGCCGCAGTCAGATGGAGTTCTTTCTAAGAAACATCGAGTATTTTCTATCACTCACAAAGAAAGTGTAACTGCGTTGAAGTTACAGTTGCAACGGAAATAATTGGTTAGTTAATGTTCGCCTCGATGAAGAAAATGTGGCATATATCTTCATGCTCATGTAGGATCCCACCGAAGTTATACATATATGAATATTGAGATGCCTCCCTTCCTAGATGAAACGTCTTTAATGCCCACTGAAGAGCTACGCTGAAAATGGGTAATTAATCGCTCGTATAATTCTTTAAAAAAAATATTTTTGTAGGTTTCGTAAGCTCCGAGAATTGCAAATATAGCACAGTACAATGGGAAAACTTGATATAAAAGCTAGTCTGTAAGCATCTGCCACTATGAGGATATTCGTATATGCATTTGGCGAGATTTCTGATCCCTTGCATCCATAGAAACTTCTTGGAACTAAACGGTTTAGTCAATAATACCTCAGCTTTACCGAGTTAATTTATTTGGTTCCACTTTTTTAGAGTAGGTAAGGGGCAGTAGACAACACTGATCAACCGTCACGATGTTATCCGTCGAGTAAAAAATCTTAATCTTAAAGACCGCCTGCATCGTTATTCAGTGCGACAGAACCTACACGTAAGTATAGCTACTATTTTGAAATTCCCTTTGAAAACCTTTTTATTGAATTTCCTTTAAATTTATCTGAGCTGAGCTTAAGTTATGCCTGCCAATGCTTACATCAAAGGAAGAAGTTTTCTTTTTGAGTCTATATAGAGCTACTAGCATGTATACATACCGATTTTTCTTCGGGGACATGGGCAGTGTGTCGCACCTTCATACAGACTTTTCAGGGCAATGTGTAGACAACTAAGTATTTTCATAGTTATGCATTTATTTATCTGTCGTAATGTAACTTTAACGTCCGCTAAAATTATAATGACTAAATAGACAAAGTTACAAAAAACTCCCCATTTACAATACTCAGTACAAAGATGGGGTTATAAAACCAGCTGATTTTCATTAGATAAAAGACTTATGGTTAATTTTCTATTTCCTTTTTTGACCCTCCTGCATAGCAGGTCTTCTATGAATGGATCGTACACATTTTAGTGCAACGACAGACATACAGGATAAATTTTATTGACTTTTATATGCGGTATTTTACATGAAGGTTGAAAAATCTGAAAAACGTTTAGACTTACGTATAAAATATTATCTATAGAATCCTGAAATTCACATACAAGGCAATCCAATTAAAAACAAAAATTTAAAAATTTGATAAATATGTTCGACACAACCGGAAGCTTCGCCATTTTGGAAATATTTTAGCCGAACTGCTCTACTAATTACAATATATTTTTGTAATTCTTCAACAAAAGTTTTTTTTAGTTTTTCGATAATACGACTGATTTTACTAGCAAATTTTAATAATCATCTAAATAGTAATAGTGGATTCATCCAACATCTCTTTTGAATTTGTCAGCCCCTTCGATTCAATAGCTTATGTATAAACTTTTAATTTTGCGCGAAACACTTTTTGAAACAAATCAATAGCGTTTATTCCAGAAATGCATACAAATATATCAATGCTTCCATGCATCGGTAGATATTAAAGGATTAATGGTGTTCACAAAATGGATGCCGCATTATGGCAGCTCAGACTGCAGATATTACAATAAATGCTAAACGGCGACTCTTAGTATGAAAGTACTTGAACATTTTTGTATAAGATACTTTTATCATAGGAGGAGAGATACGCTTGAGAGAAATTTGAGAAAAAATGATGACGTTTAACCTCCAATCGGATTGATGGAAACACATGATTATGTACGTTATTTAAGGTTTGTACCGATTTTCAGCTTGGATGTTCCTTATGAGTACTTTTAACTCTAGAATATAAAATCAGTACCTGTCAAATGAAACGGAATGAGTGTGTCAAAGTTAAACGTTCTTGTACATTGAGTCGCTTTCATTTCAACCACCAATCATCACAAAACTATAGTATGTTACACCAATCTTCTTTTCGTAGAAGGGTCGATTCGAACACATAATGAAGCAAATGGGACATTCCATTTTAAAGAAAATGTCAAAACCTGTCGATTGTTCAACAGGAAGGTCCCATATTTCATCTCATATTCAGATAAAAACTTAAAGAAGATTGATAAAATCTCTCATTTTACGTTTAAATTTAATATTCATGCTCAATTTCATCACTCAGCTTGTGACTTGGCTCAAAGATGAAACTGGGAAGGGGGCTTATTGAAAAACACTGTATGTTATATGACATTCCAATAAACATGTTATATATTTTTTACTTTGTCAATTCAGTCCAGTGACCCTTTGCCATCAGCCGCGGTTTCTATTTTGATGGCTTGATTTTGTATTGTATGGGTATTTCTTCGTAGTCTGTCATTTAATAAAACTGAACGAATGTTCTCTTTATCCAACGATGCGTTAAATCTAATCGTATTTTCATTTCATAAGCCGAATGTATTACCAACAGTATAAAACAACTAAGTGTGATTAAACCCATTAAGAAACATAAAAAATTACAAATAGTGCATAAAAAGTGGTGAAGAGTCACGACCTGAAAAAATTAATTTTGTTGATTTTGTGGTCAGATTATTTACATGGAGAAAAAAATTATTTTTATTTTATATGTATTGCGAAATTTTACTGATAGGTACATAAATAATTGATGCTTACTTAGATTTGCAAATCCATGAAAATTGTTTAGTACTAGAGCTGAAAAGTGAACAACACTTATTTCCAAACAAGCCGCATTATTATTTCTTTGCTTTTATTTACAATGAACATTTAATATGACGAAATTTATTTAGGATATTTCGATTTGAGAAAATTCTGGAGAAAATGCAAACATTTTCCAAAATCGATTCTTATTTTACCAAACTTTACTTGAAATGGAATTTCAAAATAGTTTGCACATCAACATTGCCACTTTTTCTCGTCTATAAGGTGTCATAATTAGAATTCCAATATGAAATTTCGTCTCTTGTCCTCGATCATTAACTTATTTTTACATTACTAAACCTTAGTTATTTCAGAAAACTTTCAAATGTTGCATTCAATCTGATTGTAACAATGAACGTTAGGGTTTCCGTTTCTGGACTACAAAATATTAAAGAAGGTTTTTCACAAGTTAACTGATTCCTTAAAAAACAGAAGAAAGTTTGCAACTTAAATTATGAATGTATGGAAAATATCTCAAATACTGATGAATCTCCATGTTTCACTGGCAATCAAATGGATGAATGGGCCGTGGCCTAGCAGCGAATAAATAAGGACAGTTTCCATAACTGGCAAAATAGCGGGCGGTAAAGCTACTCTACCGCCCTAGAGCGTCCAGAAGCCATGGACTCAAAAGTGGGACACCAAAAGAATCTGTTCGTAAATTACACTTTTCTGTCCGGTGGTAGATAAATACACTAAGTATTTATTTTACCATATAGACAGTCGTATATAAAATTTTGTATGCATCAAAGACGTTTATGTCCCTTATCATTTAGAGCCCCCGGCGTTTCACAAATTGCTATCATAATCGCCAGCATACATAAATAGCTATATTCACCCATCATTTTTCAGTCCTAAGTCCCTTGCAAAATATCCCCGACACGCACATGACCATACTAAAGTATTTCTCGGTACGATAAGGTCGGATGTTCTGCATAACGTGCATACAACGCCAAATATGTATGTGCTCGGTTTATTTATTGCGGAATCTGCTTAAATGCACAAAAGTGGGATTTTTCTATTCCCATATCTCAACGGAGACGCGAACTAGATCGTAGGTTCGCGGTCCCGATGCAGAACATAGCGTTTCCGTTATGCATTATGAAAAGAATAATAAGGCGGATTCTGTTCAAATCTCATAGATTGTACCTTTGGTTATTCTTTCCCTACTAGGATGTATTGTTATAATTTATATAGTACATGCCAGATTCCCATATTCATATCTAAAATTATCATAAATATTTGTTTACTACCAATTGCTAGAAACAATATTTTTAGTTAGATTGCCAAACTTTCCCTACTAGGGAATTTAAGAAAATGGGACAAGATCCAAAGTTCACAAGTGTGCTGCCCATTGAGAATAACCAAATAACCAAATTCGACAAGTGAGCTAGTTCAAGCCGGATCTTTCGAATACTGAAAATTTAATGTGTTTTCTACTCAAGCAATTCAGAACCTTAATTTTGGTGAAAACTGCGTATTTTTAAAATATCGTGTCAAAAAACCGTAAAATACTATGGTCATATTTACACCACAGAATAATAAACAATAGTTCCGCTCCGCGCATTTATACTAAGTTGAGCCTGTTTATACCGCGTGCTATGTGATATTATGCATAATGCGTAACGTAACTTAAATAATTACGGTATAGACATGGCCCTAGTTACATTTATCTGAAGTTAAATGCCTGAATTGGACTCGATAAAAAAAACCTAAAACGGACAGTTGTTTTGTAGGTTTTTCACAAAACCAAATGCGCAGCATGATATTGTGAATAACAATACAATATATCGGAAAACTCGTCAAGTTGGTTGACAGATATCATTTATCATCGAAACTATGCTTCTAGAAGATGCGTTTATCACCCCCAATTTCACAACCAATGTTAATAATAAAAGAAAGATGCACCTACAACGAAACCTAGAGTACTAAATGCCAAAGAACTATGATAAATTATCAACAGCAGAATAACATTGCAGTTCTTAATTATTAATAATATGCAAGGTTTGTACTGAAGTTTGGTTGTTTCCAAGTAATGTAAAAATAACGCTCTATTTTTCCACCACCTTTCAGATCAGATAGCGTTTAGCAAAATATAGCATGTTCGGATTTCATTGACACTCTACGCATTTTAACCAATAAAATGCATGTCAGTGTTTATTTATGTGAATATTGTCCATCGATTACACATGTCAAGTCCGCATGATTACATTTTATCAAACAAAGGAGCAGGATGGCAGGGTGGGATGTATCCGTTTCGAAAACAAATAAATTCTCATTTCGCATTTGTAGAGAGGGAGAGCATATAAATAACATTCTGAACGAGTTTTAATTAACAACCGTTTATTCTCTAATTCGCACTCCCTTCATGAAGGATTGCACGTGGAAATTTGGAATTTCAACTCCAATATTTACAGATTGTATATCAGTTTGAAGGTCGAAAACGTCTGTACATAATACAGTATCAGCGATGATTTATTTAAATCATTGTTTAAATAATGTTGCCCATTGATTATTTTTTCTGTAGACAAAACGGGAAAGGGATAATCGTGATTATGGAGATAAAAGCGTTACGAAAAGTGGCGACACTCTATATCGTCTTGAAGCCAACTATTTTCATCATCTATAAAAAAACACTATTAGCCACATTCGTTTTAGGCCGTTGTTGGAAGGTATTGGAATGCGCTCTACACCTAAATTTAGTTTGGAGTTGGACCGCGTTGGGTTAAGTTCGGTGCTAATGTCGAGCGACAAGTCTCCTCTCATCGAATATAGACAAACGACTAAATACCAGAAGCGCAACAAATCCTGTCCATACCAAATCAAACCTGGAGACCGTTGGCTTATGTTGGCTCGCGTCATACACACCGATTCGAACACCTCCAAATCTGTAACAACATGTGCCTTTGCTTGCGTTGGAATCTCGGTCTGTACGTGGCTTTACACACAATCTCAGACACTCTCACCTCACATCAGTTTGCTCAGTTAATTGAACGTTCCTTTTACCAAAATTTATTGCGAGGACAGACCAGCCTCAGCTGAGTGTGATTTGCCATCACTTGAATCGCTGCTATTTTGTTTTCTTACAATTACATTCTTGCTGCGATCCATGCCAGTAAGCAGCAAAAATAATAATAAAAAAGAAAGAATGTTTAGTATTGAGTGTAGCTTCATAATAAGTTAATAAAACATCAATTGTTTAGGTTATATTCTGATAAAGGTTAGCTCAGCTGTTTTTTATCTCTGAAGTGAGCCAGACATCCACTGATTTGACAGCCTCAACTCTGCTGGAACTTCACTTGCAAAATGATATAACTGGCAACTCTACCATATGGTAGCAACATACAAGTCGTAAGGGGCGCTGCATTTAGGAAATCAAATAGTTGCGATAAAATCGATATATGGATAACCAAATTCGGCGACAGATAATCCTCCTGACACAGAGATGGTTCAAAGTACAACCTATGTGCCATCCACCGTCATTGGACTGCTTATGGTCACAAGCTGATGACTGAGATCTATTATGCCTTAGCGTGGACATGCGTGTTTCAATCATACCAAGGACCTCATCAGACCATCGCAGCAGTACCCCTTGACGCAACTTTTGTAGGTTTGACTCGTATCTACGACGGGATCGATCTTCGTTATCAGCTTGTTTAGCTGTGCTGATAAACTTGGGATATATTCGAAAGACGCATGTCCACATCAAAGCGTCGTAAATAGTGGAGGATGAACACTGAAATTTCCAAAGACAAAAACTATAGCAAAAGAAGGAATTGCACTTTGAAATATAGATCAATGAATATCGATAAGAAGATACAATATCTGTTTTTCTCACTAGGTTTAGTGTTACTGATTTACATGAAGTGCATTAGAACACAACGGCTGGCTTGTCTACAACATGGATGACAAAAAGTTTAGGTGAAAGACTACACCAAAAACAGCTTCATAATTATTTTTTAAATGATACAGTACCAAACACAACATCAACGACACAAAAAATAAGAAATAAGTCCTAGGTGTAGCTGATGCAAAAACGCAAACAAAAGACACAGCATATAGAAGCACATCTAGTAGCTCTTCCGAAAAACAAATACAAGCTTCAGACGACAAGAGGAAAAAAAAATACATGTATGGTCTATTACCGCATACTACGCACACAGGTATAGATTATTATCTACGCTATTGCGTACTGAATCACTACGAGTCGTATCAAGATTCTTAGTAATAAGATTCGATTCCTACCCAAAAGCTACTTGTCTATTGAAACAGTATTAGTAGTAGGATCCCTCAAGAGTGTAAAATTGCGAGAAAATTGTGTTAAATTGAAGTAGAGCATGTATCTTGATTAAAATATGGCAAAATTGCACACAATAATATTTATCGTGGTCATGTCTCCACGGAGGCTGAATTGAACTAAATTTTCTTAATCATACTTAAAAATAAAAATCATGAAGCAAATTGGTTTTTTGGTTTAATAAATCCAACGCATTTACATTTAAAATAGGAAGTTTAAAAAATCGCACCTGAGATTGGGAGTAAGGGGAGCCGAATTTCATGACATCTCACAAATTCTATTATTTATCGGTACAATTAAGTTACAAATGAGTTATGTCAGCAGTAGACGGGATTATAGAATATTTCTATCAGGTAATGTATATACATGATCATATTCAGACCATCTCTACCGACAATCTTGGCATGACGACAGGCACACAGTAAGAGAATGGTTTCAGGCAGCCATGACAATATATTCAGCGGGCGCAATTTCCTTGGCATCCTCTAAATAAGACATAAACAGCATTAACATCTCAACTCGTGTGCTAATTTAACTTTCTCGGCTCGTACGTACGTATGTACTTACATACGTATGTAAGGGTGCACAGAGGAAAAAGAAAAGCAACGTCAAGCGTTTGAGCGAAAGTCAGCCACATACGCTCGCTTCTATAGATATATTTCAGATTTTGCGAATATCGACAATCATCTGTGCAGTTAATCAGTTTTGACTGGGGTTATGATGCAAGCCACATCATAAAATTGTTATGCGGTTGCTTTATATTCAAGTTGTTCATAACGCTGTTTGTCACATACAATGTCCAGATAAGACCTAGCCTCGGATACTGCTGCTCACATGTTTCGGATTCTGCTGGGTCTCTGCCTACGCAGCCGCTCCATAAAAAAGCATACGCTGTCAGTTACTCTCCCAAAAGCACTCCCTTCAATAATTCACGAAACGGTAGATACGCCAGACATTATTCTCAGTGAAGGCAAAATCATGGCACTTGGGATTCAAAAATTTGTAATATAAATTTTTTTATAAGTAAAATATACCAATACCATACATCTTCCAGGTTTTCGACATGTCGCTTGTGTGCAAATGATGGGTGGGGATCCCATTTTTATTCAAAGCATATTTTGATGTGGGCATTTTGAGGTATGTGCAACTTATCACATTTTTCATTTTTTGATAGTAGATATATCTCATGTTGTCTTCCATTACCTACGTTTATTCTGATTAACAACATGAAGCCGTTAAATGAAGAACTCACAAGTAATAGCTCCATAAAGCTTACCCAAAACTGCATCAGAACTAGAAGGCCAACTGGTATGTGTATCTTTCCTCAAAACAACCGTATGTACAAAACAAAAACCAATTAAAGTTAAAGACAAACTAATTAGCTAATAAAGTCTTCTAGAGCTACCAGTTTTGGAGATATAGAGCCATATCAATTGTCCAAGATGGCAACAGGAAGCCGACCGATGTCGATTGGAAAATGTGGATTCAAGTTATCCTGATAGCTCCTACTTCATTTTCATAACTCGCATGTGATGCGAATACGAAAAATTGAGATACAAAGTACCTAATATGGCATAGCTTCCATTTCTATCAAGGAATAGTTTGCAAGAGAAAGATGCAGTTATTTAATTCTGTTTTTGGCTTTATTAACAGTCCCTTAACATGCATGAAGATTTGAAGTGTGTGGCTGGCCTTAACTGGCTGAAGGATGAAAACGGCGGCATTTCATAGGTATTTTACGAATAATGCTGACGGATGCAGAGTAGAAACAGCAGAGCGAGATCAGACGCAGACGTCACTCGTGACAACTCGGTGCAGAGCAGCAGCAGTCAGGCGTCAAGCGAGTTGATGGTCGCGGCGTTGCTCGCGATTTTTGCCTGAAAATTAGAATATTCGCAACCATGTCGCAGACATACACTAGAGCTACGCTCACTGCTGTCAACTCACTTCAGGATATATTAAAACGCCGCACACTTAGCTTTCAACTGTACTGTTCAGAATTTTCCTCCGGTATGGAATGTAAAAAGTTACGTGCCCACTGCATAATTCAAACACCACACATTTCAGTGGAAATTGATGAATTGTATCCTAAAGCCATTATTTCTGCGTATTGAAAATATCCACGCGATAGATAATTGGAAGGCTTATCCATACTATATATATATTTTAGACGTATCAGTGTCGTCTAGACCAGTTAGGTGAAAAATTAAAGCTTCCGCCTTTTGTTGGGTACTGCGACAAAATTTAAGCAAAGAAGACTCTTTATACTTTTTTAACCTCTCTAGCTTTCAATGATCTTTGCCATCATCATCAGCAGTGTACTATGTGAGGATGTTGCTAAATGTTATTTACGTTTAGGTTGAGGGAAACACCCAGTAACCTGGTGAAAGCTGGATGCATGGTTCAATCGTCAAAATTATACAAACTACCCATAGCTGTATGACAAGAAAAAATTAAAAACGGATTAAAAATATTTAAGACGAAAGTTAAACATTACATCGTGAACCACCTGATGATTGCAATCGTACCGGTACGATTTACCCAACTGAGACTTTTTGCTCCAATTTTCAGCAGGTTTTCATAAAAGAAGATGAGTAAAGTAACAAATAAGAAAAAAAACTAAACGGGAATACTGTCGATGGACCTCAGAAGATATGGATTATGCAATTAATGCATACAAATAAAACCAGTGTGGTTTTAGGAGTGCTGCAGACGTTATAACATTTTAAAGCCGAAGGCACTTTTAAGTCATTGGGTCGGCACACAACCTTTAGTCCTGAAATTGAAATAGAAGTAGCAAAACATATCTTAAAGTTGGAAGAAAGATTTTTTGGAGTAACAATTGGTGATTTTCGACGATTGGCTTTCCAAATAGCTGTGCGGAATGATAATCCACGCCGTTTTAATATCAGCAAAGAAATGGCGGGAAAAGGATGGTATTATACTTTCATGAACCGACATCCTGAACTGTCACTTAGACTACCAGAGAAAATATCCATGGCTAGAGCAACTGGATTCAACCAGAAAAACGTCCATGAGTTTTTCGACATTTTAGTAAAATGTGTTGATGAAAACCGTTTTTACGCTCAAACAATTCATACTGTTAATGAAAGTGGATTTTCAACTGTTCAGAAACGAAATAAAAAAAATTCACGTAAAGGAAAACACCAAGTTGGAGGTATAGCAAGTAGTGAAACGGGCGTAAACACTACAGTTGTCGTTTGTGCCAGTGCTGCCGGTCAAACTGCACCACCCATGATCATTTTTAAGAGAAAACGTATGGCTCCAGAGCTAACCATAGGTGCATATCTGGCACTATTGTTACAATTTCAGTTACTGGATATATCAATACCGAACTTTTTGTTAAATGGTTACAGCACTTCATTGAGTACGTAAAACCAAGTACCGAAAAAAAAGTTTTGCTTTTACCAGATGGCCACACAACGCACTCGAAAAATCTGTAAGCACTCATTTTAGAAAAAAATCATGGAATTGTACTATTGCAACTTCCTGGCCCTACTACAAATCAGTTGCAGCCATTAGACGTAAGCTTTTTGAACCTATGGAACGCTATTTTTCTCAAGGTGTAGAAACATTTTTAAGAAGCAATCCTGGTAACACTGTTTCTCAATACAACATGACTCTATTGCTCTCTGACGCCTATGCAAAAACAGCATCAATAAGCAGTATCATGAATGATTTCAAAAGAACTGGAATATGGCCGGTTGACCGTATTTTCTGAGGCAGATTTTATCGTTGCTAGCGTCTTGCTTGAAACTGATGCAGATAAAGCAAGTGAGGATTCAGAGGCAGAAAATCTACGTGAACTGACTCTTGAGCCTGTAGACGATGCTACTGAGCTACCACTTAAAAGTAGTGGTAATGAACAAAACAAAAATTGCAACGCAACAATATGCATTAGTGCAACACAGTTTCACAAAGATAAAGCGCTATAAGGCTAACATTTTTGCATATTTCCGTAGATCTACTACTAGAAAGTGCATTTTCTGAAAAACAATCAGGTATGTTTCCATTAAATCGGTTTGCGCAATCGGCGTCGACTTTATTATTCACCTAAGCCGGCATGCAAAGCCATGCAATAGCATCAGACATTTATATCTGAACCAAAGTATACAGAATACTTATAGTAGGGTTACTCAACTAAGAAAGTGGTTTCCTTATACATCCATCTCCTATTTCGCAAGGCATGCATCTCAAGAGGGCGTATTTATGATACCTCACAGTTAGGCGAATCGCTTACATTTTTCAGAATGCGAGCGGTCCGATACTGTTGGTATTCCTGAGATCCTAAGTACGACTTCCAAAAAAGCGGACCGACCACTGAATGTTAAATACATTGTGCAATGTCATATATAGCCACTTTTGTTCCATTATAATTAGAAAATATATGCATTGTATCAATGTTTCTTCTATAACCCTATTCGTAGTCCATTTACACCCTGGCTCAACAAAGATGCAGCGCAGCAAAGCGGTAGTCGCCTAAGCATTGCAATAGCAATTGGTCATTCGGTCAAAAAACTACGGACAAGTGCAGGATTCGACAGGATAGAACTCAGGCTCGAGGTATCGCCGGCACGCCGACGCCGGCAGTTTCTGTTTATATTGGGTGCATACTATACATCGCATGTCGTCTACGGATACAGCAGATGAAACTGAGAATATTTCTCCCAATGCTTCCTTCAGCCATGCTTCCTCTTCAGTGATGTCTCCTCCCCGAAAACGTGACAAGAAAAGAAATTGTCCTTAACGTTTATAAGGGCGAAATTTTAGAGCATCCTGAAATGAAAATTCATGATAATGAAAGACGTGTGACGAACAAAACAGGCTTAGGTCCTAAGACAATTTTCAACATTGTTGAAGAATATAAAAAAACAATTGTCTCCACCACACAAGAGCATGCATTACACGAAGAGGGTAAAGACTTACCTACTTTTAAAAGGACCACATTCTATAGATTACTCAAAGAACTTCATTTTGAGTACAGAAAACGGGACAAAAATGGTATTTTGATGGGCAGCCAAGAGATTATTTTATGGAGAAGAAATTTTAAAATCAATAAAGAAATACCGCGACCAGGGCAGGAAGAATTATTACATGGATGAAACCTGGATAAATGCAGGACACTTGAACGATGGTTTGAAGAAACATTCCCAAAGCTTGACGACAATGCCGTCATTGTACTTGATAATACTGTATAGCACACTAGAAGACTAGAAAAAATTCCCACAATGTCCACAAGAAAGGCAGAAATTCAACAATGGCTCCTATCAAAGTTTCAATGAATATATGGTCAAAGCAGAACTTATCCATCTAGCTAGGCAGCACAAATATAAATATAATCTTAATGTTATTAACGGAAGGGCTAAAAACCAAAATGATTTGGGCAAATATAAAAAACTATGTGGCTTCAAACAATAGAACATTCAAATTTTCCGACGTGAAAAATTTGATTTATGAAGCTTTCAACAGAGTGACGGCAAATCATTGGAAAGATTGCATCCGTCACGTTCAAGAGACAATCAAAACAAAGATGTGAGATCTGGACAATATGATCGATATTCAAATTGAACCTGTAATAATTGATATTAGCCATTCGGACGATGATTCAAGTAGTTCCAGCAAATAAAGAATATGCACCTCTTACTAAAAAAAAATCATTTATTTTGTTAGATTATTCCAAGACCATTGAGGAAAATACAGACCTGTACAAACTCGCTTTTGGGCTTGTTGTGTTTTGCCTGGGCGTAAATGAACTACTCATTTCACTTGCTGCTTGCTCAGCCACTGCTCTAATAATGGCTGGCCAGCCACAGCCACACACGCACGCACGCACACGCACACGCACACGCACACGCACACGCACACTCACACACACACACACACACACACATACACAAGGCGTTCTTTCGTCTGGAGTGGCGCGTATTTACCGTACCCTGCCGACAGAAGCGCCATGCTACACGCCCACCCCAGATCTAATCAGTGTTAGTGCATGACAGAATGTTGAGGACCATTTTTACTGGTCCGGAGCGCAAAATTTGCTCCTGTGGCACAAATTAGACCAATGAAAAGGCATTTTTGTAGTAATGGATCTAATTAATTAATATGGTCGATTTCTTGTGGAATGCCTCTCAAACTAGAGAAAAATAATTTGTGAAACGCAGATTCGACTAATCAACAAGAAGGATTTGCGACCTACTCGAAACATGGATCACAGCTAATACAATAGAGTAATAGAACAGCACTTAGTGAGCATTTTATTGAAAATAACAGTATCAATATTTACCTGAGATAATTTAAAAATAGGATATATTTTTAACCATCCATCAATATGTCCATTGAGGTTAGCTACAAAACCTGTATTCTTTTCTCTTTATAGATTTGTACCACGTCAGTCAAACTAGATTCTAGATTTTTGTCCTTGCTCTACAAAATTCTGCTTAATTAACTCTTTGATGATTACAGAATGCTTATTATTTAAGAAACATCGAGTAAATATTCAATTTACTTGATCACCGTGCGGAAAGCCCAGTTTCTTTTCTGTTACTTTTAACAACACGTGTTTTGACCTAATTTTCCTGGTTCAACAGCTAATGATACTGCTCTCGCGCCCTCTACTGGACGCTGGAACAAAAACGCCACCTCTAACCGTAGGCCACGGTTAGAAGGACTAAAAAAATACACGAAGAACTAGAGCGATCGATTTCTTCGATACTAATACAATAATTTGGGATCATGATGACATAAGCGCCTAGCACCGTTGTCAGAAGCTTTTTTTAACAAAAGTGCTTTCGATGTATCGATTGCATTACTGAGAGAGTTAATAACTCAACTGGTTTTTTAGGAAAATTAGTGATACCGGGCAAGCAAATATGATGCCAAATATTTTCAGAATCTGCCACTGCGCAAACATTGTTGTCAATCACTGCAGTAAGTCTGAACACGAAAGGTGTTTCCACGAGAGGTTTTACTTCGCGTAGTCTGTAAACTAAAGAAATGAGCATATGTGGAACAGCATCACCTGCGCCGCAGTTTTGGCGCGATCCAGATTCCCAGTCGTCTTAATAGCACCCCAAATATGGACCCTAACTCTACTGTCGTATAATCTGAAGGTAATTGCAATCGTTAAATACACGTGAGACTTAAACGTCTTCGGAAGGATCGAACTACCTAAATAGGTGATTGCATATCAGGTGAAGGCGGGAATGAAATATAGGGTGCAACGACGCCCGGGCATTGAATGACTTATTGGAAAGGACCATCCACATTAGATAAGATATCAGTAAATATTGAAATCACAGTGTTTGAAGAATTGCCATCCTTCTCCTATTTCAATTAATTGAAAAACATGCTTTTGTCGATTTTTTAATTCATTTATTTCTGATATTTTAGAATCTGTCAGAAAAAAAATGCTAGTTCTCAGTCATAACGAGATGGTACTTGATATCTGCAACACTGTCTTGCTATTTTGTAAGTGTTTAAATGTTTTGAAAGAAATACATAACCCTGAAAAGCTACTTGCAGCCAGACTTGTTCTACATCCACATGCCTTGACTCCAAATTTCCTCCTTATCAACAGCCAAAGAAACAAGAGACCAAACTCTCCAGTCCAATCTTCACCGTCCATTATATCTCCTCGTGCTACATTCATCCGACGAAGGCTTATGCTAATAACCATTAGTAATGTACCATATGGGTCAGAAAAACGTACATCCATTATTTTTTTTCTCTTTCTCATACAAGGGCGGTTAAGTAATTTTTTACGAGGGCCCTTAAGAAGGAACAGTAGCGTATGGAGTTACGGCTCATGTGTTAAGATGGTTTTCTAAGATTCAGCCAAAGTTCAGGATAATAAGTTGTCGACTTCTAGCACACAGACACGTTTTTTTTTTCTCTCCTGGTTTTAACAATTTTTTAAGCCATGGAGGCAGAGCCTTTTCCGTCGACCCAGGCAATACTACCTAAGGAATTTCGAGGATGAGATGTGGATGAGTGCATATTTATTTCATGTACCCACGGTTCTCCCCTAAAAACTGCGTGTTGCTGCCATCGAAGTCGATGTCCAGCATTTTGCCAGATAATAAAATCCAAACATAGCAAACCTTGAAGTGCGCAGGTACAAAAGTAACAGTGGTGGACTCAAAAAAATTAGTAATAACATTTTGCCCATCGTATAAACACGTTCGTATTTCTATCTTGTTATCATCATATACCTTGCTCAGTATCAGTCGGACTGATTATTAGTTGGATGAAAAACAATTTGTACCTACTCATATGTCTGACAAAATTGTCAGCAGTGAGCCTATCGCTGAGCTCTCTCTCTCCGTCCCTCTCTCTCTCTTTATCTCTGCTACGTTAGCTGGATGTCAAATCATGTGTTGTGAAGTACGGTGCATGTGCAGTCATCTATCCGCATCCCTTATTAGTACAGATCTTACACTTCGCAATCAGCTTTCTAAGATTCGCCATATGACCAATTGCATCATATCTCTCCAATCATCTAACAAATAGCGCCTCCATTATAACATCTTTCAGTCCGGTGTCATTGTTATATTCAACCGGTGGGACTCCAGTCACCATCAGCAAGGCAACGTCAACATAGTCCTACAATCTCAGATTCCGAACAGTACCACCTTTCGCCCGCTTGTGGATTTTAAATTACTGCTGTAAATCGATAAATCTTTCTATGGGACTCAGCAAACGATAAACTTTTCGCAGCCGACTATGAGCATTAAAATAGATTTTCAACCGATTTGAATGATTACATTTTAAACAGCATACTTTCGTATGGATTTAAAAGTTTTCAGTATGCCCTCGTATGCAGCTGCATCTAACCCAGCGGCTGCAGATCGTGATAGCAACGCTTTGGCCAACCAGAGATGCTTATCTTTTAATTCCTGAGCTCTGAAGCCATATAGTACCCAGCTAGGATTGTTTTTTTGTTTCCTTGTAATGAGAAAGAACGGAATTAGATAGCAAACGATGCGGCAATCTACCTCTTGCCGCCGTACACCAGAGGTATGTGTAAGCTCGGGGAAATTTTAATTTCGCTGAAACGCTAAAGCAGACCGTACAATACGAGAGCACGGTCTTACTCGGAAAATTATGGACCATTCCATTAACCTAAAATATGTTCGGGATTTCTCAAACACGGAATTTACTGGAATTGCATCCTAACTGCATTCCGTCTTTTATTCAGCAATGCAGTAACGGTTAAGTACTTAGATAAATCCAGGTAAGTTGCAAGCTTACCTATAAATATCTATAGATAAAATACAAAGCGACCTTATATTGTTTGAATATTTATGAACATGGCTGTAAGGCTTATCATCGCCGACGCAGCCACAGCATAAGCAGGCTTCTACAAAAAATCTTAAACAAGAAAAAAAATCTGCCTGACTTTATGAAGAATACAAAAAATGAATGGAGTCTTTTAACTTGTCATGATGAAACGCATTGTCGATAATAATTATCGAATTATATACGTATGTCTCAGTGCATACAATATATGAAACAAATACAAGATACAGTCTGGACTGAAATAGATCACTTTAATCAAAAACTTAATCGAGTTGTCGACAACGGAGAAAAACGATTTTATAAATATAATAAGCTAATAGTGGGCAGAGCTTTTTGGTATAGTGGTAAAAAAAATTAACATCCACCGGGTAACTTTATCTGTATCCTAGGTTCAAGAATTCGATTATCTGCAATACAAGGTGGCGCTTCGAAAACGAAACAGACGCATTTAGTAGCAACTAAGTTTTTTTTTTGAAAAACGCTCAGACCCGTCGATTTTGTTTTCGAGGGGGACACAAGTTTGGAAAAAAATCACGTTAACACGTGCAGCCCCCTGGGCGGGGGTGACACTAACCCTAAAATGTTAAATTTAAAGGGGGGACGACTGATACCTTATTTTAAAGGTCTCTCAATTCCCTTTATAATGATGTCAAATACATGAGCTTCAGTTCAGTAGTTTTGAAGATTTATTGATTTAAAGCTTAAAGTAGACTATAATAGGTACATCAGATTAGTGTGTACTACTTTCAGAGGAAATTTGTTTAAAATAATTTACTCAATAAGTAAATGCTTTTCTTCACTACGCCCATGGTTTGTTTATCATTTTGTTGTTGAAAATAGCTATTGGAGCGTTTTTTTTTGTGGCAAAACAGCTATTTCTTGAAGTAAGATAAGGAAATATCTCGTACTTATTTTAAATAGGAATTTAGTACATAGTTTGCGATTGATTTGACCAAACTTTGTTGCTAAAATAACTTTTAACACTGTATTACATAAATTAACCATGGTATATTCCACAGCAGAAAGAGTTGAAATTATCGAAATATTTTTCGGAAATAATCAGTGCGCTAATAGAACAGCAGAAATATTTAATGAGCGACATAAGAACAGTAACGTGCATCGAAAAGATGTTCTAGAACTTGTAGCTAAATTTCGGGAAACTGGGTCAGTCGCCAATAAAAAACGCAACATTGAAAATCCCATAAGGAACGAAGCAATAGAAGTGGGGGTTTTAGGGCCAGTTTATGTAGATCCTACATTAAGTACCCGCAAATTGGAGACTTGTGTGTGGTGTTAGTCGACGTACTGTCCAACGGATTCTAGTCCGTCTAGGCCCATAGTTTTCATCCGTATAAAATTCACCTGGTACAAGAACTTGATGAAGACGATTCTGATCGGCGATTACAATTTTGTGAAGATATGAGTGAACGACTTATAAACGATGAACATTTTCTATTCAACACTTGCTTTTCCGACGAATGTTCCTTTTTCTTAAATGGCGTAGTAAATCGTCATAACTGCCGATATTGGTCCGATTCTAATCCCAGAACTTATCATGATGTTCATACACAGCAGCCACAAAAACTTACTGTTTGGGATGGTATTTTTGGCGATCATTTAGTTGGTCCTTTTTTCTTAGCTGGAAATTTGACCGGTGAAATGTATTTGGAATTACTGGAAGACGCCATAGATCCTGCATTAACAGCCATAATTGAAAATCAGAATGATCGTCGGTACATTGCGAATAGGTTGATGTTCCAACAGGATGGTGCCCCATCACATTACGCATTACGTGTTCGACAATATTTAGATCAGACATTTCCAGATCGATGGATTGGTAGAAGAGGTGCCATTGAATGGCCCCCAAGATCGCCAAATTTATCACCTTTAGATTTCTTTATGTGGGGTCATTTAAAAAGCAAAATCTATGCTACTCAGCCAACATCATTAGAAGACCTGCGACAAAGAATTGTGAATGAGTGCCTTTAAATTACTCCTCAAATATTGCAAAATGTGCGGCAACGTTTTGACCAAAATTGATTTATTGATCTCCACTAATGATGATCTATTAGTTTTATTTAAGCTTTAAATCAATAAATCTTCAAAACTACTGAACTGAAGTACATTAATTTTATATCATTATAAGACCTCTAAAATAAGGTATCACTCGACCCCCCTTTCCGTTTATGATTTTGGGGGTGGTGTCATCCCCTCTTAGGGGGCTGCACGTGCTAACGTGATTTTTTGCCAAACTTGTCCCCCTCAAAAACAAAATCGACGGGTCTGAGCGTTTATCAAAAAAAAAAATACTGAGCTGCCAGTAAATGCGTCTGTTTTCGTTTTCGATGCGCCACCCTGTATATATATACACGACGACACTATTGACTTCTAAAACAATTTATTTTCTCAAAAACATTTTAGATACTCTCTAGTCATAAAAAATACATATTTGGAATCACTTAGACCTATAACTAATAGAACATCTGAACAAATAAACAATGTGCGAATAAACGCGCGAAGTTTACAAAGCAACAATTGAAAGATTACCATCGGGTAACATCACAATATTTTTGATTACGGCTGAAATTCTTTGGGGCATAGTGTTAACCAAGTTTTGGCAAAAATTTGGTGTAAAACAATCCCATATTTCTTGAAGCTTTTGTCTCAGTTGTGGTAGAACCTTTTTCATCTCGTGCCACAAAGTTTCAATAGGTGACAGATCTGGACTGCTAGAAACTCATTTCAAAAGTGGTACATTATTTTCTTCCATCGATTTGATAGCCTTTCTTGAGGTATGGCACGCAGCACCATCTTGCTGAAACACAAAATCTTGGCCGGATGTCAAACATTCTTCCATCACTGGTAAAAGCGATTCTTCTAAAATTGCGAAATATTTGTTCGTATCCACATTTCCATCAATAAAATGAAGTTTTCCTACTCCTTTTGATGACATACTGCCCCAGACCATAATGGATGTTGGAAATTTCACTTTTCTCTTCAGACAGTCAACATGGAATGCTTCACTTCTTTTGCGAGTAACTCTACTGCGACTGTCACCAACACAAACTTCGAATGGGGCCTCATCACTCTATTGTATTGCACACCATTGTTGAGGTGTCCATTGTTTATGTTCTTTAGCCCATCTAAGCTGATTTTTCTTTTGCAGTGGAGCTAATAGTGGCTTTTCTTTGGCCTATAAACAAGTTGTGCAACTTTAGGGTTTTTATTTCACTTTTTTTATAAGAAAACTTACCTTGCAAGTGCTAAATCCCAGTTTTTGGGCCTCTCTATGAGTTGTGGACCTTGAAATTCTCCTTCCAACAGCGTCACTCCACAGAGCACTTAATTGTGAATAATTGGCACGCCTGTTTTTCACGATTATTCTTCTTAATGCTCTTCGGTCGGCATTTGTGATATTACTTTTTTTCACATATCGTGGCTTAATATTAACTGAACCAGTTAGGTTATATCTTCTAACAATATTTCTCACACTGTACCGCGATAAGTTTAACAAAGTGCAATTTCTGAGTTTGATTTCCCAGAATTGAAAAATTTAATTGTCAGTAACCGAATTTTCTCACTAATAACCTTTCCTCTACCCATTTTGAAAACCTTAACTACCCAAAACTATTTTAAACATATTCTGAAAGCTGTGATTAATAAAAATAATTGTCATGGCTTTTATTTTTCACAGCCACCTGTGCGTTATAGACTTATTTTGCATTGAAATGAAAATAGGTTGATATGCTGTAATTGCAACATGTGTTATTTTTATGCTGCAAATTTGATTAGGGACTGATAAAGTTGGTGTTTTCTACTATATATTATCAAAATATTCATTGTTAATATTTTAAACCTATAACACCCTGCTACATTTTTATTATTTGTGTTTGGTAAGAAAGAACTAAGATTTCAATAGTTGGGGTTCGTATATACTCGTATATATATATATATATAGTATAATTATGGACATAAACGCACTCATTAGGAAAGCAGGGTTGTTCTTGAATCTCAAGATTTAAGTCAAGAAGAACATTGATGACAGTGCACTGGTGCGGTAGTGATGGTTAAGGTAGTTTTAGGACACATGATAAAAATTAAAACGTTTGTGTAATAATAAAAATGGAATAAGATCCTACGGAGTGATTGATCGACGGTGACATGGAGTAGGCGTATTCTAATCTTCAAAATATCCCTTAATGACAACTTCAAAGTACTACTACTTTAAACGGGTAACCACTTTACTATCATATAAGCGACTATCTAAGAGGCTTGAATAGTCCAAGTAACGTAATGTATGAAGGAAAGTACCCGATATAAAAAGCCCTATATAATTATTATCTGCAAGATCCTGAGATACAATATTATACATACAAGTCGTTCCGTATGTAATGATGAAGATAACGGATTTGAATTAACCAGTGGGTTGAGCGTAAGCTTTATGATACCTTATTTTACAGTGCCATGAGAGCTAAGCGTAATAAAGTAGATTAAAGATATGTTGTTGCTTTTTTATGGAATGAACAAATAAATGCTTAAATTTGAGCAGACACTTTAGCATCTAAGCAAGTACTTCTATTCTATCTGCAAGAGAATCACCCGGGAAATACAAACTGCATACGCATTGCAATTTTAATGCCGGACTATTAGTTTTAAACTCCATGACTCTCTCTGCGATTCATCTTAATTTTGATATTTCAGCTAATAATAAATATTTCAAAGGATTTAAAGGTACACAATTAACCGTCGAGAGAGACCTGATCAACAACAGATTACGAGAGAAATGAAGCAAACAGAAGACCTCTTTTAAATAAACTGTAACTTGAAATAGGCATAAGATTAGTACACAACAAGAAGCTGTCACAATGAAATAGACTAGGAGTTAATCATATTAAACTCGAAGTAATTCTTCTTACAGACACAATTAAATAAAGCCAGTCAGTTCATAAAATAAATGGTGACCCACGACGAGCTGCAGCGATCGATTTCTTGAAATTTCGATAGAAAGTATACAGGTACGAGTAGTGTGGATAAGAGCCATTTGGCTAAATATTTTCACAGTGATAGCACTTCCATTTATACAGGAAAAAATGATACAAACTTGCTTTCTTACCGAAGTTCACATGTTTATAGTACAGGCCTCTCCTACAAGGGACCCATTCTAAATAAAACAGAGAAGCTTTTTGCCTGAAAAACCATAAACTGTTATACATGTAATTAGGTTAAAGAAGCCATTAACGTTATCGTTATCTTATGGGACAATGTGTAATGTTTGCTGGATCGTACCATTAGCAAACAAATTATTGTCTTAAAAATTCATATTAAACAGGGGTTGCTGAGTAACAAATGCTGACGTTAAAGCCAATGTCAACTCTTTGAAAAGACCCAAAACTATTTTCAGCCTGGGTATATCATAAAGCTTGTGTAGGAATTCATCTGAAAATAACCGTATTATGTCCTTATGAATAAGACTAAAGCGCTGCTCTGATGAGCCAGCATCTAAAGATCTCTCTCCCTTTTAATATCGAACCTATTCACCCTTTTCTCAGAATTTCAGAAGCTGCCGATAACTCCACAGCAAACGAATAGCTTAAGGCTTTACAGACCCTTCAAAGAAGCCCTTCATATCAAAAGGAAATTATTTGCCTCCGTTTATACATAGCGATCCATCCGAAATGATGTGAGGTAACTAGAGCCCTAGGAGAGGTATCATGTTGAAATTAACAAAGAAAGGAAGTGGCACCTTCAAAGCATGTTCACTGAATAGTAGTTACAAAATAGAATCAAGTAGACTCAGAGATTACATTATATTATTTCAAAATTTAGTTAGGGAAGCTGTATATAAAACAGTTAAAAGTCTAATAATGGAGCTTAACTAAAACGCTATTTGTCTTTTTAAAATCAAAACAAAGCCAAAGCTTTCACCGTTCCTTTGGTTTCGAAGCTATTTGATTTATAAAAAAAAAAACTTACAAATAAAGGTAGTACACTAAAGGAAGCTTGCAGCAAACGTCGGCAACTTTTGGAATAGTCGAAATGCAGGCTTCGGACCAGATCAAAACCGAGCGAAGGAGTTCAATGTTCGTTAGGTTTTGATGATATTAATGAATTTATTTTTCTTGAAGTTCAAATTCTGTAATTGAAAGATGTGGCTATTCTCTCAGCATATCTTTCTGGCTGAAATATATCCTCCTTTTACCGGTGTCGAGTTAGCCGCCAGTTTCTAGCAGCCAATTCCTCCGGGCATACATTCCTCTGAAGTTTGCTGCCAACTACTGACCTTTACTTATCTCAGCATATTCCTAGCTGATTTTAGCAACACAGAGCATTAAAAGGGTAGTTTCACCATTAGCGCAAAAAATATTTGGAAAGAGGTACGCGGATTATCAAAGAAACTACGCATAAAAAGAGATACAAGCTAAAAATGATTGAAAAGTATTCCTTTCGTCAGTAGCTATGAAGCCCATCCCATCTTCATCGGGTTCCTTGAACGTCAAAAATGTATTTTTTGCATTTCTCATAAGGATCAAAGACCGATCCTTACAACTATATACATGCTTATAGCGCTGCTTTCTGTTGTAAGGTGATGGAGAGGTGCATAACTCGGGAGCTTCTGGAGCACCTTGGACGTCACGGCTTGATTAGTGGAAGGCAGTATCATCCAGTCTTATGATGAGGCTCATGTCGTTGCTCTTAATATCCCGACAGCGTTCGATCAACTGTAGCATGCTGCCATTTTATCCAAACTTCCATCTTATGGCCTCCCAGTGAAGCGTTGGTGATGAAAATGGGGGCTGACTTTCTCTCCGACCTCAAGATATCCGTCCTAACTTTCGGGTTCTCCTCTTCATCCCACAATGTCAACGAGGGATCGGTTTTGGCTCCGATATTGTTCCTCTTATATATCAACCTCATTTTCTGTATAATCAATCCGATCCATAGCTTAAGTTATAACAGCAATTTGCATGCAGGAATTCAGAGTCACAAGCGGATTTCTGGCAGCCAGCTGGGGAAAAAAGGCTAGTAGCGACTTCCTCTCTGAGGAGAGTCATGGTAGTTATTAGCCCTTGGGGGCGCACCAATCTGTTACTGTTTAATGCTTCCTTTATTGTTTTGGGTGCTTCCGCTCCGACCACATTATCCATGCTTGATGCTGTTCAGGGAAGGGCTGTCCGACTCAGATCTCTCCTTGGGCCTCTCATCCTAACCGTGTCAAACTTCGTGTATCCAGAACTGGCCGATACGACCGCTGCTTTCTCCCTAAGGTATCCAGATGGAAGCACAACCTACACCAGGAGGTTTTTTTCAGTTCTACTAACCTTGGACAGATCAAAAATCGGATTCAACAAAGTTTCTTCAAACTTCTCACACCAGCCGCGGTACCCTCGTATTTACGCCTACGCAGCTGCCTCGGTATAAAAATGTTTTTCGTCTCATAGTCCCCTAGGTCGAAAATGGTACTTAATTCACCAATCAACAAAGGTTCCGCTAGTCACGCGGTAGTAATGCCCTGTGATATCATCAACGAAAGTTACGTTCGGATACCAAGTGGATGCATCAAACAATTATCCACAAATCATGATAATTTTCCATGTTTGTCTGGCCGCTAAATGAAACCACATTTCCTTGAAATACTCAGGTGTTACAAAACATGATTTTAACAAAGGGCAAATAATACAATAACAAAAGGTGATAAAGTCACACACATAATATTCCACTCAGGCAGAAGTAATGACGAGAGTGAAGGAAATCTTATACCAGTAAGTTAAAGAGTTGCTCGTTGAGGTGTTAAGTATACCACAAAGAGCACACAAACTCCGATAATTGCAATTGAACGTGTTTCGCCAACAGCTGTACAACACTTCCAGCTAATGAGGAAGTGCCGCGTGAAATATCTACGAGTTCTCCGCCTTGCTATTAACGGAAAATTAGAAATATGCTATACAGACTAAAATAAACAACATCTATAATGTCTTCTTACACTACTACGTGTGGGAATAGCCTCGTAGACTTTGCACATTGCGTGTATTCGGAAACAGCACTAATTTTCTGATGGCTGATGATAGAAGCAGTCATGAGACCGTTCAGTTCACTAATAACCACATGAACGTGTGATAATCATCGATCTTGGAGAAGAGGCGAACCCACTTGTCTACAATCATGTTTGTTAAACACACTGTTGAAGCAGCATGTAGTACGCTAGAAATAATGGTAACAGTGGAAGGTGGAAGTTTCGACACCTTTGATAGCACGGTGAACCAAGTTAAGCCACTCTACAACTTATCTGTGAATATCAGACGCCTCACAGAGTCGAACTGTCTTACATTTCAGGTGAGAAAGGGTGCTAGATATAGTCTTATATATTAATCAAAGTAGATGCTAATTTTATTGTTCGTTATTAAATAAAAGCTCACTGACCATGATAGGCAGCAGCGGTGGCCGCAGTAGTACACTTTTCGGTCTCCTGATCAGTCGCCGTGCGCTGTGCGGGTTCAAATCCCATCCAGGGAGAAATTTTTCTCCTGGCTATGGACGTTGTGATTGTCCGTAGGTGGTAGATGGTCTCTGACTGTCGAACGCAGAGGTACCATCCGGCGCATCTCGTAGGTGGGACCAGAATGTGTGCATACTGCATGCACACGTGTTCCCTCGCCAGAGTCCGTGTGGCGTTCCCCCTTTCCCCTGTATCCCCCTAGAGCCCCACGGTACCCCATGGGTGTTTAGGCCTTAGGCATTCGTGGTAGTTGGAGTATAAAAAAAATCCGTTTTCATTTCAAATATGTCGAAAAAGGTTTACTTATTTACACAAATGTGTGCGATACAAAAATAATTATAAGTTGAATGAGGCGCGATTAGCTGTTACTGAAAGTTAATTTTTCACTGAGATCCACAAAAAATGATCGAATGATACATTTAGCTTGAGGCTGAGTGCCGTTTGAGGGTTGACTACTCATGGATTTTAAACGAACAATAATGCGCCCTTGAAGGAGAGATTAAACATTTGCGTTTCACCGTTCTAAACAGATACAACCAGCAATGAAAAATATTTCCGACCGATCTTCCTTTGAATCCCTTCAGAGGTGCATGATTGCTCGTTTAAAATCCAAGGGTAGATCAGCACTCCTACGGTACTCAGTCCTCTAGAGATTACTATAAATGTGGCTCTTAGTTACCTTTTAGGTTCTTCTTTGATCCGATAATCACAAAACTCGTTGGGATAGGGGTATATCTTTTACTTAAAAAAATATAAAAATCTTTCATTATAATAATACATTAAATAATTATAGTAATGTAATTTCTCAAAAATTACTCTACGAACATTACTTAAAGACTATCGTAATGCTGAGAATATATTTGTGAGAATGATTTAAAATAATTTTAATGAGCATCACAAGTGAAAAGTAAACAGGACAAAGAAAAAAATTAACAAACAATTTTTGCTGCGGAAAATCGAATTTATTTTATTCAAATTAATCTCCTTCAGAGTTGATACAGCGATGTGCACGGACCAAAAGATTTTCGAATGATGATTTTAGCTCATTGACCGGGATGTTCTTCAAAATGGTCGTCGGCGCCTTTTGGTTGGCCTGTAGGCCATGGCATACCGCTCTCCCTTCATGGCCAAATGTAGTTTGCCGATCAGAAAATAGTGACACGGTGCCATATGAGGAGAATATGGGGAGTGATTGATGGTTAAACTGAAATTTGTTGTCAAAAAATCGGACACAAGCACCGATCAATGATATTGTGCATTATCGTGCAACAAGCGCCACCTTCCTTCTTCGCGATATTCTGGACGAACCCAAAACAGCATTAACTATATGTATCGGTGGAACGAATTCTTTGTTAATAATCCCCTTAGATTGGAAGAAACAAGTCAATGTTTCTTCACTTTGAACTTTTCTTATTTGGGATTTGTCTTGCTTGGCTGCTTCCATTCGGCACTTTGACGCTTGGTTTCGGGATCGTATTGAAAACACCACGTTTCGCCACCAGTCACAATGTTGTACAGAAAGTTTTTGTCCTTTCGGCCTTTTTAATGATGTCTCTAGAATATTCAATTCTGATCAATTTTTGGTCACCCGTGAGCTTGTGCGGAACGAACCGTGAACACACCTTTCTCATGCCCAAATTCTTGGTCAAAATGCGATGGATTGAATCTTTGGAGTTATATAATTCCATTTCTATGTATCCCAATAAAGATTTTGGATCATTTTAGATAAATTCACGCACGTTTTTGTCGGTTTCTGGCGTAAACACAAATTTTGGCTGGCCAACATGTTCGTCGTCATCCAGCGACTCACAATCCTCTTTGAACCGTGTAATCCACTCGTGGACTCGACTAAGAGATATGATTATGCCCATACACTTGTATCAACATCTGATGCGTTACGATAAATGTTTTACCAAGTTTAACACAGAACTTTATATTGGCTCTTTGTTCGATGCTCATTTTTCGACCGATGTTAACAAAGTATGTACTGTCACTTTGAGCGCGATAACTCCGCGTGAGGTGGTTCGATTATCATGAAATTTTGAGAGGGCATCAATGAAAGATGTACCTATCCGACGCTAATCTCCGGTAATCGATGACGCTATTTGTGTTGGATATCTTTCAACAGTCCTGTTTACTTTGCGACAGTCCTTGTGTGTGGATATAAAATAAGAGATGTCAATAACCTTTATAATGAAATAAAATAATTAAACCAACCAAATTGACCTTCTCATGGGTCTGGTTCTTATAACGCCAAAATGTACAATATGGTATTAGAAATCTGCAATTGCGTATATATTCAGATCGTACAATAATAAATAAAAAAAGGCTACAATATGTCACCCGACTTTACCCTACAGCCAAGTATAAATATCTTCGTGATTCCTAGATGTTGCTAATAAGTGTCTTGCGCCCTAGCAACGCCAGCTCTCAATTTTTTTAAGGGAATTAAGAAACCACTGGCTTTCCTAAGAAAACTATTAATGTTTTAGCTAAAATGACAAAAAAATTAGTACCATAGCAAATACTTATATCGATTCAGAGTAAATAAAATTAAGAAAAATGAGGGTTTATTCACATAATTGAAAGCTTACGTTTTGCTGTAAGCTCGTATTATAATTTCAACGTCGACGACCGAAGTTAAGAAAGCGAGGGACCTCATTGACCAAATAACGATGCAAGCGACTCACCGCCGCGACTGTATCTTCGATGGACGTTAGTGTGAGTAGACAGAATTTGTCATCACATGGCAATAAACACTTTTTAAGAATTGGCATTACAAAAAGGCCTTTTTACATTCCTTAATAATCTTTCTTACCAATGCACCTTGCCTTCATGGACATAGAGAAAGCTTTTGATAGAGTTCCACGGAAAAAGTTTAGTAGAAGTAATCATGAGTGTATTGTACCACTAGGTTAACAACCGAGTAATATCCAGAAATATGATGTCCGAAGAATTCGCTACTACAGAGGGAGTACGTGAAGGTGGGGGGCTTAGTCCCCTATTGTTTATAGTATTTATGTATGATCTGAAAAAACAATGCAGGCAAAGTACAAAACAAATTTTTGTTGGATACAGGAGGTTGCAAAGAGTGGAACTAGCAGAGTGTGCATTTGCAGATGATTTGGTGTTGGTAACTGATAGTTTCGGGAGTCTACAGGAAAATTTAAACATATGGGACAAAGTACTTGAAGACAATGGTATGTAACTAAATAAACTTAAAACTAAAGTTATGACTGTTTCAAATGAAGAACTCAATATGGACGTAAGAATAGATAATGTAAAATTAAATTAAAAACAACTAACAAAAATGACGGTGTATAATACTAAACAGTGTGAGTCTTCATAAAGTGCACATATCGAAATCAGGGAAACTACACTCTATTTCATCGACGGATAAATAACCAAAAAAATATGAATTTGATTTTTTATGAATATATGAATATTTTAAAATTTTTAGTAGCAGCTTCTAACCATATTGAAATAACTCGTTACAACTTTTAAACTAAATGCCCTATCATATTGGAATACATTTTGTAGTGATTGCTGGTAAAAAGATGTGCCTGAAAAGTGAAGAATTCCAGGAAAAGTAATGACATCCATTTAGAATAAAGAAAATTTTGATGAAAATCTGTTTTTTTTTTCACCATTTTTACAATAATTTCAAATTTTCTATAAACATCGTCCCTTGTATCTTACCTTTTTTTATTTGTAAGTTATTCTACATGTTATCAGCTTTATAAAAGTAAGAATTGCACGTTTATTACTCAAATGTAACAGTTTCTATGAGTGTTTATAAAAAATCCCATGCGCATCGTCTTGCTAGGCACCATTGTTTATCATGTATAGTCAACGCCAAACAAAGTGGCGTGCACGTCATCAAGGTGGGTGTGTTGAAAAATTTACATTGTGGCCAAACTTTTTGTAAAATAATAAAATTTATTATTTACATATCTAGGGTTATAAGCAATATTAACCTCAAATGAGAACAAAAATAATAGTATAATAAAATTATAGATCTGTACTTGCATAATCATTAAGTATGACAATTATTGATCAGATGACACTATGAAACTACCATATTTAATTGATAGCTTAAAGGTACTGAATAAAAATCCAAATGGGGTCCTCCAAATTTTATGCATGGTATTTATTTTACAGAATTCATACAGAAAAATGCATTCTAAAATTAGGTAAGCTACTGGTGTAAGCTTTTTCTGTACAATAAAGTTAGTCGGAGTTTCTTTCTTCAGCGCTGTCTGAATCTGAATCTTCATCACTCTCAAAGTTGATTATTAAAGGTTCGATGTCTGGTCGATCAAAAATTCGTTCTCTTTCATACCATTTAAAAATTTCTTGCTCAGTATGTCGAACACTATTTTTCCACATGTCTGGGGTAACCGTTTGTAGAGCCTCGTTCCACATATCCAAACAGTCTTTTTCACTGTTACCATCTCTACCAACATGTCTGTTATAGTAACCTTTTGCTATACCCCAAATTAACTCAATAGGGTTAAATATACAATGGTAAGGAGGCAGACGAAGAACTTTGTGCCCATGTTGTTCCGCCAATTCATCAATCACGTATATTTTAGGTGGTTTGTTTCTAAAAAAGCAGTTATTTTAAGAATAGGAATAAACAAAAGAAATATAAACTGTCGACCAAAATATATATAATTAAGAAGCATTATGTACCGAGCAACAATACTCAATAGCTCTGTTTTAAACATTGTGTTTAAAAATGATGTTTTGATTTGTCAACCAGTCTTGGATATTTTTTTTTGTCCATGCATTGTTGGGCACTTTGTTCAATATCATGCTGTGATAAGGGGCGTTATCCAGTATAATCATAGATGGACTCTCCAATTTTTCTAATAACTGATGTTGAAACCATTTCAAAAAATTGTCCTGGTTCATCTCTCCATGGTAATCGCTCAATTTTGTTTTCGAAGAAAATATCGCTTCACTACCCTCAATAAACCCATTTTCATTTCCAGCATGTAATATAATGTATCTAAAATATATTAGTTTTAAATTTTATAGTGCAAATTGTGTAAAAGTACATACCTTTTACCATCTGTTTTAATAGCTTTCACGCTTTTTTGGTTTCCATTTTGCCAAGAGCGACCTATGGTCCCATTTTGAAATATCCAAGTTTCATCGAGGAAGACAAACTGGTATAAGGCCTCAACCTTGGCTTGATTGTATTGCCTTAGAAATTCCACCCTTTTCAAAGCTATACTTGGTAGTTCCATGAGCCCTCGTCGCGGATTGTCCTTAAGCCACTTAAATCCAAGATCTCTAAGCAACCGCCTTAAAGACGTGGCACTACCATCAAATAATGCCCTATCTCTTAATCGAGACCATAAAGTTTGTATCGTAACTTGTTCTTCTGAAACCATGTGTAATATGACATTATAATTTAGTTAACAAATTAATGCAAATTTCTGATAAGTTATTATAATAAGATCTTACTTTTGTGATACATATTATAGATCACTTCTCGAATGGCACTTGTATCCAATGTCGCTGTGTTGGTTACACGTTTAATATAACTCCGCTTTTTCTTGGGCGATTCTAAATTTGCATCACTTTTCACACCCTCGGAAATACGACTAACTGTCCTTAAACTAATTTTTAAAGCAGCAGCAACACGCTACAAAAAATGAAATAAAATTTCACTATTATTAATATACATTACATATAATTATTAGTAACCTACCTCTTGAACAGCATTTAAAGGCAACAAAGGCCCGTTGTTGTCCCTTTCTTGCTCAAAGTAGTGCATTAACGAGGCCACGAGTTCCTTACACCGACTATTTAACTGTTTGGGCATCTTTATATACCAAAATTGCCTTTATCTACTCGTAAAATGAATAATTTTGTTTTGAAACAAACAGTTGTTGATTTACAGTATGCGGGGCCAAAGGATTTATAAAGATTTGAAATGCCACAAATTGATTCAGTGTCAAAATTAATACAAATGTCAGTTCCCAGTTTAAATAAGTTTCAAGGTGACAATGTGTCAACGCTGCGAAATCGGTTTAGTGCGTTTACATGTCGATAAGTGATTGGAGCGTTTGCAAAACATTTTATTTCGCATAATGCGTCTAAATTTATCAGAAAGCAACTTATGTGATATTTTAATAACAATGTTTATATGACTATTAACCATAATAAGAGAGTAATGACCATTTTACAATTTATATATCACATTAATATGAAACTGCAATAGAGCAATTGTTTGTGATAGAAACCTAGGCATTAGGTCGGGGAATTTTTATCGTGATGACGTGCACGCCACTTTGTTTGGCGTTGACTATAGATACCTTTTTTTGGTGATTCAATGTAGAGTCGCGCTTTTTGTGTTTCTCCTGCCAACTTTATCAGTTTCGTTTGCTACATATCACGCTTTCGCTTTTTGGTCGCGATGCCACGTATAAGTGATTTTCCTCCGGCACACATTGCCGATATTCATTATTATTATGGAATGTACCGAGGGAGTGCTAGAGCTGCTTGCACAGCTTATCTAGCTGCATTTCCAAATCGACGCCCTGATCCATCAGCCCGTAACTTCCAAGAAGTACATAGAAGACTGGCTAACACTGGACTTGGTTTGCCTCGAGATCGCCGCGAACCAGGTGTTATTTATTATTCATGTTGCTATGGAAGAAGCAATTTTCTATGATTTGTTTGCTGACCCGAGTACTAGTACGGGACGTTTGGCGTTACGTCATGGCGTATCCCAGAAATCGGTTTGGCGCATCTTGAGGAAAGCAGGGTTGCATCCATACCATTATCAAAGGGTGCAGCACTTGCATGAAGATGTGGATTGGCGTCCAAGGTGCGTTATGTCTACGTGGATTTTAATAAGAACAAGAGACAATCCTAAATTCCCGAAAACAATTCTGTGGACAGATGAATCTCAATTCACGAGAGACGGCGTCGTGAACTGTCGTAATTTACATAAGTGGTGCCCAAAAGATGAAAACCGTAGGCTGAAAAGGGCTTCAACATTTCAAGTGAAATTTTCTGTAAATGTGTGGGCCGCACTGATTGACAACTTTTTGATTGGTCCAATAATACTCCCGAGGACATTAAACGGAGAGAGATTTCTGGAGCTTTTGCGGACTGAACTGCCCTTGCTGTTGGAAGAAGTGCCGCTGCAAACCCGTCGAAGAGTGATGCTTCAAATGGATGGACGTCCTGCCCATTACTCGCTGATTGTCAGGTCTTGTCTTAATGAAAATTATCCAGGCCGCTGGATCGGTCGACAAGGACCTGTTGGGTGGCCGGCGCGTTCTCCAGATCTCACACCTCTCGACTATTTTTTATGGGGGACAATGAAACAAAGGGTGTACAGCAGTTCCATAAACAGCGAAGCGGAACTTGAAGAAAGAGTTTTGCGTGTTGCAAACGAAATCAAAAATGATCCCGAGATGATTCGTAGGGGCAACTCATCAAATTTCACTTCGCCCTACAATGTGTTTGCAGCAACGGGGTGGCCATTTTGAACATTTGATGCATTAAGCCAAAATGATTATCCTATAGACCAGTCTATTTGATTTTATTTGTTAAAGACAATGAATGATTCATGTAGGTTAATACTGTTGTTTTATTCCTACTCTGGCGTTGAACTGAGTTCACTGCTTTTTGAAACGCTGATTTAAAAACTTGTATCTAAGTAATAAACTTGCAATATTTCACCATTAGGAAGCTAATCACATGTAGAATAACTTAAGATTTAAAAAAGGTAGGGTAAATAGGACAATTTTTATTGAAATTTAGCAATTGTTTTAAAAATCATTGAAAAAATAGTGAGTTTCAGCATATTCCTCTTTATCTTAAATTTATAGCATTTAATTTCGTGGAAATTTTCACTTTACTGGTACGGCCTATTATTTGCAATCACTACAAAATTTATTCCAATATGATAGGACATTCAGTTTAAAAGTTGTAACGATTTATTTAAATAGGGTTAGCAGCAGACTAAAAATTTTAAAATATTCATAAAAAATCAATTATTGTTTTTAATTTTTTTTTATAATTTTTCCGTCAATAAAATAAGGTGTAGTTTCCTTGATTTTGCTATGTGCACTTTATGAAGACTCACACTGTATATACTTTGAAGTTGAGTCATTAATTTTCAGATAATAATTGTAGATGGAAGATAAACCAAAATATGTGTGTAAAAATAAAAAAAAATGTTACCTTGTTTATCCTCCCGACAAGTATTTCAGTGCGGACCTGTGCGCCCAAAAGCATGTCACAAAAACTGTTCGAAATGATTTCCGTTTTGCTCGACGCAGAGCTGGGCGCGTCTTAGCCATGTCTCTTTACAAGCACGCTATAAAATCACTGGTTGATTTCTGATCACTGTACTCATTTCCTCAATTCGAGCACGTAATTCTTCGCGGGTATTAACCGGTGTTTTATACACTAGAGATTTTAGCCAACCCCGCGAACAAAAGTCTACAGGGTTTAAGTCCGGAGACCTTGACGGCCAAGGTACAAAACCGCCACGACCGATACGATTACTAAATTGTCTATTTGAAAATTCACGCACATTTCTTGCATAATGGAGGGGTGCCCCATCTTGTAAAAACCACATGTTTTGTCTAGTATTTAAAGGAACATCTTCCAGTAAACCAGGCAAATTGTATTGCAAGAAATCAAGATAATTTTCACCAGTTAAGCGATTTGGTAATTCAAAAGGCCCCACTAAAATTCCATTAACAATTCCAGCCCACAGGTTGATTGGTTCAAATCGCTGTTGAAAATTAGTTTCCCTTATTTCATGGGGATTTTCAATAGCTCAAATGTGAGAATTACGTGAATAATAATAAAACATTTATTAATTCTAAAATTTGTTCCTCTAGTTCTATTTGATCGTGCGGTCTTGGAGCACCGGCATGCTCTCTCCTGTGAGGTCTTAAGTCACCTGATTCACGAGCCCTTTGTACTACATTAACAAAAGCACGAGGGGTTGGTTGCACTCGATTGGGAAACCGATCCGCATAAATCCGTGATGCCGCGGCAGCATTTTGTAAATAAGAATCATGTCCACAAGTTCAGCATTTTCGTAAACATGTGCCATTTTTTATTTCGTTTGAGCCACGCAACAAACACCACTATTCACTCACGCGTTACCGACTGACACATTGACTGAATACAACTGAATAAAATTGTAGTAAAAACATCGTGATAAGCGTTTCAAATTCATTCGCTTTTTTGTTTCCGATGCGATGAACCGATAAGGCGGATTATATCCGTTGTTGCCAAACACGAGCAAAGGTTATTTTAAAATAACCTTTCAAAATGATTTGCCATTTAATAATAAAATAATTCCGTCCTAATCGAACCTCATCAGTCCAGTTTTTTATTTGTCGACAATGTGTTCCCTTCACTGTTGCTTAAAAACAATTTCATCAACAATCTCGCCGACTTACTCCAGACGATGGAGATATAGATCTTCGAAAGCTTGAGCTTAAGTTATAAGAGTGTACTTTTGCAATACTTTGCCTTCTACCCAAAGAAATTCAATGATATATATATATATATATATATATATATATATCCCACTATCAAGTAAAATTGCCCTGCTTGTGTATAACGTAACATGTAAACGTCATCAAAAATATGTCGACCGATAGCGGATCTAAACTATTATTTAGAAACTTTCTTTGATCAACTACATCCCAAGAAACAAGTAGACACTCACGTAAATTGCTCTTTTAGAAGCAAGCATGCCATTGCGCCCCTGCATGCTGCAATGTCCATAAACAGTTCCCGAGTGCCAGTTTCTACTCGATTACGATGCGTCGCAAAAAGAAGTCCGCAAGAAGTCCATTACAACTGACTTACATACTGGATGCAGCGGACGGTTGAACCATACCTGACTCTATAGTCTGGGATCACGTATACCACGGAATATCTGTAGTAAATGTTAACCGACTCGCAAAATCAATAAAAATTAACTAATAACCTTACCAAGCGAAAAAGGAGAAACAATACCAAACTTATGCACCAAAAGTATTCAGACCTGCGCTAAGCAACTCTGTCTTAACAACCATGCACAGTTACGGCCTTTTGCCTTTTTAGTTTTTAATATCGCGATTGAACATGCTGTTTACCGTCTAACTAGTCTTTGAACCGCATTTTGAGCGTTTAATTTTCTCTTTCGACTGATTTTATTCACATAAAAATCAATACATGCATACATCGCTTGTTCAGTATACCTATGGGAAGCAAGTTCATATTGTAATTTGAGCGCAAGGTTTTTTAATTGGTTTGTTTTTTATACGGTTATAATATGGTGCTCGTTTTAGTGCAGTTATTTTTTGTAGTTAAAATGCATATGGTGTGGTTAATGTCATAAAGTGGGGTATGTTATAGATAGATTGGAATTCGAATTCCTGATTTTAAATAAAGTGATTCTTGGGATATATCAAGTTAAACAAAATAATACATTATGGGATATAGTAATAATATCTAACAGACTAACAGCGACTTCCTCTCTGACGGAAGACCTGGCGATTATCACTGCTTGGGGACGCAACAATCTTGTACAGTTTAATGCTCCCAAAACACAGTTTTGTACCTTTACGAACAAGAAGCGACCTAGCGCTCATCTGGGTTCGATGGATGGCCGAGTGCTACCGAAGAGCCGTTCATTTCGGCTGGTCGGTGTCCAGATCGCCGAGAAATTGGCAGACTTGGGAGATTGACACGGATTCATCTCGTCAATGGTGGCAGTTGCTGGGAAAAAGCTAGGCCATTTGTTTAGTGCTGAGAAGTACTTTTCTCCACATGACCGCCTCACTGTGAACAAGGCCCAGGTAAAATAATAATAATAATAATAATAATAATAATAATAATAATAATAATAATAATAATAATAATAATAATCCGGCTTTATTTATACAAAGTATAAAAATGCGAAGTGTCGCTAAAAAGCGTTTTTCAACTTAACCCAACAAATATTGATGTATATTTTCTAATCCCAATGAAAACAAGAGTTAAAAAAAAACCTGTAACGAGTCCTTATTCATGGCCATGGTCTACTTACTGGGCAATGGAATCAGAGATAAAATTCTTCAATCTTTTTTTGAAATTCTTTATCGAGTAGTGAGTGAACTCGGTAGGCAACGCGTTGTATAGCTTGATAGCAGTATATATGTACGTACGACCTTTTAAATAGAGATGTTGAATGTCTCGGGATAACCAAAATATGCTTATTCTTTGTGTTCAGTTGATTAACATATGAGTATCTGATAAATTTGGTTGATAGATATGGAGGGGCTTGTGTTGTGATTACCTTATGGGTCAAGGTCAATACATGCATTTTTTGTAGCTCTTCTATTTTTTGAACACCCAGCTCACGATATTTATATGACACTGTCTCAAATTTTCTCACTCCACAAGCAAATCTGAGACACGCATTTTGAATAGTCTGAAGTCTCCTTATCTCAATCGATCTTAGTGCAGGCCCATAAATACAGTCACAGTAGTGAATTCTAGACCATATTAAGGTTTCGCACAACTTCAGCTTGAGACCAGTATTCATACTTTTCCTATGAGGAAATAATTGCTTCAAGACACCGAATGATGTTCGGCACAGTTGACTAACGTGTTTTTCAAACCTCAAATCAGAATCAATCCAGAGTCCTAAATTCTTGCACTCATTTTTTATAGGGATCGGTTGATCTAAAATAAATGCGCAATGATAGTAATGGTTTTGCCTGACTTTTTTTGATTTTTGGTCCAAATATAACTGCGAATGATTTTAACGGGTTAATTTTCAGATTATGGGCACAAGACACGTTAGATAAATTTATTAAATCATTATTAATCAAATGTTCGGCATTTTTTAAATCTTTAATATCGAAGCCAAAGTACAATTGAGTGTCGTCAGCATAGTGATGAATACTGCAGTGTTCAACGTACTCGTGGAAGTCAGAAATGTAAATTGAGAACAATAATGGTCCCAGAATGGAACCCTGTGGTACCCCTAGTTTAACTGGTATCTCCTCCGAGATACTTGACCCAATCACAACCATCTGACTCCTGTCAGTGAAATAACTTAATACAAAATTAATTGCAGATTCCGAAAAACCAAAGTATATAAGCTTTTTCACAAGAATAGATGGTTCCAGGGTATCAAAAGCCTTTGTATAATCAAGCAACACTAAGCATGCTAAATTTCCTTGATCCACACATCTGATTAAGTCATCAGTGATGTTAGCCAGAACTGTTGTTGCGCTGTGGTTTTTCCTGAAACCCGATTGGATTTCAGGAATGATACCATTAGAGAAGACGTAGTCAGATACCTGATGTTTCATGGCTAGTTCTAATAACTTGGAAAATGCTGGTAGTATATTTATCGGCCTCAGATGTGAAATATCTGTAGGGTTACTTATTTTAGCTAGGGGGAGAACATTTGCTTTTTTCCAACAGTTGGGGAAGTTTGATGATGCAATTGCATAGTTGATGATGAAAGTTATATTTTCAATTAGCAAATCGAATATGATTGTTAGCATATTTAGGTTGATTCCGTCAACACCCAAGGCATTACTTTTGATACTTCGGAAAAATTCCATAACATCGTGGCAAGTTATTTGGGAGAATGTGAATTGTCTGGCTTGCTGGCTGGTGTTATATTTTTCCAGCAGTTTCATTTGTAACTCAGACTTAACAATGGTAGGTAAACTAGAAAAATACTTATTTATGTCATTAACGTCCTGTAGATGGCCAGGTAACTCTTTCAAGTTGCTGCTGATAATGCTAAGTCTCCGAAGGCAGCTCCAGGTAGCTTTAGAATCTTTTTTTGACAGAATGCATTCCATATACGCTTTTTTCTCCCTATTGACAGCCTTCGCAACTTCATTGCGCATTTCTTTATAGAAAACCCACTTGCCTACCGATTTATTCTGCTTGTACTTATTATATGCCTTATCTCTCGACTTCATCATTTCTTTTATATTATATGTTAACCATGGTGCCGGAGGCTTTGATATCCTAACAGTCCTTACTGGTGCGCTAACGTCAAAAAGTCTATTCACGTTATCATTCAGAAAATATACCATTTCGTTCGCATCTTGCATGTTGTATATCTGATCCCAAGGAACCAAATAAAACAGTTCAAGAAATTTTTGCTGGTCAAAATGCTTGAAATCACGGAAGGTATAATGTCTAACTTTGTTACGGATTAGTGTAGTAGTAATTTCGCATGTAACAGTGATCGGATATATTGTGGGACGGTAAAACTTTAACATCTCTAGTGTCTTGGTCTTTAGAGCAGATAATCAAATCAATTAGAGTATTCGAAAGCCCTGTGATGCGTGTAGGCTCATTGACAATTTGTTTTAAATCAAAGGATTCCAGCAAATACAATAGCATATCGTTAGCAGGTGAATTAGCAAACATGTTTATACAGGGTGGCCCATAATTCCTTTGAGCTGGAAAAAAAGGAATAAAACCAAACTAGTTACATTATGAAGAATTATTATATTTTGTTATCATCTTTATTGAATGGGAATTATGTTTTAAAAATCACATCGTCTAAATGCAATCCATTACGATCACGGCACTCATATAAACGACGTCTAAAATTGTCGATGACTGCGCTGCAAGTCAACACTGTAATGCTTGCCATTTCTCTTCGGATATTTTCTTTCAGGACATCAACTGATCGCGGAGTGGTGTCGTACACTTTACTCTTGAGGTAGCCCCATAAAAAGAAGTCCATTGGGGTCAAATCTGGACTACGTGGTGGCCAGGAAATGTCTCCTCTTCGAGAAATTACTTTGCTGGGAAAAAGTTGACAGACGACGGGCATAGAAGTGTTGGAGGTGTGGGCAGTTGCTCCGTCCTGTTGAAACCAGGTCTGCGTATTATAGCCTGGAAAATTCTGCAACGCTGATATCAAAAACTCTTCTATCATTGCTACATACCGCTCCGAAGTAACAGTTAATGCGCGACCTCTGTCGTCCTCAAAAAAATAAGGGCCTACGATGCCATGCGCTGACATAGCAGCCCAAACTGTAACTTTAGGGCTGTGTAAGGGCTTCTGATGCTTACGCCTTGGATTTTCGGGGCTCCAATAACGTTTATTTACATGCCCGTTTAAATGGAAGTGAGCCTCGTCCGAGAACAACACATTATTGAGCGAAGAAAATCGATTCAACATTTCATTCGCAAAGTTTAGTCTCTGAATAGCGTCATTATCTTTTAATTCCTGCACTAACTGGATTTTGTAAGCGTGCAGACGTAAATCTTTCCTTAAAATCCGCTGTAAAGATGTTCTGGGTACGTTTAGTGCACTGGAACGCTTACGAGTAGACTGGGTAGGATTTTGACGAACAGACTGTGCCACAATGTTGATGTCTTCAATACGAGTTGTCCTTGGTCGACCCCACCGCTGTTTATCTAATGTCGAACCAGTCTCTTCGAACTTAGCAACCCAGTTCTTAATCGTTTGAGCTGTTGGACACTTTGTAAAATTGTGTAAATTGTGGTATTCTCGATATTTACGCCGCGCAATGGTTGCCGAATCATTGTTTTGATAAAACGCGCGCACACAAAAAGCACGATCCGCTCCAGTGAAACACTCCATGGCGACTGAATTCCCAGACACTGAAGATACTGCCCCCACCTCGCCCGCGCCGCTCACGCTCACCCGTTAAATTTTATTCAAATTTGAAATTTCAAAGAACTTATGGACCACCCTGTATTTAAATCTCCTAATAATATAGCGGAATCTGAATCTGGAAGCAAAGTTGCCAGAGAAGATTCTAGAATTTCGAATGTTTTTGTTATGTTGCATCTAGGAGGCTTATACATGACGCCTATTAAGTACAATTTTGACTGCAACTTCAGATTTATCCATAGTTCCTCTAGATCTGAGCTAATACATTGATGCGCTATGGTAACATTAATGTTGTTTTTGAAATAAATGCCTACACCACCACCTCTAGTTAACCTATCAGCGTGTCCGAATCTGTAACCTGGTATAGTTATCAAGGAATGATCTATCGCACCGTTGATCCAAGTTTCACTCACAGCAAAGATATCGAAATTCTCACTTATAACCAAATCCTTTAGAAATTGGAAGCCAGTAAATAAGGACCTCAAGCCTCAAGTATTGGTCACATATTTGGGGTGCAGCCGCCCCCTACTACATTGTTCACAGAATGGCACTGATTGATGACTCTTCTCTAATGGACAGTCTCGGGACCCTTTCGCACCGGCGGGCCGTCGGCGATCTACAGTTCTTTTCACGGTTTTTGGCAGTTCAAAGTAAAACTACAAGAAGTGCTTTCATACATCCATCTCTCTCTTATATACACCTGTAACCTCCCCCTGTGTGTGAACGTTTGTTCAGTAAGCTCAGAGACATACGTTTTTTAGTTGTATGCCTCCGTCTCGAAAACTTTGTCCTTACGTATGAGTGCCCTTCAATCATATTTGTCAGAGTGACAACTTTCTTCACATCGGTGTGCAATTTGAGTGGTCCTGTTATTAACGAAAAGTTATGTATTTATTTTTTCTAGCGCATGGTTGTTTCTGTTGTAATGAATAAATGAGATCTTGGACTACTAGTGCTAGCCAATAACCATGAGCCATCGGCGACATCGCCGACAACACACAACAACACCTTATTGCTAACTTTATAGCCGTATTAACGACCGTTTAAATCCTCGATCCATATCTTACTCCGGCCGATGGCGTCCGTCGAATGATACTTTCTCCCGCTACTGCTGCCAGCATGATGCTTCGTGGAAGTGAAGATTTACAGTTTCAAATGGTGTGCAGTAACGGACATCGCGAAAGGCGGATCTGTCCACGATCTGTCTAGCTGCAGGCTGAGTCTCGATGGTTGCGGATGTAATTGACATGTTTTAACATTGCTATTGGAGGATCTTTTAAAACATCGTAAGGCTGGAAAACGGAAATCTTGAAGATTGAAGATTGACGTTCAGGCCCGGAAGTTGTCTAATTAGTAGGATATTAAACACCTCCAGGAAGTATCGTAATCGCAAAAAATTTGGAAATTGGGATATTATGTTTTTTACAACACGTATATGTAGTTACATCATACAGGATGTTCGTTTGAACACTTCTCACCACGGACTCGAAAACCACTGATTAAAAGAGACACGTCAAATAATCTGTCAAGGGGAACAACTTTTTAACCAAAAACTACTTTACCCCCTTTCACCCTCGGCCCCCAGGGCCATTCCCTTAAAAATGTTTAATGACAAGGGATATCGAGTAATAGCTTCTTTGAAAGGTCTTTCGAAGTCCTTTATTTTGACGTTTGATTTTTTTAAATCAGTCGATTCGTTTTCCAGAAAATTAGAAAAACCTTTATTTGTCTTGATTTGTTCAGATAGAAAACAAAAACATATAAAATATCATTTTTTATTTCAATAAGCGTTCAAAATCTTGCCGGATAGGGTTTGCCAAATCTAGAATTCGTTTATAATTTAAAACGCAGACTACCAACATAAACAACAATTCGGAAGATAAGACGTGGCAACAACCAAATAATAACCCGAAGTTTTTTCCGCATTCTGTATATTATACTTGTTTAGTTATTCGTTGCTGAGGGAAAGAAAGAATTTAATTTGCTGTCAGTTATCTTTGTGACAATCTTGGGATAGTGAAAATTAATTTAGATTCAGATTTTACTTCCAAAATAGTTTACACACTAGCTGAAAGAGTGGAAATGATTCTAATTTATGGTGCTCAAAATCAATGTGCTCGGCCACGTTTAACGCCAGACATCAGGAAAAGATAACTTCGCATAGGTATGTTTTGGACCTTATTGCTACATTTATTCAAAGTGGATCTGTTGCAAATAAAAAGCGCGTGATCATCGGGGAGTTTTGAATGAAGCCGCTTAAGTTGAAGTTTTGGGTTATTTTGGAATAAATCCTAATACTTCATTACGCAAAGTTGTTGCTGCGACTGGTATTTCATTAGGCTCTGCACACACACAGTTACTAAACTCCATAAAGTTCATCCATGCAAAATGAAAATATTGTAAGAGTTAACCGAAGATGATTTCGTTAGGCGAGTTGAGTTTTGTGGACTAATGACTGCTGCGATTAATGATAATACTATTCATGCAACGAATATCTGCTTCAGTGATGAATGCACATATTATCTAAATGGATTTGTTAATAAGCATAACTGTTATTGGAGCAATGAAAATCCTCATGCTTTTGTAGAAGAGCATACCCAGTACCCCAAAAAAAAAGTAATGTATAGACAGGCATTTTAGGAAACACAGTGATTGGGCCATTGTTTATTAATGGCAATTTGAATGGAGACATTTATTTGGATATGTTGGAAAATACCATCAATCCACTTATTACTGAAACCACTGAAGACCAAATCGAAGAGCATGGAAACCCTATACTTGATTAGGCTAAAATATTTTTCCACCAAGACTGCGCTCCTCCTCACTATGTTCTTCCGGTTCGGCACTGACTAGACGACGAGTTTCCAGATGAATGGATAGGGCGAAGAGACCCTATAGATATAGACCCTGCTAGATCTCCTGATTTGACGCCACTAGACTTTTTTCTATGGGGTATTTGAAATCTATCGTTTTTACTCCCCAACCTGAAAGTTTGGATGAACTTCGTCAATGCATCATCGAAAGCTACCATGATATCCCACAGCATGTTTTTGAAAATGTCCGTCAGAAATTTGAACATCGCCTATATCATTGTTTGGCAATAACGGGGATGACCTTGGGAGCAGAGGGCGAAAGGGGGTGAAGTAGTTTTTGGTTGAAACGTTGTGCCCCTTGACAAATTTGTTGACGTGTTTTTTCTTTTAATCAGAGGTTTTCGATGAATCCGTGGTGAGAAGTTCTCAAATAAACACCCTGTATATTTCAGTGAGTCTGTCTTTCGTTCTGCCTGTCTCTCTATGCGCTACTCATTCTACAACTTGAGAAGTACCACTTAGAAGTGGATGAACCTTTTTCACAAGATCAATAGGAAATAGATTTGTAGTATTTAAAAATCAGTTCAGTGACGGCGTAGCGTAAAAATACGAAAACAATACAATTCGATCAAAATTCGCTTTCTGACGTTTAAGAGATCATTTTCAGGAAAATTTTTGTACGGGACAAAAATTGAGGGTTGAGGGTTGTCTTTAAAACTAAATTATAGAGTAATGTTGTCGATGTGCGTCTCGTTCTGCATTGCCGGGAAGGGGCAACGTTGCTAGATGGGCGGTAAATACCGGCAGGGCTGCAAAAAGTGTCTGTGGACCAATTGTATGGACCTGTTTGACTGACTTGATCCGATGAATTTCTGTTTTCTCTTTCTTACTCAGAGAATTTAACTTGTGCCGAACTTAATGCCTTACGAACTGTTCACGGCGATGCGTAGGAAGTGCTGAGTCAACCTACTTGACGCCATTTTTTCTTGAATACAGTTATTTGTAAAGTCTATCCAGGTACATAATATATAGAGCTCCAACAAAACTGTTTATAGTTTACTACGCTTACTACGATCGGAATGTCTTAGATCCATGTTGGATGCTAATCAAAACGCTCATCTCAGTGCAATGGAAAATGTTTATTTCAGAACAAAACCTGCCTGCATTTATGCATGACTTCATTTGATGCTATCCTTGCTTACTGAGAATGTCACTTCGGTCATTACTTGAAATGTGTAATATTAAAGCTTTTGTGGGGTTTAGTCACGATAGCAAACTTGATCAGCGAGTGAGTTTAAAATTATTATCGATTTTTTCTCTAATTCTAGACATTCGCATTCAAAATATTTTTTTTCCACTTGCACTTTTTCGAATTTCGTTCAACAAATTGCTTTTGTTCGACATTTTCAGTGGAGGCGATCCAACTTTAGATCGAGTTCAAAAACCCAAAGATACGAAACCATCCATAAATGAAACCTATTTCCGACAAATCTTCTGCCATTTGGTGTCCGCCATTTTGTCTGTAAAATTTAACATCCGATTAGTGATTAGCTCCCTTAAATATTCAAAATACTAATATTTTAAATTCGGTTAATTTAACCAAAAATACCACCATTTTGTTTACAGACAATCTGAGACCAAAGCTGTGATCAGCGACCTTAAAATCTCTTGTATACCAGATTTTGTTCATATAAAAAAAGAGCTTGTGTTTTCGGGATATTTTTATCACTGCAAGTCGATGATTTTGGAAAATTTTAATCTCTGACTGTCGCGCTGGTACCACGCAAGAATCCTATAAAAATTTGAACTTATATGTATCAATCTTTATCTACACGTTCATTAAACGATGTGAAAATAGCGATTACATTTTTTACATAATTACTTGTAAGGTGCCATAAATTAAATAATCATGCCCCACACAAAAATGACCGAAGCGAAGTAATTTCTTATTCATTAAAACATTTTTTTTTGCTGCTATTTGACCACCACTGGTCGCGTATGGTTCTTATTCAGAGCCCTTTAAGAAAGTAATTAATGGAAAAATCTAATGGGAATCTTTTTTCCCAGTGCTGTCAATCTAAAAGGACGTGGGATACGATCAGGAATTGATAGGTAACTAATGGGCTTCAGACCTTCCATAGAACAGTTACGAGTAGGATCATCTCTTCTCTACTCGCTTATTTTACTCAGCAATGTATAGTCTACGATAGTCGTCATCCGCCTACCAAGACGGGCGAGCTACCGATCCGCCAGACATTTTAGACATTAATATAACTGTACATCGTAAGGTTACACTTTGTGCGAGAGAGTAATAGACAGCAGCTGAGATATGGATTCCCAGCCAATGGCAAAACAATTATAAATATGTTGGTCTGAAGGCTATCGTTACTCAGTTCTTCGAGCAACGATACCAATAATCCACAACAGCTATAGTATAGTAGTTTGTGTCAAAATTTCATCAAAATCCGAGTGTTACTTTCCATGTTATAGAGGTGAAGAACATGTGTCACATTTTCGAAATTATTCGCTAGTACATTACTTCCCCGGCAGTTGACGTGGGAGGTAAAAGTCAATACTGATAGTGATCTTAAATAATATGAAAACCTGACGGATGACCCTACTGAGTGGGGCCGTGGCAAATGCTTGTTCCGGAAGTTGTATCCAGTATACAACTTCTTCCCGTCAAGTGATTATCCACCTCAGTACCGATTGCCGGGTGGCGGTACAAGTTCGCCAACGGGCCACTTTAGGTCTATTTAACATCACTAACACGTAAAAAGAAGGTGGTAGACAAGGACCAGTCGACCGAGGCAGTACCACCCGCTAGCTTTTCCCAGGGTGTCTTATAAATGTCCGCATGTTTCCACACCTAAGCTATGCAGTCGGTTATCCTCCAAAACAAAGAAATTAATGATGATGGATCCCTCGAGCACTAAGAACTCCGGAAGTAAACTCACTCCACTCTCGGAATATCCAGGTGGAGGGTGGGCTCGAGGGAACAACATCGAAGATACAATTTTTTTTCGAACATCTGCGGGATTAACAGCAACATTGATGCTGTTCATCACTACCTGCAATCCAATCGTCCCGCCGTGCTTTTCTCGGCAGAGACAAAAATCTCAGAGTCTGCACCGATTAACCATCTTAACTTCCCAAACTACGAGGTGCACTCCAATCTGAGAAAGAACGGGGGAGTTGTGGCTTTTGTCCGCAGCAGTCTTTCCTGCTCCAGAGATGTTTCTTTGGAATCAGACCGGAAGGACATTCTGTGGCTCCGCCTCAACTCCAAAACGTCACCCAAATCTATTTGCTGCCTTTATCGCTCTCCCTCGGACCATAACTGGGATGACCTACTCGAATACCTCGCCATCCAGATCGACTTCCTTAACATCAATTATCCCACTTCAGATGTAGTTCTTCTCGGTGATTTCAATGCCCATAATGAGCTTTGGTTGGGTTCAAACAAGACCGACGCAGCAGGTCGTGTAGTCGAAGCGTTCGCTCTTACCCAAGTCAGCTGGTGACGAGCCCTACTTTTTTCTCCCGCGTCTCGTCACACGCCAGTAGCCTGCTGGATCTCTTTCTGACCACGCATCCTGTCCCTTACAGCACTGCTGTCCTGTCCCCCCTGGGCAACTCAGACCACGGCGTTGTGGAGGTTAGGTTTCGGTCAGAACCCGCTGTGCAAGCAGAAACTCGTAGAGGCCGCAAAACTTGGCATTACGGACATGCCGACTGTGAGGGGCTCAGAGATTTCTTCTCTAGCTTTCCTTGGAAAGATGTCTGTTTCACTGACGCAGATGCGTGGGCTGTCTGTTCTTCGATAACCAAAATTATCCACGTCGGAATGGAGGAATACATCCCTCACACAGTGAAAGTGCCTAGACCAGGGTCCAACGGCTGGTTTAACGAATCGTGTGACGCTGCTCGCCAGCAGAAGATCAAGGCACACAGAACCTTACAAAACCCCACTGTAGAGAACAGACAAGCCGACGTTGAGTCCAGAAACAAATATAAAGCAGCGGTTCGCAATACCAAAAACCAGCACGATATAAAAGTTAGGCACAGGGTAATGTCACAGCGCAATCGCAGCCGGTCTTTCTGGACGCTGGCCAAGCAGATTGTAAAGAACTTCTCACACAGTAGCCTTCCACCACTTATGTGTCAGGATGGAACTATTGTATTCAACTCAAAGGCCAAGGCGGAAGTGCCGTCAATTCAAAGGGTTCCCTACACTATGCGTGAGGTAACATTCAGGCATAAGACCGTAAGACGAGTGCTCTTGTCGCTCGACATCCACAAAGCTTCTGGTCCGGACTTGATTCCTGCCATTGTACTGAAGAGGTGTGCACCGGAGCTTGCTCCGGTTCTTTCGCGTCTCTTCCAGATATCTTATGAATCCGGCACCTTCCCAGAAAACTGGAAATGTGCTCATGTCCAACTCATCCCAAAAAAGGGATCTAAGACCGACCCTTATAACTACAGGCCTATAGCTCTGCTTTCTGTTTTAAGTAAGGTGATGGAGAGGTGCATAAATCGGGAGCTTCTGGACTACCTCGAACGTCACGGCTTGATTAGCGACAGGCAGTATGGTTTCCCGCACCAACGATCCACAGGGGACCTCCTAGTTTACGTCACTAAATTGTGGAGTAAACTCATCCAGTATTATGGTGAGGCTCATATCGTTGCTCTTCACGAAAGCGTTCGATTAGCTGTGGCACGCCGCCCTCTTAAGCAAACTTCCAACCTTCCAGAAAGCTTTGCAGATGGGTGGCTGACTTTATCTCTTATCTTATCAAGATATCAGTCGTAATTGACGGGTTCTCCTCTTCATCCCACAACGTCAACGCGGGTGTTCCCCAGGGATCGGTCTAGGCTCCGACACTGTTTCTTACATGTCAACGACCTCCTTTCCTGCACGATCAACCCAATCCACAGCTTCGCTGATGGCAGCACTCTACATGCAGGAATTCAGAGTGACAAGCCGATCTCTGCCGCTGAGTTGGAAAAAAGAAGACTAGCGATGACTTCCTCTCTGACAAGAGACCTGGCGGCTATCACTGCTTGGGGACGCAACAATCTTGTACAGTTCAATGCTTCCAAAACGCAGTACTGTACTTTGACGAACAAAAAGCGTCCCTGCGCTCACCCGGTTTCGATGGAGAGTCGAGTTCTGCCAAAGAGCCATTCATTTCGGCTGGTCGGAGTCCAGATCACCCAGTACCTGATCTGGCACGAACACATCTCGTCAATAGCTGCAGCTGCTGGGAAAAAGCTAGGCTATTTGTTTAGGGCTAAGAAGTACTTTTCTCCACATGACCTTCTCACTCTATACAAGGCCCAGATAAGGCCTAGCCTCGAGTATTGCTCACACGTTTGAGGTGCTGCCGCCCCGACTACATTATCCATGCTCTATGCTGTCCAGAGGAAGGCGGTCCGACTGATCGATGACTCTTCTCTAACAGACAGTCTCGGGACTCTTTCGCGCCGGCAGGCTGTCGGCGATTTGGCTCTTTTCTACCGTTACACCAACGGGCTTTGCTCCTCAGAGCTCTCTTCCATGATGCCGTCGCGCGATGTGCCTGCCAGACAGACCCGCCTGACTTTGGCGTCCCATCCTAACCGTGTCGAACTTCGTACATCCAGAACCGACCGATACGACCGCTCCTTTGTCCCGAGGCTGTCGAGATTGTGGAATAATCTACGAGAATGTTTTCACAATAGGGGAGGCTAAACCTTTTTATAAGAACATTTAATGTTCAAGACTATGCATTTCCGAAGCGAGTGATTTGACAAATATTCCTTAAGAGACAAAATCTATGGAGAATTAATGGTATTTTATAAGATGAACTTCTTTTCTCCGAAAAGGCAAGTGGCGTAGAAAATATTTCCTATTAATGGGTCAGACCAGTTTCTACGTCCTGGTATAATTTGGGCTGGGAAACTCTGTGTGTCTGAACTTTTTTTGTTATTTTTGGAAGTACTTTCTACCCTAGAAATATAGACACGTCTTTCTGAAACACCCTGTGTAGAGGTACTTGGGAGCCTTAAATGGTATCTAGTCGCCATAATTATTCCAGTAGTATATACACTTCCTTGTTATCCAATTCACATAAATTCAAGCGCCGTTTTCGAAAGACCCGCTAAATACATAAGCGTGAAATCGAACTGCTCGTACCTTTGTAATTCATAAAATCGTAATCGGCAGATAAGCATCTAAATAATTTGTGGAAGCAATTATGCGCCTGTGCTCAAGCAGCCATGTGAAATAACTGCCGCCGCACTCCGTCCGCGTCGACCCTATTAATTCCGTGTACACAACTTCCAAGCCAGACACCACACGAGCAATCCAAATTCATATACCATTTGTGGTTTGCTACACAACCACCGTCTTTTATCTTCAGTTTGCATATGAGTTTACAGTATTGGACAAAAGTATGGAAAGAATTACAATAAAAAGTGAGATATCTTATGGGAAATAAATACTTCGTTCGTCCAACGAACCCTATACGGAGCCGTTTTATCCTTACTGAGAATCATCAACAGATAGAGAGATATGCATCTTGATTGGTAAGCTTAAAGACTTACTAAACCTATAGATTTGTGATAGCTTAGAAAAACGCTGGTGTGATATAAGGGTAACTAGCTTTTTGTCCATATTATGTGGACAAACAGAAAAGTGTTATTATATTATACTATTTATTTTATTACGCACCCTCTCAATCTTCCAATTCCCAGCTTTCGTACCACAGAAATTGCTTTGATAATAATTAAAGTCCAACATATCATTAAGTAACGATATTTTACTAAGGGATATTTGACACAATATCAATAACAATTAGTTTCGAAATAACCTTGGTTTGCTTTAATTGACATTTTTTTTAAATGACAGATCATAGCGTTGTTGATAAACTCCTGCCAACGTTTCAAAAGCCGTCTTCTCCTGAAGGAAATGAATAGACGAGGTTTGTTCAGCTTCGACAAATCCATAAAGATAGGACAATTTGTTAAAATAAATGTGATATGTGCTAATGTAACATAAAAATAGCAGATTAAAGTTAACTAAAATAAACGATGGAACTTTCTGAGTATGAGTCCAACATTTTACCTATTTTAAAATTATCGTTTTAGGTAACGTTTTATGGAAGAAAATCACTATATAGTGCTTTTCTTTAATGTCCCCCCTCCCCTTTGATCAATTCAAAAAATTAAAACTTGAGGTGATGAAATTGATGCGCGGATACCATATTTTAGAGTAAAATTGACAGATGAAAATGTCAAGATAGCCGCTGGGCGCCATCTTGGAAAAAAATATATGAAAACGGGGGTCTTATGGAACATCATTTTGAAGCTCCTGACGAGTACTTTATAACCCTAGAATATAAAGTCAATACCTTTACCTACTACAAAATGATGGTACATTTAATAATTACCTGAATACATTGACATTTAACTCGATAATTCAAATAAATACGTTGAGTTCAGTTTAGAAGATGCTGGAAATGGTTGCCTTGAGCTTCTTGACACAATAACAGCCGGTCATTTTCAAACATAGTAACATCGATATTTCTACAAATATTTGTTATTCTCAGCCGTATATCCAATATTCAAGGTCCAGTTTCGTACACCTTTTGCTTTAAATAGCCCCATAAAAAATGGGCCGATTTCACAATCTGACAAACTATTACTTTCCACCAATAGGGTACGAGTACCAAACATACCGTCAAATATACCCAACGAGCCTCAACATCTCTCCGTCAGATTTTTGGCAGCAAATAGCATCAAAGTATTCAAAGCAAAACATTGTAAAATATGAAGTGATATCTTGTCATTAAAATGTTATCAGTTTATTAAAAATGAAATTATATAAAACTGTGCCAAAATTTAAAAAAAAAATGCCTGATGTGTGAGTAAAATCCATTTTTTTCAGTTTAGCTGAAGGTTTCTCCATGTTTAATGCAACTTTTGTAATCCACATGTGATTATTCTAAGTTAACACCACCTATCGTGTGTTTACAGTTTATCCTATATTTGCAAACTTGCACTCCCAAACCCTTACATGAAAAAGCCTTTTCACTCAAATTTTTGTTAGGTGTTGCGTTTCAACACATTCATACACTTCTTTCCAGTTCCTCAACGACCTTTTGACACCACTGGTCCGAAACTGTTCAAGATTTTCAACATCCATAATCGATCTCAAGAGGTGTTTTTTAACAATTGGATAATTTATATTTATATCTTTTTTATCATCTACTGTGTAGAGTTTTGTTTTTGTATCATTTTTTGTTTTTTCCCTGCCTGTTAATTCGATAACTCTGTTCAGGCAGTGTATGGATTATTATAAATAATTAAATAAATAAATAGAGGACCGTGTGTATTTGACACTAGAGATGTACGAGTATATATGTATTCAATTTTATGCAGAGTGTTTGGAAGGTGAGGAGTCGTCTAAGAATCCAATAAAAATAGTTTTTAATTACAATGAGTTTATATTACAGTAGTAGATGGTCGAAAAATCAATCATAATTAATGACCTCAAAATAAAATTATAATAAAATTTAAGTTATTAATAGAATAATTCAATTCATACCTAGTAAAAAACGTGGGGTACTGGATATATTAAATGTTACAATCATTCTATTGGCAACTATCTATGAGAAGAGAGTTATGAAAATTTAGTAAAACGCACCCCACGCTTTTTACTCTGAATTGAATTATTATGTTAATAACTTAAATTTTATTATAATTTTAATTTGAGGTCATCAATTATGATTGATTGTTCGACCATCTACTACTGTAATAGAAACTCTTTGTAATTAAAAACTATTTTCCACTTTTTAGTTCGGTTAGATATAAAAGCGTGTTTTTAGTTTTTCAAACTATTATTTATTTTTCATTTTTTAGTTCGATTTATCAATTAGTTTTTTGTGGACATGTGGTATTGAACTGTCTTACGAATCATTTTGTAATCTAGTAATTTCATTTAAAGCTTCACTGTTGCATGGGGCTTTCCCTGTTAACTTAGAGCAATCAACATACGACTAAGTGCTACATAAGCTTGTCCAGCAGCAAACAGTCGCGAGCCTAGATAAATGACTGCATGATCGACTGTACAACCTTGCATCTTGTAGACGGTCAAAGCCCAACTCAGGATTGATGGCAACATTCTCACTGAACAAGGTGAGAATGCACCACCTTGAAAAAGTATCTGCCTCCATTGTGCTGTGCCAAGTGCCCAAATCAACATAGAATAAGTCCGAAACTGCACGCATGCACATATCGCGCGCTAGCTCTATCTCCCTTACTTCCCTACAGAGGATCTATAAAAGAATTTATCAATCCTGGCGGTCCTAATAAGGATAATGGGAAACTGTTATCAAATTATTGCATTATCATCGGTCCTTGATATGTACGCGAAGTTTCAAATTAATCAAACATCTGGAAATTGGTGAGAATTATGCTCAAAGATTCCATTTCGTACATTCATAGATACAGGCCAAGCTAACATAAGCGTGTTAAAAAGGAATGAAGGTGAATTTTTGATGAAGCTTTAAATGATGTGATTTTGGGATTAGGTCAATAGAAAAAAGATATTTATTTGCACAATACCTTCAGGAAGCCTGATGTTATTAGTTCACTTTCAAATGGCATATTGAGTCGTCTCCCAAAAATCGTATTTTGACTCCCAGCAAAAAAAGAGGGGTGTTACAAATTTACTGTATGTAAATGTGTCTCTTTGCGGTAATGGAACTAACAAATAGTAGAAGCGATTTTGATCTCATTTTCTTTTTCTGTTTCAACAGTCGGCAGCTAAGAGTCTAGGTATGATATGAAAAATAAGTTCAGCCAAAACAACTTTCGTTTAACCAGGGCTCTTGATCAAATTCTTGTCACAAGGAAAACTTAACAGCTCAAAGCTGAACTTTTTCGATGGTGTAGATTAATTCTAACAATAAAAATGTATGCTAACGTTGAGTGACGTTAAGACAGAGTGCCATGATATCTATACACGTCTGAACCCTCGTGACCTTCAAACGGGGTACTGTCATTCGAGTTTCTCAAGTTTTCAATTTATACTTTTCACTGCTTAATCTTTATTTGGATATCCAGTGTGTGAAAAAACCACAATCAAATAGCACCGCTTATACTAACTTCGGTGAGCAGCGTTCGTCAGGATTAGTGATTGGTAGACCACAGGAAATCGAAGCAAAGCCCGTGTGACCCCTGCCACCGCAGGGAGTCACTCCAACGACTCCACGATTAGCTGATATTGGATCTGTGCGGCGCAATGCTGCAATTTTTTTAATGTTTTAATCCAGCCGAATGGAATGCCCATACTCATAAATTGACATTGCCTTTTGCCAGTCAGGAGATATAATGAGTTTTGTGCTCGATCGATGCTTCAGAGTGCCTGGCAAATGTAGGAAGTAAAGCATAGTTCTATTTGCCCTGGAAGGTGATGCCATCGCTATAGAAAAATAATACTTGCCGGACTCAATTGGAACTGCCTGTTAATATAAACTATATAGAGTTTTAACTGAAGTAACTAGAGGCCTAAAGAAGTCTAACTATATATTCTGAACTTTCAGTAACCAGTATGAATTGGAAATATAAAAGTGAAGAGGCGATCTAGCATGTACAATTTATTAGAATATAGAAATACTGGTCGAATGAGCAAAATCATCATTTATAATGATAATGACAATTTTCTTGTGTTTTAACCCCATTTAACCTCAACAGGTAGTTTTATTGTTGAAATTATATCTTAACATCGTTAAGAAAGTGAACTTTGATCAGCACAATGTTCGTGAGCTTAGATTTTCATCAACAACTCTAGTTAAACTTACATGAATCGATATACCTATGTTTCATCGTTAATCACAGACGCGCCTCAGAACATAAAAGATACTTCACCTATTATTTGGTTTGTAGCTCGTGCGCAATTCCATCAATAACCAACTGAACTCATTTTCTCTTATAGATGCGATTCAATAATGTCTTGAAAACAAAACAAAAACCAAGCATTGAACTAATAACACCACCCACAACTTTATAGATAATTCAATACAAAGACGACTTCAACGAAATTTTTCAGCTTCTCAATATAGAGCTAGTTTTTAAACATTAAAATATACAGGGTGTGAAGTTAGTAGTGGATCAACGGAAGTCAGGTGATGGAGGGCCTCAAAACATATCGAATGCAAAATGGTTAGTTTTAGTAATGGTTATATCACTTTTTAACAGATGTAATAAGAAATCAACGCAAAAATCTTAAATTCATTTTTTGTGAAAAATCTCTTCCATCCCTCAACTTTGGAGCAGGGTAATAAAATTTTTTATTTCATTATTCATTTTATTGTAAAAACTATTTCAATCCATGTAGAATAAACCCGAAAAGTTCAGCTTGATACGATAAGTGCCTCACCTTAAAAAATCTTTATGTTTGACGCAGGTGGGTATCTATACATGTAAACAAGAAATTCTATTTTACGAGCTACAGTCCAAACGACTTGACCGCATTACTTAGGCAGTGCCTTTCCTGGGCGTTCGATAGGTAGAGGTGGACACATACGATGGCCGATTTAAATCCTCTAGATTTTTATATATATATATATATATATATATATATATATATATTTTATACTGCGCCAGAAAATTGATTAAGCAAAAATAAAAATTATCGAAAACGCAAATTCATGTCAAAGACTAAAGGACAATTTCAATAGGTGTCGCTTGCGTATAGAAAATAATGGAGACCATTTCGAACATGTTCTTTAACAGTTATTTAAATTAAACTATCTTCCACATTTGTCGGCAAATCGCCATAAAGAGGGGCTAAACACAATAGGTTCTGTACTTGCAGGTGGTAAGGATTCTGTTGCGTTTCTTACGCTTATCGCATCACAACAACGAATGTGACATGATACACTCATCGTAGCAAGCTGAAATTTTCAGGGTTGATTCTACATGGATTGAAATAGTCTTTATAATAAAATGAATAATGAAATACAACCTCAATTTTTTACAGCCCTCCAAAGTTGAGGGATGGAAGAGATTTTTCACAAAAAATGAATTTCAGATTTTTTGTGTTGATTTCTAATAGGCTCTGTTAAAAAGTGACATAAGCATTGCTAAAACTAACCAAAAATTACAGCCCTAACCTAATGGTTTAGTTGTAATAGCGATTGAAATTTCATTATCCCGTGTTTTCGAAATTTCCCAAAATTGCAAATATCTCCTGAACTATAAAATTTCGGACCACAGAAATAGAGGTTCATTCGATGTTTTGAGGTCCTCCATCACATGACTTCCGTTGATCCACTACTATATATAATATGGAATAGTCGATTCAAACATCAGTGGACCTTTTGAGAAAATATATTGGAATATGACCAATTAATCTTTCAAGTTTTCTTAAACATATTTTGACAGCATTTATATCCTACGAAACAAATTGTAAGACAACGGTAAAAATACACGGGTAACCCCTATTTAAAACGTGAAATTCTCACTCATTTCCAGACCAATCACTATCCAACAGACTTGCCCTTGTCAACCACAACACCCATTACGGATTTTCTAGCACAATGTAAACCACTATCTGGAATATTGAAAAATATATGCTAAGTTTATTTCCAGATTCGATACATGATTTAAGGTACTCTGTTGAGAATTACCCCTTTTGCACCTCTTAGGCATCGGAAATTAAACATTTCAAGGCTTACAGGATAGAAGGGGGTTGTATTCGACGAGGTACAAGGACGGGAAGTTTCACCTTGATAAATTTGTAGCTGGGGAACACGCCATATCATTTTCTGTGTTAGATGCTACAAAGTTATCGCGTAGTATTGAGCTATCGAACCGTAAAACGCGAAGCGCTGGCCTGTTGATAATTTCAACTTGGAAGATTCAAAATCGACTCTCTGAAATTAGGAATAAAGAATTTGCACATGTTACACTTTAGCTGTCTTCAATAGTCAATAGTATCCGGACATATATCTATGGCACAATCTCTAAAGAGAAAAATGTCCGTTAGCCATGAGTCCTGAGCACGCCCTCACTCACCTAATAGTGTCAGCGGTATTCCAAATTATTGCATTTAATGGTCTAAGCAAGCCACTTGGCACATTTGTAGTTCTTTAGAACGATTTTTTTGAATCGCCATTCAGTTCATCCCTTAGGACTCACGGAGACGGTGTTCAAAACCACCCCTTAGCACAAAATGTGTTATTATTTCTCATGGGCCAAGTCAGTCTTCAATCCTTTGCACTTACAGATTATGTAACGTGGGTGCCCTTTCCTTACGACTGCCGGAACACTCGGATGAAACACCACTACTGTAGACCTCCGTGTGCTGTGGTTCTTTTAATTTTGGGGTGAGGGGAGAGAGGGTTGTAGTGGCAGGAAGCAAAATTTTTAAAAATCTGTTCGAATGTTTACAGGGTTGTAGTTTATAAATTAGTCACATTAAAATGGTGAAAATGATATGTCATACTAGTAGACAGTCATCGGCGTACTGTGAGAAAATATTTACCGCAATATAGTTTTTTGGAAGGTCCCACAGATATAAGTTCCATAAATGCGGACCAAAAATTGACGCTTGCGGCACATCATTCACTAACTCCCTTGAACTGGATAAAACGATCAAAATTTTTCCGCGCTCTGTTCGATTACTGAGCTAGTTCTCTACAAGGTGGATGACGGAGATATTGTGTTCTTGTATCTTGTACATCTTGTGAAATAGGCAGTCGAAGGCCAGTTGTCAGCATCGAAACGTGTTACTGTACTTTTGGGAAATTAACTTCATAAAAAAAAAAAATTAAACCTCAGCTTTTGGTTCATTTTCAATCCTCATTCAAACATCAAGATATAATACCATAACTAGCGCAGTTGCTAGCATGCTAACGCTATGCTATATACTAATGTATGTTGATATCTCTAAATCTCTATTTAAATCCTTCCTTACCCTCCTACAATTCCGTATCTTTTAGAGTCGTATTGTCACTAGTTCCTAAAATTGTTGGACGCTTTTATGGCCTCCTTAATTGTCATAGTTTGTCCAACTATTCTGTATAATACCATAACTATTACTTTATGTACGAGTACTATATCGGCTTGCCAACATCCCTTGTGCAGAACAAAATTTACAAACCAACGGATTGAAAATAAATGGAAATGGATTCGAATTTTATTTTTCCTGCAGTAATTGCACAAACTGACTATATATACACGAGAAGTAGAGGAAATACTCCGTTCAGGAGCATACTGAAGAACCCTTCAGTTTAAACTTCACAGTATCGGGATTCGGGCGTTCGGGCACGTTTTCCATATTTTAAATTGCACGGAGCCCCCATATTCTAATATTGATTTTCGAAGGAGATATCAGAAGCAGCGAATGTAGTTAAAAGGAAAAAGTATTCAAATAATGCAGTCAATCTGTAAGTGAAATAAGGTGAAGACGTGAAAAAATTAAATCATACATTGGATATTTGACCGTGAAATAATTGCATATTCCAAATCTAAACTCGACACTCGGATCTTGAGTGAGAAAATGTCCCAGAAAACATTTAGTCTGGCGGCATTTGAGCAATAGGAGCTTATTTTTTAAAGATATATAGCACACTAGCAAACAACATATAGAGCATCATTTATTGTAAAAGTACTGATTTTAAAAGGTTTTTAAAGGTGGTCCAAAATATTTAAGAGGATTGATTCGATACGCAATCGACACATATTTCTAAGTCTTAAATTCTAGACTATCCGAATACCACTTTTGTTCTGAGGAAAAAATTCAGCCAAGGTCTTTTAGACAATTTTGTTCTACGATTTAGAATGACTGAGAAGTATTGCCCGGACCAGATCAAAACCGGTTCTGGGCCTTCAGGACTATTCGGTTTGAACACTGCGTTATTGTAACTGTGACGCAACAAACTATATATTTCGATGCAGTTGTTTCTGAATCCCCCTCCTTCTCTCTCCTTATTCCAACTCCGTGAAACAAAATATAGCCTGGATGTCCAGAGCATTTTCCTGCCCCGGGTCAAAATCGTATCAATTAGAGTTTAGCATCAATTCACACCTTACATCTTTCCATCCCTGAAACAAACCTCAACCGCCTAGACTGACAAAAATGTTCACATCACCTAACTAATTAACTGTGAAAATTGAGTGCAAAATTTTTCCCGTCTCACAGTCTGACCATATCAGGCTACGCTGAAATTCAAACTAGCATTATATAGTCTTACCGAATCAGAAGATATAGTTGAACTCACCTGAAACAAAAAGCTTTTAGTAAAATATATTCAGGTGATAAAGTAACAGTATCATCGTCGGTTGAACAAACACCCCACTATAAGCACGTCACACTTTTAAAATACGGAGTAATTGGCATTGTCACATAAGGGCATATCCCCTTTTGTCGTTATTCGAAGCATATGCAAATAGTTTACATGAGTTTGGTTACTCGTATGTGTAGTTCAATCTGATTTGGATTAATTAATGCTGAAATATTAATCCTGTTTGGGTACTCATATAATTAACCTTATTAAACTAGGAATTACATTGAACACGTTGAATGTGCTTTGTTTGTACCATTTGAATTTGTAGAGCGCGATTATTTTAGTTACCCCAGTTTCTCATCAGTAATGTTGAAAGCAAAACTGCATATTGTCAAAAAGACTATTGAATGGGAAAATCTGATGAATTTCGCCTATACGTAATTCGTTGTTATTTAAGTTCCAAAAACTTAAAACTCATTCTTAAGCAGTATTTCATGAAGAGTTTTCAACTTCGAAGTTGAGTCATTTATTTTAACAGTGTGTAGATCTGATCAAAAGAAATGTTTTTTTCCTTTACCATTTTTCTGGTAAAATTAAAGTAACAAAGTTATAGCCCTTTGGAAGTTTGAGTACCGCCCTGTCTCAATAATATCATGTGTTCGTGTTTGGCAACAACGGTTCATCGCATCGGAAACAAAAAGCGAAAGAATTTGGAACGATGTTTTTACGATTACAATTCAGTTCAGTTATACATACAGTCAGTTTCAGTCGCGTGTGAATAGTGTCTGTTGCGTGGCTCAAACGAAATAAAAAATGGCACATGTTTATGCGGATCGGTTTCCCAATCGAGTGCAACCAACCCCTCGTGCCTTTGTTAATGTAGTACAACGGGCTCGTGAATCAGGTGACTTAAGACCTCACAGGGGACCTCACGATCAAATACAGGTCCGCACTGAAATACTTGTCGGGAGGATACTTTATAAAACAAGGTAAAATTTTTTTTAATTTTTTTTTTATTTTTACACACATATTTTGGTTTATCTTCCTTCTACAATCATTATCTGAAATTAATGACTCAACTTCAAAGTCACCCTGTATATATATATATATATATATATATAATATTATCTGGAATTCAATTTGTGGTTTCTGCCTAATATACACTTATCTTCATATCGTCCATTCACGTTACCTCCCTGACGTTTTTATTCCCCGACTGGCTTTTTTAAAGTAATATCTAAAATAATTTTGTTAATAATTAATTTGATATTGACTTACTATATACTTTGAGAAAAAATAATCATAACCTTTAAACCATTAACTTTTAATAATACACTAAAGTCTCTTTGTGATGTATGCAACATTGCAATTCCCTCAGTGTAAAGTAGCCATCCTGCATACTGCGTTAAAGTACTTTGTTTATATTCATGCTATGGATCAAACTTAACTTGACTGAACTATTTTTTATTAAACAAAAGTTGGCTTATTTAAAATTACTGTAGCGATCAAATTCATACGTATCGATTTATAAATATATTATGTACAATTATGTTAATTTCTAAAGTTGTTACTATCGTTGAAGCATTATGGATTTGCACCCAGGCATTGACAGTTACTAAGACCCGAGACACACAAACGTTAAGCTTTTAGTATTGCTACAGTAGGGCACACTATCAACGTGCGCTAACACAACGCGCGTTTTACGGCGCGACGTATCGGTGATGCCTGTATCCTGCAAAAAGTGCGGTAAATTACTGCAAGTTTTTGGTGCTTTGCAGTACTCGTTTTTTGCAGCATATTAATTTATCGCTCGTGTGCAACTGGCAACGATGTTTAATAGTTACATACCTCGGTGGACATAATGGCTTTCTCGACCAATGAATGTATCGAATTTCTTTCACCACTAACCGAGAATTTTATGACAAAGATAGAAGATGCGTCGACACGCCATCATTCGTTTCCCACTCATTTCCAAATACTGAAATTTATCCAGCAGTATCAAGATGCCAAAATAATGACAAATAAATAAAATAAATACATTAACAGCGTAATTTCAGCTATACAATATTCTGTAGTGACTTTTAGTAAACATAATTATTAGTAACCTTCAAAAATGGATACAGAGTTTAATTTCAATGACAATTCTGTGCACGAAAACTGAAGAGCTCTGCATGAATGGACACATTCATTATTTACCTAGGGATTTTTTCATTATCATTAGTTATCTACATCAGACTGAAATCCAACGCCCAGCAAACGAATGCAAGCACATTAGACGTTGGCGTTTGTTGATGGAAAGAGCTGGTCTACACCTAATTTAGTTTAGTTGGACCGCGTTGGGTTAAGTTCGGCGCTAATGTCGAGCCTTTGTTATACCGATCAAGGAGCGAACGGAATCGAACGCCAGCGCCGACCGTGGAAACCGTTGGCTTATGTTGGCTCGCGCCGTACACACCGATTCGAACACCTCCAAATCTGAAACCACATGTACCTTGGCTTGCGTTGGATGATCGGTCTGTACGCGGCTTTAGAGGAATTCGGTAAATATAAAATAATTAAAAAATAATTTTACAAGTACTAAATACAATCGGCATACATAGTGAGCTTGTTACGCCATTACTCCATATCAAATTTGATGCGACTAGCTGGCGTAGTTTTCAAGAAAATTGTTACTAGAATCGAAAATAGTCAATTAAGTATAAAAATCCTGACACGTAGTCTATAGACTTCAGATGTATACTAGAAATGAAGTGAGTTGTTACGTCGTCCCGCATTTAGAAAAAGTACAGAATTTCAGGCCAGTATAAATGTATGTTAGAAAAAAAATATCATTCTAATATGACCTTTAAAGCTTGGTTGTATAACTTTAAAAGTTTTAGTATTCCGATGATAAAAGTTGCCACAACGGTAACTTTATAAATACTTTCCCAAGATGCAACCGACAAAGCAAACATCAAGCTGGAAATGGAAAAACGGTTCTACTTTATACGGCTTCCATTTCACGTTTTATCTAAAGCAGACTGCTGCCTATTTGTATTTACCGATGAAAAGATAAACATTTCAAGACGTCGACGCCTTCGTTCCGGAAAAATGCACGCC